>VUYV01000021.1:4918882-5013567 GCA_008711295.1 Anarhynchus alexandrinus
TCCCCTCTCCTCTCTTCTCCTCTCCTCTCTTCTCTTGAATAAAGTGCATATATTTGTTTTCAGCTGTGCTACCAGCCTGTCTCTTTCTCTAACTCCAGCTTTTTGAAATAGCATCTCCACAGATCTCTTTCCAAGGATGAAATCAGCCCAATTATTTGCTTGCCAACAGGATGTTTTTAATTATTATTTTTTTCTGACCCAGATGACTTTGAGACAAAAAATTGCTAATGCTTTTTCTGTGTTCTCCTGTCTCTGGGAGAAAAGCTGAGCCCGGCTCCTGTTTTATCCTTTCCTACATTGGATATCACTACTCTCTGCTTGGTGGGAGGCCTTTGCTGTGACCTGTAGGGCTGGAGGATCACTCTTAGTTTGTTGATACCTCTGAGATATAAAGAACTCATAACATATTTTGGTGTCTACTCAGATTAACTTCGAGGTACATCTTTGCCAATGAGAGCTATATCTCCAACAATACAGAGGCACTGCCACACTGTCAAATTGTTATTGTAGGGAGAAAAGTTTAAAGGTGTTTGATTTTTTTTTTTTTTTTTTCTGAAGAGTGGAAAAGTTATAGAGACGGCTTTATCACTGTTGTTTANTCTCTGGGAGAAAAGCTGAGCCCGGCTCCTGTTTTATCCTTTCCTACATTGGATATCACTACTCTCTGCTTGGTGGGAGGCCTTTGCTGTGACCTGTAGGGCTGGAGGATCACTCTTAGTTTGTTGATACCTCTGAGATATAAAGAACTCATAACATATTTTGGTGTCTACTCAGATTAACTTCGAGGTACATCTTTGCCAATGAGAGCTATATCTCCAACAATACAGAGGCACTGCCACACTGTCAAATTGTTATTGTAGGGAGAAAAGTTTAAAGGTGTTTGTTTTTTTTTTTTTATTCTGAAGAGTGGAAAAGTTATAGAGACAGCTTTATCACTGTTGTTTATCACCTTTATGCATGCTACGCCCTAAAAGTGACTGAGCCCCCAGCAAATCCTTTTCTTATTATTGTTCATTCAATCAAATACTGGAAGTTGTGGAAAATAGTCTCTTTCTTCTATAGCATGGGAATCATCTCTATTACTGGACAAGTACACTTAAGGATATTGCTTCTGTATATCTAAACAGAGAAAAGAAATAATGAGGCCATTTATGAAGAGACATGTCATGCTAAAAGCATTAGACAGCACTTCAGTTTGTATGTAGAGCATAAGCATAGTCAATAATATCACCCATAGACGCAAATTACACTATGTGACACCTGGATTCTTTAGATCTAGTACAACCAATTACTCTGAAGAAGTGCACTGAGTCCTGCACACAGACTTCCAGTTTCAAGCTTTTGAAGACTGGAGATGAACACATAAATGTACAGTTAAATCTTTCATGTTTCTTTCCAGAGTGCCTGCTTTAGATTATCAAGTTGCTGAAGTAAACAAAGAAGTAACTTAAAACTACAGAAGCAGATTTCCAGCAGGTGCAACCTGGCCAGTTCTTATTCATGAAAATGTAATTTTGTTTTGATTATCGTTTACATGAGGAGTAAATCCTTGAAGTCACTTACACCAAAGTGGAATCAGAATAGGTCCACAGGTTGCAAAGCCTTTAGAAGTACTGCTGCAGACACGCTCTCACAAAGTTCCAGTAGCTGCAGGAGTGACATGCCCAGTTTGAGACAGCCTGTCAAAGCCAATGTTCTGTGTATGTCTCTCTCTGTCCCACTGTTTGCCTTCAATTCCTTGTTTTTAAACCGCTATGTATCTCTACTCCTTTTATCGTAGACTAGCATTGCTGATAAAATATATTCAGTGTTCGATTTTCTTAAAAAAGTATTTTCTACTCATGCCCTTCAGTGAAGAATCACAAGTCTTGCACTGAATCTTTAACTTATAGTTAAAGGCACTATCTGATGAATCTAAGTAAAATGGCCTTCCAAAAATTCAGAAAACATTGATTTTTCAACTTTTAAAAACATTTTGAAAATTTGAAATGTGTTCCATCAAATTGGAATGACCTGGTTGAACTATTTTGTGATTTTCTGAAATTCCAAGATGAGTACAATATGAAAAGGGAAAAATATATTCTGTGAAACATTCAGTTTGGGTATTAGTACAACATGTGCTGGAAACAATGGTGACATTTACCTAAAAGATCTGAACAAGTCCTATGTAGGTGAAGGCCAGTGTTTAATTTATTTTTTCCTATTCGGCAAAATAGCATTTTTACAATATTATTTTGCAAGCTCTCAGACCAGCACTGATCAAGGCACAGCTGCCGTGAGGGTACAAAAGGAATAAGAAGCAAATTCTAAATAATGTTGCTCAGAGTGCAAGTCAGATTTGTAGCCTGTTCTCTTCTGAAAGTACTATAATACATTTCAGCAATTATTCTAAACACTGCAGCCTCACTTAGATAAATTGAAATATTTTGAATAATCACCATGTGATGCCACAGTGCTTTATTTTAAGATTGGACCTGTTCCCAGTTCTTAAAATAATAATGCCTCACTGACAGATCACTTTGGATATGTCCACACTAGAAAGCTGTACCAAGAGTCTGTAGTTACAACAATCAAATATATGCACATTAGTAGTGATTTTTCAGCTGTACACTTACCCCTTGCTCACATGTGCCCTCCTCCTTTTTGGTGACTGTGATGCAATTACCTTATGTCAGTAGCTACAGGGAAATTCCAAAAGGGATTTCTGATGGAAAGGGACAAATTGATTTCCTTGGAATCTTCAGCAAGTCTGTAGATATCATATATCTTGTTAAAATGAAGGCTAGGGTAGAACATCTCTCCATGTTTGGCATGACAGGTTTCAAAGCAGTGTTCCAAGGAGCCTGCAATTGTTTCAGCAAAGCAACAGCTCCCATTTTTCCACGGCATCCACTGCGAGGAAGCCTAATAATTCACAGTCACCAAATCTGTGTTTGCAAGTCCATTCCATTCAGTTGCCAGTTTGCATAGCTTTAGTGGATGGCATTCATTAGGCAGAAGGTTGCTTCTGGCCTTGGAGGTGCAGACCATGAGGCCAAATTACTCTGGACTGAAGGGGTGCATGCTTGATAACTCAGCGCCTTTGGCACACCTAGAATTTTACCTGCTTCATCACACCACGTGCTACTATTCCTCATACACAACCAGCTTTGATCCTGCCAGCAGCTCTTCACTGAGACGTTCGATTACTTTCAAGTTAATGGTATATTTTTCCAGCCAGACTGTCCACTTTATCTCTTTCAGGTGTAAACAAACCACTGTCTGGTCTTTTACCTATTTAATCAAAGCAGTTTTTCTTCTTTTCTTCTGAGTCTGGTTAAATTAACTGAAATGACCTGCAAGGTCGTTGCTATCTCCAGACTGGATCAGAGAACGTAGGCAGTGCACTACAATCTACTTTAATCCCATTACAGCCATGTCAGTCCCAGGCCTTCGCTCTGATTAGACAATTAGATACCAATGGCTTTCTAATGGATTTACTACAAGGCATTAGCTGATGAAAATTCTGCAGTGTTAGCTGCTTGCCTTTTCGTTATAATGAGAAATGAAACACTGTCACAGGAATCTGTTAATTTAATAGCTTTCATAACAATGTTAGGAGTGGTAGTGAAAGAAATTAAACATGAATTGCTGCTGCGGTTAACCTGCTCCATGAGTTAGCCTCGTGGCTATTTTGAGATGCATTTTAGTTATTACATAAGCACAGCTGATTGACCAAACTTTAAAATGAATGTATTTGGTTCGTAACCCCAACTAGAATGCGGTGCTTAAGAAATGCAACTGGCTGAACATTAGCACAGTACCTGAAGAATTAGTTGATAGAGCCATGGAAATAAAAGGGAAGTGTTTTCTTACGGCCTCTGAAAATATCAGCAAGAGTTTAACTTCTCAGGTGTATGTAGGGATTGGTGGCAGCTTACATCTGTGTGCAAGTCACCCCTCTTCTGTGCCTACAGTCAGACTGAAGAACGTACACCCAGGGTGGTGTGAACTTTCCTCAGCACCAACACTGGGTTTGAATGTAAACACCTCATGTCTTGCCTGAGACATCGGAGCACTCCGACAACTACCTAAACAATCAATCAGGCGGTTTCCAAATTGTTTCATCAACTGTAAAATCTTTACTACAAAAAGCCTAATTATGCTCTTGATGGCTGTGGTGTGTATGGGGGGACTAACAGGCTCCAAGCAGTTTGTGAAACCAGTGGGCAGATGTATATCACAGTAGAACCAGTACTCATTTCCACACTTGTGGGCAGATGGAGAGGAGCCAAAGACTGAATATGCCTATGAGATTTTATTACCTAATATATCCTCTTGCCTGATCCCTGTTAGGCAATGGTGAGATTCCCCCGACGGCTGATGCATGTGAGTTTGAATTGCTGTGGTCATGACCACAGACATTTTGTGCATAAAGGCTTTCATACTCTAATCCTGTCTCTTGAGTGTTCTTCACAGCCATTCAAAAGAAAAAGGATGATTTAATGTATACTAACACCTGAACCTGATTAGCTAAGCTAATGAGAAAGGTAAACAAACATGATGTCCATGAATTTATCCATTCTCTAGATCTACAAAGCTCTGAGATTTGATGAAACATTGAAGTTTTTCCCCATGACTTAAAAGTGACTGGTAACTGTGGGCAGATTATTTTAAACTGAGATATACTGACCCAAAGTGTTATATTGTTGTGCTATCTTTTGCAGATATAACTGCCTTGCTGTTTACCTCTCTGCAACAGTTTTGCCAGCATCCACTGCATGAAAAAAGGGGCTTCTCAGTGCCACTCACCAGAAACATCAATTTACAGTTTTTAGGAAATTCTACCACGCCAAATTGGAACTAACGATCTTTTTTCTTTTTTTTTTCCTTTATTTTTTAATCTTTTTGTCTCCTGCACATAAATTCCAGGTGACAACATCCCAACTTTTTGTTTTGATAACATAGAAATGCTATAATGTCAACAGTTCACATACAGTCATATTTAAAAATATGCAATGTGTGTATACATACATTAGTGTATAAAAACACTGTCTTCAAATTAATATTAGCATATAATCTAAGTGTCAAATGAAATGAAACAGGGTGATACTTTTGAAATGAAATGTTTTGGCATTATCAGAATGAAACAAGAAAGATGAAATGATTCATTTTGACACTTTCCTGTGGAAAATTTCTTCAAAACCGAAATGTTCCTGTAGAACAACTCAATTTCAACAAAACTGCATTTTTGGAGTTGAACAGTGTTCTGCTGAAACGGTTTTGAGCAGCTGTAGGTGGAGCCTACCTGCGGGTGTCTGCATTTGTAAACTTACCTTTCAGCAAGATGAAGGCTACCAGGCATGTTAAATTCACCATTCACTTCGGAAACTGGCCATGAATTATGCAATTTCATTTGAAGCCAGAGTCACACTGTGACAAGACAGGGTCAAACCACAGCGTGAAATATTTTGATATGTGCTCTCCACTAACGAGGCTCCCACACGGAACTAGCACAAACATGCCTCCACACAGAATGATAGCAGGATTGGGAATTTTTCCTCCAGGAATTATTTGTGCATCAGATGTGCCAGAGCGTATCATCCAAACGGAGAATTTGGGAGTCATGGCATTTCCTAACAGCTTTACTAGAACATTTAATTGGTAAAACGAAACATAAAAGACCTCTGTTTCATGATCTTTTACCAATGTAATTTCATAATATTGATGATCACTGATGGTGCCTCTCATTGTGGGCATGTAGTTTGTATTACAACACAAAAGGATACCATTTCAGAACACAAACTCCCTAAAATATGAAAGGCTTTGCAGGGGTGTTTTTATGGCCTAACCCTGGCAAAACTCACACTGTTAAGCTACGAGTGCAAGCATAAAGAGTGCGTCTGGATCAAATACACAAACCCCTGTGAGAGTGTGTTTGGCCAAACACGCCCATGTTAAAGATGATCAACCGTAGCAGCGGGAGAAGCCCCAGATCGGACATGGTCTGGCACTGCCGTCCATCACCCTTGTGGCACCAGGGTGGCTGCAGGGGTGGGACACGCACCCAGCTGGTGGAGGGGCAGTGCAGGGTGTGATGCTGGGGTCCTGGGTATGGCCTCTTGCAAGTCTGGAAGTCAGGGGACCCACACCGCCCAACAAGGAGGGGCGCTTGTGGTGCAGGCTGCCCATCAGAGGGCACGTGTGGGTCTGCATGTCTGCGTGTGCGTGGGTGCATGTGTGTGTGTGTGACCAGTACCGCCTGGGATTAGCTAAAGAAGGGTGTTTAGAAATTTGTAAGTGTTTATTAACGGTTTATATCTGTCTAGCATTGTGGTTTATCCGCTGTATTACATTGATCCTGAATGTACAGTTTACTGATTGCCTGTTAAGTACGTGCTATTAATAATTCAAAAAAACTGCTTTGGTTTAAATTACACAAGCAGTTTTTCCCCGTGACAGATATAAACTGGATAGTTCAAATCTAGGCAGCAGCTTAGAGACACAATTTAAAATTTCCTGTAGTTTCATTCATCCTTAAAACCACCAATCATCGATGCAGCTCATCTATTTAACTATATTACTGTGTGGCTGTATTGCCGAACAACTTATTCCTTGACCAGAGTCCAAAAGTTACAATCTGGAGCATACATATAATGTTTCCCTACCCATTTAAATCATCAAAATGCATTTTAAAGTCACATTTGATTTATAATGGATTCTGAGAGAAATAAACTTTTCTTTTGCTTAACAGTAAAGTTTAGTACACACATACACACTGTTATTTTCCTGAATTTTTAAACTTTTATTTTTATTGCATATATTTATTAATTCTCTGCATTTACTACCTGAGCTTCCTATCAATGCACCATTTAAAAAAAAAGGACAAAAGCAACTTTTTTTTTTTTAATCAAGTGATAAATCTTGATATCAAGTGTTTTTGTTATTTTTGCATCTTGACAGGGACTATGCAAATTCTTATAGTAAGACTTAACATTTGTACAATATGGGTAGCATAGCAAGACATGAACTTCACATGGAGGGTATAAAACTCAAAGATTCATTTAATTCTTTATACTATAATTTCTTGTTTTGAAGATGAAAAAGCCCCAACTGAAGACAAGACAACATCAGTTTATTATTTATGGCATTTCATGGTCAAATAAATGCCCTCTAGCTTCCCACACTATTCACCAACAACTGTCAACATTGAAAATAATGTAACAATCAGGATGAATCAAATCCTATGAATAAATAATGAAATCTATTTTCAATTTAAATTCAGCGTCACTATAAAACAGAAACAACAACAACAACAACAACAAAACCCAGCAGCAATTTGTCTAAAGAGTAATAATAAAAATATTTAGATTCAGGAGGGGAAAAAACACATCATGAAGCGTTGTCAGCTCAACAGGACTTCTAATAGATGGGAATTTAGATTATTCTGTGCACTAACAAAGCAATGAGTGATTATAGAACTTATTTATGTTTTCACAGAGATGCTCAAGTAAAATGCCAGATAGACTGAGTCAGCAATGGCACTTATTCTGCTGCGAATGCTTATAACAGTGTGAATCTTTATAACTGTGTGGAAATAAGGAACTATCCAGTGTTGATATACTGTAACTAGAAAACATATCCGTGAAGGTTGCTGATGGACGTGTAAGTACTTTTGCCATGGACAGCCATGGCATCAGGGAGCTGTGGGGAGAAAAGACACACTGGTGGTGGTAGTGTAAGAAATGGACTGGAGATACTGTTGTTTTTTTTAAATTTACTTTCAAAAAGTCCTTTGAAATGTTTCCACTGATGTTGAGACTCTACAGCACAGGTCTATCACTCTATCACCCAGTAAAGTAAAATAAACCTTTCTTTGAAAATCCATGGAAATGCACATGAAATGCAGGCTTCAGGTGTGTCTACAGCTGTTTGATGCCGGTTCATATTCATTTAAATATTGTTTCTCTAAAGTGATAGAGAAAGAAAGAATGAAACCCTTCTGAAGTTTTTTGCACAGATAGACAGTATGTACTTAGAAAAATATATCAAGGACACCTACGGATGGTTCAGAAAGCTTTTCAGTCCAAATAAAAAAAAAAAACAAAACAAAACCAAAACTCAATACTGAATAAGGAAGTAACATGAAAGAAAAAACTTTTTGAAGCTTTTTGTAATCGGTTATTTCAACAGTTTTAACTTTTCAAAATTTTTATTTTTAGGGGGTTATATTTTTAAAAAAATCAAAATATCAGATTTTGAAGTGATGCATATTTCTGAGCTGGAACTAGTTCATATGAATATTTTGAATCAGAATATATCTGTGAATTTGAAAGCTGTCTTCCAGTGTATTCTTTAAAATAAGAGTTTTATGAAAGCCACCTCTTTCGATGGAAAACTCATGATTTTGCTGAATTGGGATTACCATTCTGACAATGTAGAATTTCTTTACAGCAGTCGTGATTTGGTTGTTCTGAGTATACATAGACTGCAAGTGTATAGATCAACTGTCCTTCATATTACATGTTAGTTATCAAGGTCTTTTTGGATAAGGTCTTAAGATCTGAGTCCTGAGGATAATTTTTTCTGAGTTAGCAGAGGAATAAACTGTATGTGAGTGAGGGTTTGGGACTGGAGTCTTTGTGTGGGGAGATGGGAGGTTCAAATTAGAACAACAGCTCATGCCTTTATTTGGTGAGGAATAGATTAGGATGTATAGTAAGAAGGTGAAAGAGGAAGAAATAAGGAGTATGGGGGCTTGGTATGCGCAAGTACAAGAAAGATTTTGCTGCATCATGATAAATATTCTTTTTGCTTTATTTTTTTATTTTATTGTCTTGCCAAGTTAAACATTGACAAATGTGCACTAAAATCCAAAATTGTAATGCTGTTACTCCCAGTGATATTGGGATTTGATATTAAATACCAGAAGACTTAGTTTAAAACTGTGTTAGTGCAGATAAGTAGCTTTAAAGAGAATTTACAAAGATAGAAGAACTAGCCTTTGATGAGACGCTACTGGGGAGTCCCAAATTCCATGAAAAAGAAGGGGTTAGATTCTGAACACCATAGGAACAGCTCCAGCTGCTAGCAACAATGGTTAAAAGAAAACACAGTCCCAGCTAGTTATCCTTTCATTTAGCGTACAGCAACGAGAAAAGCAAATCATTGCCTTAGTGCATCATTTGCTGTGAAATGCTAACAAATTTCTCAATGAAATCTTTGCATAACTGTTACTAGAAAGCTTAGATGCTTTAAAAAAAGTATATTAAAAAAAGTGATTTGATGCAAAGCTAAAAGTCAATGCTATCTTGTAATGACATCAGGTATGAAGATACTGGAAGTATTCTGTAATATAGCTTTGGGAATTGCTAAAACCTCAAGGAACTGGTGAAACACTTATAAGTGAAAGAAGAAACTGACATCAATTAATGGAATCATACTGCAAACCAATTTCATTTTGTTTTGATATTGGCAACTTTGCACCATGAAGAAATGGAGAAAAGACCTCTAAAATACATGCTAAAGATGAGATGTGAACCTTCTGAAAAGAAGATAAATGAATTTATGGTTCTTTGACACAGCAACTTTGAATCAGCAGTGTATGTATACACTGACAGTTAAATTTTGTGCCATTTGAACAAAAGGTAATGAAATTACATTGCATGATTCTTATGTACCCCTATATACTCTTACAGTAAATTGCAAGTTTCTATTAAGCAATTGAAAGGGGTTATTTACAGGTTGAATGCAGCTGATAAGTTTCTAATTATCTGCTGTGGTAGCCCTTAAAATGGTATCCAGCTATTGTACTGAAAACTGAGGAAAGACATGCATGAAACTGATGACACAGCCCAAGAAAATTCCAAGCTTAGCAGTTCTGTGAAAGACAACTAAAAATGCAGCAAGCATAAATACATTCATCCATGCAGCCAGCTAGAGCAGTGATCAAACTATTCTTGGAAAATCCACTTAAGTAGATTCCCCATAACCCTTTAATGTAACTTTGTAATGTAAGACTGAAAGTAGCACCAGAAAACCTATAGCGATGTAGTCAATGCACAGAGTGTCCCTAACTGACTAGCTCCCTGTGGAACATCTTTTTGCCTGGTTAAATAAAGGTGTTTGCAGTGTGCAGTAAGTAATACCAGACTTCTGGTCACATGAGCTCCTTAAAAAAATGTCACACGGCAGGCAGATGTCAAAGTTCAGAAAAACAACCCTATAAACCTTTCATATAAATATTGTATGCAAAAGACGATGCAAGGAACAATGAATTAATTACCAAACTTACATCTTCATGACTCTTCTTCATTGAACTATAGCTCAATTTGAACAAAGTTAATGAAATAGCGCTGTATGATTCTCATGACCTTTTCTTAACCTTTCAAAGCCTCAGTTACCAATTCGTTTACATGGTACTAGCATCAGGTAGTGAAGTTAAATATTGTTGGCCAGGTGTTTAACCTCTACTTTTTCTTTTCTGTATGTTAGTCCTGAAAAGGAAGATGCTTCATTGCATGCTTTTTTCTTTTTTTTTTCCTCATGTACTTGTTTTGTTTTGTTTTGTTACATGGAGCTCCTGGGTAATGCTTTAAAACCATAGGTTATGCCAGAGATGTTCCAAAGGCAGAAAGGGACAGCTCTAAGACACTGTGAAAACAAAAATATCATCTCAGGTTTATGATATGGGAAGGAAGTTTTCATTTTGTGGTTACACTATACTTTGAAATGGCCACGGACAAGTAATTTCACTGTTATGTACTTTAGTTCCCCAGTTATGAAGGGAGATAAACAAGTGTTTTCTAAAATTATATCTTGCTTCTGTTGCTTAGCTGTTTAAACTAGATAGAATTAACCCTTGTCATATAGCATTATTTTTTTGTATCTTTCGAAAATAAATAGAAACTGAATTTGCTCTGTATTTTGTCACCAAAACAGTGAACACTAGTAAGCAAATAATCTCTCCTTTTTCTGCTTAATGAGTGGAAAAGTTTTAGGGACTTTAGAAATAGTATATTCCTCAAAGCATTGGTACCATAGGAGAAGGAGTCTACTGATGCATTTTCCCACAAATTTTTAATCATGGGGATCAAAAAATGTGGATGGGAGGAATGTATCAGGGATGGGAATAGTCATAGCTCTTTTATCCAAATCACAGTAAGAACAGGTGAGGGGAGAACAGAAGCAACCCTGAAAAATCCCCAGGAGGCAGTGAATACAAAATAAGTAAATTAATTTTAAAGGAACACACAGCTGACTTTGTACATTTGTCTTTAAAAAGCTGTGTTAGAAAGTGGTAGATCATAATGATAAAAGAAAAGGGTGATTTGTTGAGCAGAAGGGTTTAGTAGGGTTAACTTGCATCTGGAAAACTGCTCTAACTTTTCAATATGAGATTTATTCTGGTCATTGGCAGGACTCATTACAATCATTGAAGTTCCTATAAACTTAAACTGGTCTCATCATTAAATCAGTCCTGGACTGGATTTTAATGAACTTAAAAACCCCGTCAGGATATTTATTGCAAAACTGTTAAATGTTGAACATGTCACACTTGTTATCTACATACATATGAAATCTTCAAGTGTGGTTCAGACAATGAGGCGCTGATTAGCAGCTGCATTTGAACAATATTCGGTTCTTCTGTATTATACCCTGATACCCTATTTTTAATAAACAATGCTGATTAGAATAAAAATAAAATACATGGTCCAGATTCTGTTTCCGTTCAAATCATACCATATTCTTGATCATGGCAGAGTAGTTATGGTTTTGCACCATTAAAAAGGAGATCAGAACTGTCTTACAAATCTGCAGCATCTGCTCCTAAGACTCTGTGCACCCAGAGGCCCTTTGTTAATGTTGCTCACTGTTGTTTCACCAAATTTGTAAACACTGAACGTTTATGGAGCTGTTTCTTTCCCTCCTTTCTCTCTTCATGTCTTCCTCTTTTTTCCTTCCTCCCTCTCTTTTCCCTCCTCCCTCCCTCCTTCCCTTCCCTTCCCTTCCCTTCCCTTCCCTTCCCTTCCCTTCCCTTCCCTTCCCTTCCCTTCCCTTAGTTCATCATTGTTCCACACCTTCAGATACTACAGCTAACAAGTTGCTGGGTTATTAACATATCCCATATTAAAACAATCATGGCATGGTCATTTAAAATCATCTTCTTTCTGCAGCATTACGTATTTGTGACTGCAGTGGTTCTTTTCAAACTTGTAGTAGTTTGTATTTCGTCTCTACAGTAGTCCATTCTAGTTAGTCTCCAGACGTGTAAATAATAAAAGAAAAGCATTTAACCAATACTTAGATTTTTCTACCATTATCAGGCTACAGTAAAATCCACCATATTTAGTAAGTGTTAAGGTCATGATAGCAAACATACTTGGTGCAGTGCTCCCAATTAAATATCTTGAGGAACAAAATATATCCTTAGATGTATGTCTCTTCCTGTACTAACACCACTGCTATTTTCAGCATTATGGATTGCTTACAAAAAAAATAAGACTGTTTACAATTATTGTGGAATTCCACGTATTAAAGCCCTGGATCACATTTATCTATCGTATGATTGATGACACTGTGCCTCCAAGTGCCTTAATACCAGAGATTTCACCAAGATGGACAGCTACAGGCTTTTTTCCACTGAAAAAGATATTTTCTGTGAGAAACTGGGTGGATGAATGAGATTCATCTCTCCGTGTTGCTAACATTAGGAGAGATCTTCTTCCATGGATGAATCCATAGCAGATGGTTAATATCAGAGAAAGTGACTAATGTTAAAGTTAGTTCTTCCTGCTGGTTCTTATGGTAATATTTGCAATATAGTACCACTTTTTCTTCAGTTTTCTCTCCTTTTCCACAGGCATTCTTCATCTTCTTAAGTGTTTATGCTAATCATCTCATAATGTACAATCACTCCAGTCTGGCAATTATCAAACTACAAAATGTTGCTTTACAGCAAACTGTACACAGATAATGGAGAAACGATTAATATCTCTAGTATTGTTCATTTGTTGCTATGGAAATACTGTTCCTCTGTAGAGCTATTAGTAAACACTATATTAGTGATGCAGCCAATGACAGAGAAAACCTTGGCAAGCACTGTGATAAAATTAAGACGTATATTGTTAGAGATCTACAGTTTCAGCATAAATACATAGAAATATATTTTTTATCCATGCCTTTGTATGCTGAAAACATCCATTTCACGCGCAGCCTATATGGACAGAAACTTTACAGGTCAATCATTGGTACATTGTATACAAGTATATTTTAAATCAAAAGAGACATTGGCCAAAGAAAGCACCTTTTGCATTATTGTTATCCATGTAAGTTGAAGTGGATCTTCCCTGCTAGATATACCTGTGGGTTTTGTTTTGTTTTTTCCCAGAGTTAATGTTCTTCTGCCTTCCTGCTATATAGAACAGCTCTTCTGTATTTATCATTAGTCTTTCTTTTCCTTGTATGTAACCACATGATTAGGAGGGAAAGCGAAATCTGGAACATTATAATAGTTCCTCTAATGTTCCACTGTGAGTACATTTTTAACTGTTCTGATCTCTGAATTTTCCATGCTTAATGTGCTGAACAGCTAAATTATTTTTTCCTCTCTAGAAACTGTTAATGCCAGTGAAGCTATGTAAATATTTTCAGTGTAAAATATAACTTATTGACTTCATTTTCTAAGTCTTTTATGACCTAGTACTACCTTATTTACTCATTTCTCATAAAAATGTTAGGAGACCAATGTTTAGCCCATTCCGTCAGCTTCAGTCCAGCAAGGTTAGCAAATACATATCCATGCACGTTTTCCCTGAATATCAACATCATAAACATCTGCAAAGCTACTTAATTGTTCACCTTCGATTCTCCTGCAGGACACTTTTGCAGAGATGCCCCAAACAAAATTCAGCATACACTGCGGTATTGGCAGCGTATTGGCATTGTGGTATTGTTTTTCTCTGCATCACATTGTCCCTTGTTCATGTTTCAAATTTGCCTGCAAAGCACAGCCACCTTAAGTACCCGAGGCAACCTGGCTGGGAGTAAACAGGGAACAGCATGGGCTACTTTATCCACGTAACTGTCAGCTCCACAAATACTTACTGATTGTGAATTCCTCATGATGGTTTTTTTCTGGTTTGTTTTGTGTTCTCTGGCTTAGACAAGCCATGGTCTGTGACTATGATTCTATAAACAACATCAATAGCAATACTGTTAATATATAAAGATAAGCTGATATACACATTAGAGAGGGAAAGGAAAGTTTTACTGCCTTCTGTAATTATGAAAATACTATGATTCCAAATAATGTGATTGCTAGTTCTTATCAATCCTTTACTTCATTAGTAACTGGAATAGAGGACAAATTATTTGCAGATATAACTCTACTGAATCATGCGGTGTTATGCATGTGGCTCCCCGGACTCTGGTCATGAGGAAAATAAGTAGAAGTTTTGTAGGCTTTGGAAGCAAGATCTCTATTCTGTGCTGTGGAGGAGACATCTTTTCGAATGACATTAATTTATTTCCTGTATTTCCAAAATTTAACTTAACAGACTGAGGATAGCAGATGAACAGAGTGATCCTTCATGCAAACACACAGTGGATATGCCGAAAAAAGAAAACCTGAGAATTTTGTCATGCGAAACTTATGAAGTTTAACAAGGCCAATGCAAGGTCCTGCACCTGGTCAGGATGCTGACCAGTATCAGTATAAGCTGGGGAATTAAGAGATTGGCAGCAGCCCTGACAAGAAGGGACTTGGGGGTACTGGTGGATGAAAAGCTGGACATCAGCCAACAATGTGCGCTTGAAGCCCAGAAAGCCAACCTTATCCTGGACTGCATCAAATGAAGCGTGGCCAACAAGTCAAGGGAGGTGATTCTGCCCCTCTACTCCGCTCTCATGAGATGCCACCTGGAGTACTGCATCCAGCTCTGGGGTTCCCAGTACAGGAAAAACATGGACCTGTTGGAGCAAGTCCAGAGAATGACCACAAAAATTATCAGAGGGCTGGAGCACCTCTCCTATAAAAAAAGACTGAGAGAGTTGGGGCTGTTGAGCCCGGAGAGAGAAGGCTCCGGGGAGAACTTATTGAGGCCTTTCAATATATAAAGGCTTATAAGAAAGATGGAGAGGGACTTTTTATCAAGACCTGTAGTGACAGGACAAAGGACAATGGTTTCAAACTGAAAGAAGATAGTTTTAGATTGGACATAAGGAAGAAATTTTTGTATGATAAGGATGATGAGACACTGGAGCAGATTGCCCAGAGAAGTTGAGGGTGCCCCATCACTGCATGTGTTCAAGGTCAGGTTGGATGGGGCTCTGAGCAATCTCATCTAGTGAAAGATATCCCTGCCCGTGGCAGAGGATTTAGAACTAGATGATCTTTAAAGGTTCCTTCCAACTCAAACTGTTCTATGATTCTATAATTGNGGGTGGTGGTGTATAAAATTTGTGTTTATATGAATGAACCATGGCAACACAAAACTCTAATAGATATTTAAAATTATTTTTATGTGTATGATTCCAGGCACATGCTTTTAAGTGTGGGATAATATAAAATGCTCACTGCTACACTGACCTGGAAGAGCTCCATAAAATCACTTAATGGTCTACATCACAGCTTCAAATGATTCAGTTCATTACAATTAATGAAGGGTGGTAGATCTGGAAAAGATTTCATATTGGATATGGTCATAGTCATTTGTTCTGTTCACTAAATCATTATGTTATCTCACTGGCATGAATCTTTCAATTTTAACATATTAATTTAAAGCCGCCTCTTTTAGACTTTGCTTTGATAACCTTTGTTGGATACAATATCCAAAATAGTTCACTCTGAGGAATAATCTATAATTTAAAAAGGCATAAAAATACTCTGTTCCAGTTGCCAAATTACACAATTTTAAAATGTTACATAATGCATAAACAGCTTTGATGAATCCATTTAGTCATTCCTATTGTATAATGATGTTGACATTTCATTAATTTCAAGATTGTTGCAGATCTCAGGGAGACAATTCAACTAACTTTTAAAGATTCTACTTAGTAAAATCCAAGAAAACAGAAAGAAGTCTTCCTAGCCCTAGTGTTATAAAGAAATATCTTCATGCAAGGTGCTTTTCTGTAATAGACATTAATGCAAGACAAAATATCCAGATTCCTGCGGGAACCTGGAACACATTTCATCTGACTACATCATTATGGAAATTTTGACCATTGGCTCTTAATTAGGTATTCTCATTTACATGATGGAAGTTCATGATTTTGGCTAGATACCATTCATAGCTCTGCTTTGCTTAAATTGCTTTGTATGGAGAGTTATATTGCACTACAATAAACAGGGAAAAAACTAAAACCTTGTTAACGGCTGAAGATAACTTGGCACTTATGTTGCATATTTAACATGCAAAAAAGACTTTCTTAGGGCTAAAGAAATTGTAGCTGGAGGCAGTAGTAGCAGCTGCCACTATGTTCAGCTGAATTAAAATCTTTCTACGGGCTGAGAAAATCCACTGCTAGTCCTACCAGCTAAAATATTGAAAATAATCTCATGGTTGATGAGATAATGGCAGTTGTGACCAGCCTGGGGCTCTAAAGAAAGAAGAATCAAAAGGCCAAGGATCTTCTGTAACAGTGCACTTTTCAACTCTGATAGCTAAGAAAGAGAGAGTCCAACTGATCACAAACATTACAAAAATTACAGAGCCATGTCTCGTTTCATTAAAATAAAACAAAAAAAAAATCATAGTATAGTCTTGTTATAATCTTGTCGGTACTCAACAAAAAAAACCCCCATGCACACTGCTAACAAAGCTCAGATGACTTCAAATCAAAATCTAAAGACAAAAATTAACCATTTCCTGAAAAAAAAATCTTAAAACAAAACTGGGGGATGGTAATCTGGAAGCGTTAGACTGACTACACATTACAAGTATTATCCATGTTGTGATAACTGGTCTCTGACCTTAGCCTGGGGCTAACTGTGAAGCTTGGCTGAATATTACCACATATAATGAGAAAATACATCATATCATTGACTTAATCAAAATATGATAATTAATCATTGCTGTATCTGCCTTTGGGAATAAAATTTTTCTAAATGTTAATTAGCCTACAAAAGTAACAAGTGAGCTTTTTAATCTCCTTTACCTCTTTATTAGCTGATGGGCTAAGTACCTCAAGAGAGCCTCAGCTAGTACCCTCATCATTTTGACTCATTGCATTGTGCCCAAATATCACACAACTGAATCTCTTTCTGGAAAAGTATCTGTTGAACCCAGTGCTCTGTGAAGAACACAAATGAAAAATGAATACAGAAGCCAAAACCAGAATTAATATTCTGCCTGATAAGTATGCCAAAATTATATAATTTGTGTTTTAATTCAGTTTAAGGCTCAGGTGAAATAATTTATTTCACGTTACAAATCTGATAAATTATTGCAACTCATTTTTCACAGTTGAAATAATTTTAATAATCATTATTTAAATCACTCAATTTGCCTCAGACCAGCCTTGTTATCATCATGCAGTTAAAAAAAATAAAAATAAAAATAAAAACAAACAAAAAAAACAGATGGAAAATGGGAATCGGCTGAGGGGCTCCACAAAGCCTAGGCTATACAGTACTTTAACAAAGTGGGAACAAGGGAGGAAAAAAATAAAGAGACGTGGTTGTTAGGAAAGAAAATTGTGAATTTTCTGATTTTTTTAAAGGCAATTGAAAAATACTGTCTAGAAAAATAAATTTCAGAAAGTAGCTCTAAGAATATACCAGATTACGTTTGTAGGTTTAGTCATTAAGGTGAACAAGTTGAACAAGTTGACAGTTCTTGGGTTTTGGTTTTTTGTTTTTTTTTTTTTTAAAGAAGAGCTCTGCAGACATTGTTTTGTTAAAAGCAGAACTAAAACTCATGTTTCTACACAGACAGGGTTTGCTAAGAGCTTAAAGCTGTACAGGTTCAAATATGAATCCTGTTTTCTTCCTTCAAATCTCGAGGCTGTTGAGGTGCAGATTCCAGGCATTTCTTTCTCAGCTGCAAGAATTTTCTTCTCCACCTCCCCAAATCTCCAGGTCTGGCTGCGTGACAAAAAGTTTCAGAAGCTCTCTCACCCTGTCATATTCAAGATCAGTCATTTCACACTACCAGCAGGCCCTTTTCTAACACAGAACTAGAAGTGTTAGTAACACTTGTTTTTGCTAGAATCACTTTTGGACTAGTTGATAGGAGGAGGAAGTGTGTGTATAACAAGATGTGTTCCTTTTGGAGATACAGTTGTCATTTAGAAAAATGTGAAAGCTAAATATAAATAAAAATAAGACTCCTCCTTCATATACATACATGTATATATTTATGCCCACACATAAATAACATATGTACATATATGTGTTTGTATATGTACATATACACACACATATTTTTGTGTGTGATGTCTGTGTATGGTTTTGTAAAAAAAGCCTGTAATGGAATGAAAGAAATTTTGCAAAGCTGTATAACAGGCAACAAATATCTCTTCCTTTTTCTGGTATTTACAGTAATACCGTTAATCATGATGAATTCTCTTCATATTCATGGGGTTGCAATATGTAACCCCTTAGGAGTTCTGTTGTAATTTAGCATTAATTAATTTCCATCTACAGTAAAGTGTTACTGAAACTTGAATAATGTAGTGCTTATTGCCTTTCTTGCTACCATCTCTGATTTTTTCCGGTGTCTTCCTCCTTTTACCTCTAGTAGTCAGAAGGTTATTCTACGTATTTCCAGACAGCGATACACAGAACTAAGATTTCCCTACTACCGCTCAGACCTAAAGTAATTTAAATGCATTATTTATCCCTTGAGTAATTTGCCACAACTAATCCTCACAAGCAGGTCTAATGCTGGATCCCCTGGGACATTCCTCAGTTCTGTTTAATATTAACTGTGAATGCACATCTTGAAAAATATACCAGTGAGGTACTGCTATTAGGCTTCTTCGACACTGAAAGCCAGAACATCCGTTTTTCAGTACCGATGGAGCTGCATCAGGTTTGTCCAACACGTGAAGGCCAATGACACAGCTGGGGGAATGCCCTGACCCCAGCACATCCAGCCTGGCAGCTGCAGAGTTTTGAATGTGCTTGAACATGCGCGGGAAATAAAACTGTGATCCTGATCTTGCAGCCTTTGTTCCCAGGCCTGAAACTGCTAGCATGTCTACCTGGACATTGTATGGAAACCGTGTGGGTAAACATCTCACTTTAGCCTTTAGTAAATCTATATTTACATAGGGGTAGCATAGGTAGTGTAACTGAGGTTGTCACTCTCCATAGCTGTATCTTAGCTAGCCATACCTATAATGATGGTTCTTTCTCACTCTCCTCTACTACTCAGCTGGTTACACCACTAAACAAAACAAGGCTGCAACACTCTTCAGAGGGTGTTTCAAGTATTCCAAAGGTCAGAGACAATTGGTGCCTCTTGAACAAAACAGTAGGATTGCAACTACCGTAATATAAAAACAAACATTTTGGGATTTGGCACATTGTCTTTGTTGAATTGTTTTGGGGTTTTTTTTTCTCTTTCAGCAGAACTGGATTTGAACTGTCACATTTTCAGTCACATGAATGAGAAGAAAGAATTATACAGAGCTTTATTTTCCTGACAGTACTCTTAAAACTGCCTTTATACTTCTTAAATACTGTTATCAAAGCTTTTTAAAAGAAACATCATCTAGTTAGAAGACTTAAAAAGTACACATATTTTAAAAAAAAACAGCCGCTACTATTTTAACAAAAGATAAAGTGTTTAAAGTACACTAGAGAACAATACAAATTATAGTGAAAACAGAAACAGTAAAAAGAATAAACAAAATATGTTGTATTAAAAATACTAAAGGTCATTTTGAAAAGTAACTAGTGAACATTACCAGTAGTTTTCCAAGCTACATCCACAGTCAGTTTGGTGGGACAATAACACAGTAACAATTTCAATAAGGTTTTAATGCAAGCCTTTAATGGAGACCCTATTATGGTGCCATTTACGATGTGAGCTAATGATGGCAAGATGATTTCAATATCACTCTAAGGGGATTCCATTATGAAGCCATTACAATATGAAGCTGCAATAGCAAAATACTTTCACAGCAAATCCATAGAGACAGTGTGATGGTTCCATTACTTGTTCCAAAGTGATACGATGACACTCCAAGGATTTCACTGCAAACCTACAGAGACCATACCAGCATGTAAAATGACGATATGGATGATAGGCTTCTTTGCAGATAGACTTGTATTTCCATTCTAAAATAGAGTTTTGTTGTGAGACATTGGAACAAAAAAGTCATCGTATGAATCATGCCTTGTTTCTTACATGTGCTCCAAGACACGTTGCCTTAACAGGCAAAGCCCTTCAATTTTCATTCCTTTTCAGCTTCAATCTTGCTGACACAGTTAAGAGAGGAAGTGAGCTTAGTTCTTAGTTTCTTTTAGGTCATGATTCTTTACCAGAATAGTATCATTTACTTCAGTACTCACCTACTGAGGTGAACATAAGAATAATCTGAGGTTGGTGTTACCATGCAATAGTACCTTCAACTGTCCCCAGCAACAGAATTGGTAAAATTGTAGGATCTGAAATTATTTGGAAAATGTTCTAAACCTAGGAAGAAAATTCTGAGTCAAAATGGTTGAGTTTGGTTACCTCTCTTTGTTGTAAGGGTAAATTCTCTTGTAAGTTTTTAGGAAAGATACATGTTGTTAGAACTGCTTGTTGCTATGTTAATGGAACATGTCATCCAGAGTAAAAAGTTCTGTAAAAGTATGCCATATTTGCCAAAAAACCATAGATAAGTATCCTTTTGTGACATATTCTGAATGAAAGAGTTTAGAAGTTTGTCATGGAAAATGTTTTTGAAGCTCCCCCCCCCCCCCCCATTGTGTTAGATTATGAAATTGCTATCAAAGTGTGTGAGGGGCGAGGGTAGGTGTGGGTGTGGGTGTGTTTGTTGTTTGGTTTAGTTTGGTTTGGTTTTCCTAAAGTAAGGTTTAAATAAATCTGAATAAACATTCCTTTCCAGAATCTTGGAGAGGTTTTGTTCAGATTTGGCATGAAGCTTGATTTCTGGAATGCTGAAGTCCTCTGTGAAATGGAATTGCTATTTTTGTCTCAGCACTATAACATATAGAGAGAGTTTCACTTGCCAAGCAGCGTTCATCTTCAAAACCCTTTGTGGGTATTAAAGTTTATAAGTCTAGATAATTAAGTATTTCAAAAGCAGTGCATTTGAGACCCCTTTTTAGATGACTGCTTGCCATTCAGCAATCCAGATTTCTTATCATACCCCCAATTCTCTTCCTCTACAACGCAAATAGAAGAGTGTATCACTGCTGATACACCAGAAAGGCAAATTCCTAAAAATCACAGAACACATGGGGGTAGGTTAAATTACATGTCCTGTTCCTGCTACTGCTTTTTGTCTGACATCTTATTAATTAATGTGTTCGGCTCAGCAGATCAAGCGGTTTTGGTTGAAGGATCTTTTATCACAGCACATTCCTCCCTTTGCTGGTTTTAACCAGCTGCCTTCCTCAGATTCTGAGGAGCTCTAACCAAGTCTGAGATGTGCTCTTTACCTTCTCGTGTATTTGCCATTCTGTTCATTGCATTTCCTAATCTTAAATCAAATTGCTAATTTTAACCAAATTTCACATCAGATTAATAGTCTCAAAGATGCTAAGTTTCTGTAAGTTTCAGGAATACAGAATGCAGATTAGAGGAGACCAAAATATGTTATTAATGCCCTCACAAGAGAAAAAGCTAAGTATGGAACTCCTTTTTTTTTGTATTACTGCAGTATCTAATGACTCCTCTCAGCACTGATACCGCCTGGAAGAGTGAAAGACAGACTCAACTCAAAATTACAAATATTTATGTTAAAGTATTGTGAACTCATCTCTTTGCTGTGATTCCAGCTTGTGTACTGTATCCAATCTAGAGAAAACTTAACCAGAGTATTTCTATACTGCAGCTGTGGTAGTTGTATAAAACAAGAGCTGCTAACAGACCTGAATCTATTTAGAAGATGAAGGGAAACCACAAGACCTCTTACAGAGGAGGAAGTCTTCTCCAGTATGAAGACTTTCAAAAACTTCTCACAAGGTGCCTAACATTTTGTTCTTAACCAAGAATATGAAGAATCAGGGAGCACTGGACTACACTGCATTCTTTTTACGATTTCTAACCTTGTAGCAGTTCAGACAGGCATATCAAACTTTATTCCAGCTATGCTTCTTTTTTATTCTAAGAGGTCTTAACATTATCTCAACATCATTTTTCTCAATGGAATAAATTGTTAATCATTCTCATCCCAGCTCTATTTTCATTTACTTTTGTTGTTGTATATTTGGAATCTGTTCAGCAATCATTTTTTGGCTTTCTACAATCCTTTGAAAAGCTTGAAAGAGCTAATATCATGTGCTTGTTTAATATGCCATGTGTAATAGGCAGAGAATCAAAGCATTGGTTAAACTTCAATGATGGCATTCGCAGTTTGCTTGACTTCAGCCTCAATGTCATCAGAGCTCACAGAATCAAGGAAAAAAAAAAACAAAGAAAAAAGCAGAGCAGACTGTAATGCAGCCATATATTCTGCTGCTTCCACAATTGCAGTCTTTGCAGGCCACAGAGCTTATGATGCTGTCCAAAAGATAGCAATTTGTCTGCAGTTTGAAAATGGGTTTGTGACATGATGTACTTATTTGACAGTATAATACAATAATAGATGTGGGGTAACACGGCTATTGCAAAATAAGCTATCATTGGTAACAGGGTCTTGTCCACAATTAAAGCATGGATACTGAAAATAGTAGAATTCTGACTGACAAAATGATTGTGTGCATAGAGCTTGGCAAGATGTATTTTCAGGGAATAGTCACTTATTTCCAAGAATTCTTTAAATTCAAAATTAAGTGGTCTTAAAAAATGGAGGTGTTTCCACCATTCACTTTCATCTGAAAAACCTACTTAGAGAAGAATATTTTGTTGTTATGGATAGGATACAAAAGATGTCAGGGTATAAGATAGCCATTTATCTCTATTACAATTTAAAAAAAAAAAAAGAAAAGGAAAATCAGACATGTAAAAGGTTGGTTTTGGGGTTAGTTTCTCACTTTCAAAGTTCATCACTTTTTAAATACCTCGGTAAAAGTCTTCATCGATACTGTTCATTTGTTTTATTTTTGTATGTCAGCATGTAAATTCTACTGGTCAAATCTTGACTGATTTTTGATGATGCTTGAGCTAGGAAGCTATTGGGAACCATGACAAATATAATTTTGACCAAAAATAAAGAACAGTTTAGGAGGTTTTTTTAGCCTTGAGACACAGTTGGGGAAACTAAAGACGGTGCTCTGGTTAATTTCTTTAAAACATATAACGCATTTGAATTTTGACATTTAAAGAGAAAACTATTTGAGTGAGTGACATGTCTATGGAAGAACAAAAATACACTATGTAAAGTAAAGCTAAGAAAAACTCAGATTAGGTGATTATTTCAGCCCTGTATTCACATGAGGAGTCCTTTTGGATTCAGTGGAATCTTCCACTGATACTGCCAACACGGTCTTCTGCAAAAGGAGGACAAGAGCTGACTAGCCTCAGCCTCAGTGATACCAACCACCAGTGACAAAGTGGTTGCTAACCATGGGGATCAGTCCATGAGGTGAGGGAAGAGGAAAGCTGGCATATCTGTTTATTTATATTTGTGGGCATAGCAGAACCTAGCAGTTCTGTACAGGAGCCTCTTTAAGCTAGGAAGCATGTGAAACAACATCAGGATGTCTTTCTTCTCTCATGTAATACCAGGTAGAAATGAAGTAAACTAATACAGACCTGGTACTATTGCAGTAAGCAGAAAAAAACCCCTAAGAATTCTCCAGGCTGCTGAACTGTAAATTAATATGTAGTTGAGGTACATTAAGACTTGTTTGCAGTCCATTTGGATGGGTAACAGCTATTTCAGTGATGGTGGATGTGGTATCATTTATTTGAATTGATAATAGTACCTTCATTGTGCAAGATCCAACGATAATAAATGATCAAAAGACAGTTCCTCCTCTAAAAGCTTTCAACCAAAAATGACTGACAACGGATAGATAAAATACAGATTGCTGGAGCATAAGAAAGTATTACACGAATACTGATCAACCTGATAACAGCAATACTTGCAAATTACTCAAATAACCATCATCTAGCGTTTCTGTGAGCATCATAGCCACAGAGTTTCAAGGAACATGCGTTTATGTCCATATTCCCTTTGTAGTTGCAGTGCACACTGCATAAAAATAAGTGATGTTATTTTCACTGTGTGAGATCCGGGAGAGAAGCAGCCAACTTGTAGCTATAACAGGCAGCAGCAGTAACCATCACCACTGGCAAACTCTGGCAGACATTTTTGCTGTAAGCATTGTTTCTTAAAATAAAAACCTTTATTGTTAAAAGCTCTCTTCTTCATTCTCCTGCCGCCTTGATATCTCTGCTCGCCACGCTGTCTTGGTAAGGCCATTGGGAGTGGAGCTTAAGGAGTTCCAAATTTGATACAGATCCCTTGTGGAGGTACAACCGTAGTTCATATATCTCTAACTCCTCCAATCCCCCCTTGTCTCAAAGGGAGTGTAAATATAAAAATGCGTGGCTGTCTCTATAGCTTTTAAAGTTTTGTTGCTTTCTCTCAAGCCCAAAGTGTTAAACATAGTTGTGCAGGTGAAAAAGCATTTGATTGCAACACAGAAAGTACAAAACCTAATAATCTTCAGCACTGTGCGTGCTTCTGACATTACATAAAATAATCCAGAGAAGAGCTGATGAAATTTTGTTTAAACTGAAACTAACTAAAACTAGCAAAATGGGTGAATAACCCTTAAACAGAAAAACACTATAGTAATTGAGAAAGGAGTAGGAGGACCAGATGGAAATAGAGTGTGGAAGCATACCTAAATTGTCATTCTTGCTGTTATCATTGCTATACAAAATAAAGACCTCTGGTACACTGAATTATCTCTGCCTTCCTCTGTATCCTCTGATACGATTCACAGTTCTTCTCTTACGATAGTTATTGCATATTAGAGTTTAGAAGTTGTTACTAATCTTGTGCTGGGAAAAGGGAACACATCCAGGAATTTATTACTCGTCTGATAAGGTCTGAAGAGTCCAACCAAATTGCCTACCGGTTATTATTAGCACAATTACAATGATACTAACTCTTACAGCTAATAATACACTGAAGATTTCTATGCACAAGCTTTCTAGTATCTAATCTTTTGCTCCAGCGTAAACTCACCCTTTAAAGGTCTCTCTAGGTCTCAAAGTCAAGAGCTTCAAGTGGTAGGATGGGGGTTACAGTGAGTTATCAACATCCTGAGTTCTTTGCTGGGAGAAATATGACAGGGGTTTCTTCTCCCTCACACTTGGGTCCATGTCCGGTCACTGGCCTACAAGGCTGTATTCCTTTAGTGATCAGTAACTGACCACTGTGCTTTGTGCTTACAGTTTGGGGTCCCTGGTATCATCCAGCAACTTTGCTTTCCTGCACTATGTTTTTTGTTCTAGGTTCACAGACAGCTCACTCCACACAGACTAACTACTGGTTATTCCTATCCGGTAATTAACAAGATTTTACACCGCATAACTGCCCAAAGCTAAAACAAGTGAAGGCAATAGTCATCTTACCACTACACAGTTGTCACAGCTAAAACAAACTAAAAAGAGTTCAAGCCCAGATAAACCTGACAAGTCCTGACACCCTGCAATGTTAGTAAAAGCCTGTGGCCTTTTACTAGTAATTACAAAATTATATTTACTGGATTTTCCCTTGCTTGTTCTACTACAGTTCAGCCTGAACTTCCACTGCTCCCTGTGACTTAGCTTGAGAAAATTTAGTATAGTTCCTGGGAAAGCTGGATCTCAGATATGAGAATCTGTATCCAAAGATTGCAAGGGAATTAGAATACAAAGAAAAAGCGAAGTGCAAATTTCACAAGCCAGGGAAGTACAGTATGTTTGTGTCTGCTGCATGGTAAGGATACTTCTCTTGACCTTGAGGCACCTAAATAAAGACAATCACATTCATTGCTGATATAACTCCAATAATATTAGCAGAGTTATACAAAGGAATTTACTTGGCTTAGAGGCTAGTCTCATGAAGATAAGTTGGTGTTTGTCAGTCCTAAAATTCCACCACTCACAGACACATGATAAACTTTCTACTACATTATCATTAACATGATAATTGTTCTTTTGTGTCATGGCTTTTGAATTTTTTGGCTGTAAATGTACTCAAAGCCTAATGCCTCTTTCCTTATGGGAAAGTGCATGTACTTTTGATATATTAAAGATTTAGCTATCCCATAGAGAAAAAAAAAGGAAGAAAGAAAATTACTTCACAATATTTACAAATCTTACAGATTTATCATCTACAGTAAGAAAGAAGCCCATATGGCATTCTAAGTGTTGTATACATTTCTCCACTCATCTCTCTCTTCTCCTTTTCTCCACGTCATAGAAACATAACCAACCCTCCCTCCAAAACAAAACCCAAACCCAAACTGACTTATAAGTAAGAAGCATTTTTTTTTCCATTTCCTGGGAAATGTCAGACTGATTTGTGCCTGATGGCACCAAAATTTGATACAGGATGTCTCACAGGCATCTGAAAATTCTACTTATTTACTGCAACGCTTCCAATAGTTTAATATACACCTAGAAATTAAGATTAACCTTTAAAAATTTTTAAGCAATCATTTAAAACAAAAAATGGATATATGCCAAAAAGACAACAATGAAATTTTTAAATAATATTGTATTTTCATTTACCGATATTGGTGAAAGAGAAAAGGATAGTACTGTGTATCACAGACCTAAATGTCAGAAAATCATCAATCATTTGCAGAGAAATTACCCGTTTTCATGATCTCTTTAATCCTTAGGTGTTTGGACTGTGGAACAAAGACTTCAAAAGGAACAGCAAAAAGATAGTTCCGGTTCCAAAAATTGGGCACAATGAGTGGCCAAATCGTTGGACTGGACTGACTTCCCTGTGACTCTCAAAGCGTTTTCCAGATAGCATTTTCTTTGAACGCAGGTCTGTGTGTGTGTTTGTGTCCGCTGTGCCCCAGTTCACATGGTATAGTGCTTTTATGTTAAAGGTGTCATTCAGATGTTTCTGTCACCATTTTATGAAGGTGCCAGACTGTCTGGGGAGTGCCTCTGTGGCAAGCGTAACTGAATCCCTTGTAAGTTGTTATACATGGTATCTCCTTTCATTTTTTCAGATGACTTCACAGAAACAAAGAATAGGAGAGTGTCTTTGTTTTTAATGAATAGGCCATTATTAACCTCATGGCAGACAATTATTTTGTAGTTATTTTTCTTCTCATTTTTAAGGTACTATTACAAATAACTAAGAACTTGCTAACAAGCACTTACTGCTTTCTCCCAATAGAGTGTATACTGCAAAGCAGAGGAAGATATTGTTTAGTACTGGAGTGCCATATTATATGTGGCTAGAGCATTTCTTCCTATATTGAGAATTTACCAAAAAGATAAGAATGGTAAATGAACACTATGGTTGTAAAAGGTATCAAAGTTAGGAAATGTCAGAATTAAGTCTGCTTGTCAAATTGAAATTATTATCCTTTATATACATGAAATTTTTAAGTATGTGATCACAAACCTCTTTTTGCCCACCTACCACTGAGCCTCTAAATTTTCAGGATTTGACTCTCAGTGCAATTCAGATCAGCTGCATTGACCTCCAAGTTTAACAGCATTTTAAATATATCCTGATATCTCTTCTACTGTCTAGGATGGCTAGAGTGCAGCATAGCATGCTTATACCTTCTCCACATACATGAGGGGGAAGAAACTGCAAGTGATGAGGTGGAACAGTTACCTGTAATAACCTCTGTTATTGCAAGCATGTTTCTTAAAACTCTTTTTTGCTTTTTCATGACCATAGTAATTGCAGGATTGGGTCCGTTACATCTAACAAAATGCTGCCCATTGAACAGTAATGAGCAGTAATAAGTAACATTAACTAATAAAGCATGCCATTTACAAAGTGTGTTGAGTGACAAAGCATGTATTAAAATTACAAGAAAATCCTGAATTTGGTGAAGGATTTGGCAATACTTGAGGACTGAGCAAGAAAGCAATGTGATCCCATTCTGTAGGCTACCAACAGTGTCTTGTACATGGACTTCTCTTTCTCCACTCCAGGATTTTGCATAACTGGATTCTTGGGAGGGTGTAAAGACATTCAGGACCTCTGTGTGTTTAATAGTCTGCCTTCTGCTGATCTGCTATTCATCACATGCTACATGGTTACTGCGTGTAGAGTCAAGGGACCCAACTGTTCACCCTATGGCTGGCGTACTCAGGAAGCAGTAGGTTTACATGGTGAAACAGCTCTACAGTGTGTCTATTGCCGCTCTGCCAGCATTCTGCTCATGCACAGTGCTGTGCTGGAATGTGTAGAGCTCTTTGGTCCAGAGGGTAGCTGAAGTACTAAATTTCTACACATACATTAGATCCTGCCTGCTAGAGGTGGGAAATCTGACCTCTGCTGGATGTCTCTACAGATAACGAAGAGAAGAGGGCAGGGTGGCATCACACCAGGGCCACATAAACATGCTGGGATACAGAAGAGGCTGACTGAACTAGAATGGGATTTGCAAGGACCTACTGTGGTTGAACCAGACTGGGATT
Organism: Anarhynchus alexandrinus; assembly: GCA_008711295.1. Lineage (NCBI taxonomy): Eukaryota > Metazoa > Chordata > Aves > Charadriiformes > Charadriidae > Anarhynchus > Anarhynchus alexandrinus. Next base: position 4,947,613 of record VUYV01000021.1, read on the forward strand.
GCCTTCTGCTTCCTCATTATTCCAGGGAAGCCACTGAGCTAGCCAGAATCCTGCTTCAAGTTCTCCGACACAAATGTGAGAGGTCAACGCTAGGAGTGCTTATGAAAGGGAAGACCCTTCTCTTTTGCCAGCTTACAGTTTCACCCTGGATGCAAAGGCATAAACCTGCCCTGTGAGAAACACACATATACAGACCTATGTCTGCAAAAACCTGAAGAGAAATGTGCTCGCCTTCCCACAGCGCCCCAGGCTGAGCCAGTGCTACTCTGTCACACCGGACCCTAACTGGAGATACCTAGGAGCAAGAAGTCCGCATAACATATTTTAAATGGGATGCTAACAGTTTTCTGTCACTGATAGCAGTCCCTGAGGAGTCTGTGATGGAGTTTATTTGCACTAATATGGTAGAGAAACACAATTCTATTTCTGCTTTTTCCATCATGTTATCAAAGTTTGTAAATTATAGTAAAATAATGCACACCTTTATAATGCATGAATCAACTTCAGTAGACCTTATTATTGTGTTAACACATGAACATACGCATGTGGATACATATATGTATACACACCCACTGATTTTCACTTCAGGGGTTGTATTTTCAAACTCTGTCTTCCATTTTCTATCCCCTTCCCCGATACAATTGAAACTTCAAGATGCATCTGTTTTTTTGCCTGCACAGTAAGCAGTGATCCTCCCACACAACCCCACTGATTTCACATGAAGGCAGCAGCCCACCTGTGTGTCACCACTTACACAGAATTTAAGATTTCGATGTATAAATGATGGCATAATCAGGCATAAAGCTGCATGAACTGCTTAAACTGTCTGGCAGATAAAAGTTGCTCCCCTCTCATCCACTGTACAAGTACAAATATAGCGGCCTGTTTTAACAGTAGCTTGCAGATTACTCTTTGTTTCCTGAAAGTGAAAGAAAAAAAGACCTGAATTTCTTGCTCTGCTAAAAAACAAGAAAGCAAAGAAACAAACAAAAAGCAGGTGGGAGGCCTTCATTAAAGAAAGCCACTACAATTAATTAATGATCAAAAAGGGAGGTGCTGCCAGCCAAGTTTTTAACATGCGGTTTTCTAGTATGTGAACACACTGTAAGATCCTTCCTTTGTGAATGAGAAATTGAACGTGTAGTGGTGACATACATCATCCTCCCAGACAATAAGCAGCATGTGGTCTCACAAGCTGGGGTCACACCAGCTCGTAGTAACTGGATGTCCGTTATTTTCCTTGGAAACAATGACTACTGGCAGCATTAAACTCCCAGGCTTTTGTGAGAACATAGTATGTTTCCTTGTGAAGATGGCAACGGTATTGCCCACCGCTACTGTAGATAACGTGTCTGTCTAATGCAATGGAAACAGACTTCTTTTCATCTGCTGCGTGTCTAACATTTCTGGTTTGATCGACGATGTTGTGTGAGTGAAGGTGCCGGTATTACTGTATCATTCCTGATTAATGGTGATATCATCAGCAGCAATTTTTTAGGCTTAAAGTATTGGTTAGTGCTCAGCACTGAAAGGAAGTATATTACTGAGGTAGAGCCACGGAACTCAAACCTGACTCAACTAAGCCTGAGATTTATTGGCGTTTCTAAAACTTGTAAGATATGGAGATACTATTTATGGGGTGAATCCAGTACAGAAAAAAAAATATGTTTTAAAGACAGTTTCAAATGTTTCTCTATATCTATTTGTTATCTTTCTATTCTAAAAATTAATTTAGCTGCCTAGCCATAGTTTTTCAAAAGCTTATGTTTATGAGGATGCTGGAATATTTCTATTTCCTTCCTTAATTATTTACACCATGAAAGATATTTTTATACATGCTGTCATCATTCTAGTTAATGAAAACTTCTGGTGCCTAAAATATTGAGAGAAGAAACTGCTCTGGAGCCTAGGTAATCTGAGTTGAGTTTTAATTTCAAATTGAAAATTATTTCAATATTGAAATGTCAGTGGAAAGTAAGCAACTAAATAACCAGTAAAAATTACCTAACTCCGTATCTCTACTTAGGATAGAAAACTGTTAAATGTTGGTAACACATTTTCCAGCACCCTGTATATGCCTAGAGAGAAAAATCTTTAGAGGACTGTTTGTCTCTTCCCCATCTGTACATATAGGAGAAGGGAATCTCCCATCTGACCTGAGGTAATGTAACAAATATTAGGAAGAAAGGGAACAAAAATAGAAAATCTAGCAGGGTGGGTTCGGTCTGCATGTTTTTTCAATTCATAACCAACCCCAGTATAATCACAAGAGTTACAGTGGCGTAAAACTGGTGAGAGCAGAGAATCCAGCTGATAAATTTGAGAATGAGTCTTTCATGTTGTTTTCAGAGGAGCCTTCAGAATGAGCACAACAGGCGCTCAAAACTGCCTTGGAAAAGACAGGGGTAAAACAGATGTTAAAGATTAGTTAGAGCTTCTGCAGCCACTGAACCACAACATAATTTGCTTTTGTTGCTCTTTTGATAAGAGCAGCATTTCTGGAGCATATTCATGTACAATAAGCACACATCTCGCTTTCTTTTTCCATTAATGCAAGTGACCTCTAGGGAAGAAAACTTTTCCAGTGTTAATTAGGCTTGTTTTCAGTAAACTTTTGTGCAAGGTAGAAGTTTATAGTTAAATATTCTTTTATATTTGTAATCAGTTTTTAATGGATTGTGTCTATGTTTTCTCTTACTCCTTTCAGAGCTGTTAAACTGAGGGATAACTATTGGGGGAAATATGTAGTATTTTCCTTTTGCAAAACTATTAGTATTCCTCACCACAAATATATCTATGTTAATGTAATTTTCAGCAGGTTCATAACGTGGGTAATCCCAGCATCTCCTAATCACTTTCTATTACCTGGAATTTACATATTTTGCAACTGAACTGGAGAGATGTGCTGCTGTGCTTCAGGTGAATATAAATCCTGTGGAGGTTGTTTTTTTTAGCCAAAAGTCCAGAGAGTTCCTACGTGCTTTCTGCTGTGCTTTAAGGAAGAATTTGTAATGCTTGAATAAAAGTAGACAGGAACAACATCATTTTTTCTACAGAGCAAACATACTAACTGCAATACTATAAGCCCACAGATTTCTGTATTTTCTGCTCAGTGTTCATACTTGAGGGAAAAGTTTCCATTCTGTTGCAGGCTTAGTGTAGACGTTCTGTAAATATCTCTGCTATCACAATATGATTATGGTGACATTTTCATAGCGGGCAAATGGAGTGATTTGAATCGGTGGTCTTTATGTCAATGGACTGTGCTTGGCAATGGTTTGGCTGCAAGATCACTAAGTAGAGAAACTTTTACAAGCCTGCGAGAGAATGTTTGCAAAAAAGGAAACTAGATTCTGGTGCCTTAGTTAGTCTCTGTGTGTATCAGTTAACCAGGGAAGGACACCAAACAACATTAACGAGCAACTGCTGAGCAAAGATGAGCAGGTTAAGGGAAGTGGTGGGAAATACCCTTCTTATTTCCTATCAGTAGGTCAGTCAAAGGATCAGACCTCAGTTTAGGCACTGCGCCAAAAACTGGTGCCTGGTCACAGTATTGGATCATATGAAATGCTTGCTTAGAAGTAATTTAAAATAAACAAAGAAAAAGTGGAAATGATATCTGAGCCAATTTGATAAACTTTATCTCACTAAATATGCCATTTACTATGTTAATTTTATTATAATCTCTCTTATCGGGACAGTACTTCTTTAAGAAACAGGCAAAGGAGATCTAAGCACTTGCTTTTACATGCTTCTGAAGTTACCCTTAATAGATCTAGAAAGAAACAATGTTTTCTTTTTTTTTCTTCCTTCAGAAGTTTTAAAACACTTTTTTAGTCTGGGATAACTTTCCCTTGAACTCTGGCCAAAATCTCAAGGCATGTTAGTATGCCAAATCCAGTACACCTAAACTTTTACTTACGGTGTGCAAAATCAAATATTTTTTTCGTGCAGATCCCAGCTTTAACAACTCATATAAGAAGGGATGTTCTCCTTCTCCTTCCCCTTCAAGGAACACTGAATGAGCTTCCAGGTAAAAGTCATTTTGTTTTACAAGCTGACACTTTTTTATTCTCTGTTAATCCTAATGATGTCTTAGAAACATGAAAAGATCGATTTTGTCCTTTTATATGTAATATTTATAAATTCTCATTTATTTTAATCTTGTTCTCATGCCTGATATCATTACTAGAATCCTTTGATAAAAGTACATATTTATTAAGCTCTCTCTCAAATTCTAAGAATTGTCTCTAATCTTTGTCTCTTTTCATGTATTCAAACAGGGCAGCAAACAACTTGAAAAAGTTTACAGTAAATTTTTCCAAATTCACGGCAAGCAACACTTAAAAAAGGTAAAGTACGAATCTGCAATTTCTCTAGATCTCCAAATTACACACACAAACTTCAGATACATATCTGTTCACAAAGAGTAAAACTATTCATAGGTAAAAAATAGGCCTTTAAGCATACAAGTGAACCGAGTCACGTGCTATCTATTTTGTACTCATAAATGCATAGCCAGAACATGGAAAAGTTTCTTACTCAGATGCTTCTCTAAATGTTATAGTACTTCACTAGTTAAAGAGTTAAAATATGTGGGGTTTTTTTAGGTATGAACAATAATAACACAGTAGTAATAAATGTTAAACTTTAAAAGTATTTATAAAGACTATTACAGGATAAAATTCTGAAAGGACCAACAAGTAAAGGTAAATGACAAAAAGAAGAAAAACATTTTTTCATGATCCTATAAAGTTAGGGCCTTTTGTTTCCTTTTCTTTCTTTCACAGTTGCTTCCCACAAGAATATATAAATTCTCGTCTCAAGGGCATATAACTTGCTAGTGTAAAGAACCATAAGTAAGTAGTTCTGGGTCAGGAAAGACAATTATCTACTTTATGACAGTAGCTGATATCAGTCCTCAACAAAGAATATAAAATATACAGTAGTGCTTACCCATCTTCCAGCACTCTGTGGCTTAGAGGCTTCTTAAGTTATGGATATGATCTTTTTGTTTAAAACTTTAAATAGTTTTTACTTCATTAGTGTTTTTAATTGCTTTTTGTGTCTATTTATAATTTGACATTAACTACTTCCTTTTTCTAGAAGACTCCTCCACAGTCTATCTGCAGAATGGAACAAGTACTTGCTTTTGTTTTAAAGCTCTGCATAATGATTTCATTGCCTTAATTTTAGTGCTTTCATTATCAGAAATATTGCATAATCACCCAATTTCTGCACACTTCCCATGATTATATAGTTGTTTCCCCTTCACTCTTTCTTTTCAAAATTGAAGCCTATTTTTCTACGTCCTATTCCAACCTGATCATTACTCATGAAAAGGCAACTGTTTCCTCTCTAACTTTTTTAAGTGGTGGGGACCAAGCTCTCACTACTTTGCACTCGGGATGCAGGCACATCATAGATTTATACAGTTGTTTAATGATGCACAGTGTTTAATTTTCTATTCTTTTCTGAATGACTCCTACATTTTGATAATTTTTTGGATTAACACTTCACCAAGACTCTCAAACCTCTTTCCTGTGTAAAGTGGGTAGGTTAGAGCATGTCACCCAGTGCATATGTTTAGGGGTATTTTTCATCATGTGTGTTACTTTCAATTTATCATTCTGGAATATCATCTGCCACTTTAGCACTTAGTCTCTTGATACCATGATAGTCTCTGTAGCTCTTTAGAGCCAGCTGTTTTTATTATCCTCAGTAATTTTGAATCCCCAGGAAACTTTGTTGTCTCACTAATTGCCCTCTTCTACATATTATTTTTCAATATGGTGAACAGCGAAAGTCCAGGCACAAATCCCTGTGGGATGTGCCTAAAAAGTGACCATTTATTTACCTTTCTTCCCAAGTCCTTTAGCTGATTATTAATCCACAAAATCTTAAGAACTTTTACTGAGTGTTAACATATGGTTTACTTTCAAATGTCTAGATAAAATTAATACTGAGTGAAAATTGACTCATGATGGTAGTATATGAAAATTTATAGTAATGATGCTCCCTACCTAAAATCTAAATATCTCTAAAAGGACACAATAAGTACACAACACTTTTTTTTAGCCTGTGGGCTTTGATGAGATGCTGTAGTCCTGAGTGTGTCCTTGAGAATGCTTTAGCTAAGAAAACAAATGCTCTTCTTTATAAGGGAAAGGTGAAATGATCAATATTTTTGTTGTTGTCTGTTTGTTTGTTCTGTTGTTCTTTCTTTTGCTGTCCTTTATACTTTTCTGTGATCTGGCATTGACCCATTTGCAGAAACCAAAAATCCTTTTTGAAATGCAGAATCCAGAAGGACAAGAAAATTATTGGTCTAGATTTAGGCATTTTTAGAGCAATACTACTGACAGAGCCACACAGAAGTGTCTCTACTGTCCTTTGAATCCCCCAACAATAACAAAATGTGGTTCTTGTTATAGAGCAATCATGGTTGATCTTCTACACAGCAAAAATGGTCTTATTCCTTCACATTGCATTCTGCTCATTACTTATCTCTTGCCTTGTGTTTATCTGCATTCTAATTTGTGTTTAGTAAGAAAGGTTCTCCCATTTCCCCCAAAGGCATTTAATTGAAGTGAAGGTGACCAGCAGGTGGTTTGCATAAAATTTCATTAGCCTCTTAGATTGTTTTTGACACCTTTATGAAAGAATGCTTCATTACCATGCAAATGGTCCTTGGTCCTGTTTCCAAGCTAATCGCCATATAACATAACATACATATAACAACGTTATGCTCTCTAAGATTTATATGATTAATTCAGCTAATTTCAGAGTTATAATGACACACTTAAATAACTACAGAATGGCAAGTATCTCATACAAGCCACATCATATTACGCCATTAAGAGTATCCAGTACTATTCAGATAAGAGAAGAACCAAAGAAAATGTGTTTGATGTTCTTATCCTTCGAGATAAAGAAAATGATGATTTTTTTTCCAGCTTTGAGATGACACTAAGGCAACTCAGTACAACAACTGGTATTAACTTACATTTCAGGTTGCCCAGAGAAGTTGTGGAAGATCCATCCCTGGAAGCGTTCAAGGCCAGGCTGGATGGGGCTTTGAGCAACATGGTCTAGTGGGATATGTCCCTGCCCATGGTGGGGGGGTTGGAACTAGATGATCTTCAAGGTCCCTTCCAACCTAAACCATTCTATGATTCTGTGACTCTATGAGTCTTTGATTATCTCTCATGAATATGAATAAATGAAGGTCTTTTTGCTTATAAGCATATAATGCTGGTAATTTCCAAGAAGTACAGTTTTCAAAATATTTTAAAATAATTTAAAAAAAAATCCCAATTTATTTATTTTTAATATTAATTATGTTCTTTTCATATTGGTGACTTCTTTAAATATCAGATTTTGGTCTTCATTTTTACTGTCATTTCTAGTTTGTACATTAAGCAATAGAAAATTTCACATGTCAGTATCCACAGACTAGTTGCTTATTTTCAGTGCATGTATAGTTTGCATCTTCTTATGTAGCACTATAATTTTTCTGAATGCTGCTGTGAACATAGCTGTTGAAGCTATCAGTTTCAAATAATACGAGTTACATATATAAGGAAATACTGCCAAAGTAGCCTGATTTTTGCTGAAATCCTTTCCTTTTGGGAGTATTTATTTAGAGAAAGATCATTTGAAGGTAATGAGACTGCAGTTTTATCTTAATAACTGCCACCCACATACAGCAAACCATGAGAATTTGCATGTTTTTATGATTTTTTTTTTTTTTTGGTATATAATTAAAATAGAGCATTGTAAGAATTTAGAACTGGTAGGTAGCCAGTACTAAGGCTGTTGGATATTTCAACCCAATTTAGCAAATACTGGAGTATAAATGCCTGAAAACTGGCACTGAAGTTGCATGAAGGCCAAAACCCCACAATAATATCCTGTGTAGTGGACTGAGATTTTGAATTCATTTTTAACGATGAAAATATTCCATAAATTTAATCTCTTTAAAAATTGTTTTTTTAACCATAGGCACTTATTTGTCTTTATGTTTTTTATTGTAACATGTATGCATTTTAATGTAACTTATTGTTAACATTTAGTGTTAACAATTCAAGGACACCAAAAATGATAAAGCCTCATGTATGCCTGTGTGAAATGTATGTCACTGTTGTATGTCATTTTACGGATAGCATGCAATTTCTCTGAAGGACTGGAACATCTAGCACAAATTTACAACCAGGAAGGGCAACTGATATACTTTCAGCTGGTCTGCCTGCCCTATTGAAGTGGCATCCACGTAGTGGCCTAGAAGAGATGAAGGTCCTGGTGGAGAAAAAGGTGACTGGCAGTTGATGGTGCCAAAGGACTTCCAATGATCTAATTGGCACAGACCCTGAGATTATCCCCTGTAGGACTGTTGCTTTAGGCCCTCCCATAGATCCTTCTTTGAGGTCACTGCCTATCCACACCTTACCATCTAGGGTCCACTTGAAGTCTCTGCCTCTCTGCAAGACCCACTAGATACAGTCACCACATTCATAACCTCATTTCTTTCTGAAGGAAAGTGCAGGTTCTCCAAATAGCTGCCCTGCTTTATAATATCATATTAGGATTCTATTAGTGCTCTCTATGTATAGCTGCAGCTCTAGTAATCATAGATAATGATGTTATTAAACCAGCATCCTCAGGAAGGGCCTGTGTAAAAATGGGACTGTTCTAAAAAGAATTACACAGCAGATTAGATAACTATGACTTTCATCTCTTGCCTATCGTCAGAACAGTATGATGATGAAGATCACATACTCAAAGTGCTTTTCTGAGGTCTGGGAACCAAATTAAATTCATTTATTTCTACATGATTGTTATTCTTTTTCTTTGTTTTCTTTTACACTTATCCTTCTTTCGAAAGGGGACTTTTTTGGCAGATTCACAACTATGCATATCTTGGCTCCAGCTTGGTGGCCCAGAAGGGTTTGAAGTGAGAGTGGCAGACTACTAGCATGAACTTAATTGCAAAATTTTAGTGTTAGCAACACTGTAAAAGATATTCAATTAGCCAGTTGACAACGTTGCTGTCCTAACAGAGTTTGCTGCTACTACTGCTACTACAGACAATTTCTGACTTTTACAAGCAGTCTCATCTTTTCTGAAATTCATATGTTGTTATGATAAGAAATGAAATTATGTGGCTTAAAGGACCATGTCTTATTCTGACATATGACTTACTCAATTAGTGGCATAAATCATACTGCATATCATGGAAAATAAGTCCCGAAAGCAGTATCAGGAAAAGATTTAGGTTTCTGAATCATTTAGCAGCTTAAGAAAATAGATCAAATCTCAAGACTGTTTTTAATTACATTTTAGTATTTATGCCTTTGAGTTGTTTACTTACTGTAATAGTGAAGACTTGTTAGTGTGAAATAAGTATAAGTAATGTAAATCTCACGATCACAAAAATGACCTGTTACGTAGGAACTTGGCAAATTATTATCCTTATTTCATTAAATATCAAAAAGACCCTCAACCCTTTTTTTTTTTCCCCTGAAGAACCACAACATTGGAATGACTGTAGTCAAGAAGGGAGGGCAGTCTCAAAATTCCACGGTCTGCATCATAAACCTGCAGCTACTGACCTTCTGCTCTTTTATTAAGAAAGAAAATAATCTGAAGTATTTCTGCTGACCTAATAGGTAATACAGAATAGGGAGAGTGAAGTGATTTTTTCTTATACACTAATCTCAGGCCATTTCAAATTGCTATACATCATAACCAAGTCTTTAAATTCCGTGAAAAGATGAATGGACAATCACTGACAATCTCTGAACATCTGTTCTGCATTTCAACATCTTCACCTTTTGAATATTACTAAGGTACGGTACAGTGCTGGGTGGTTTTTAGTCAAAGACATTGTTCAGCATATTTCCATTACTTTGTTATTCTACTACTGATTTGTGCTATGTGCAATAGTACAGAATACAAGCTATATGGTAGAGTGTGTTAAATGCATGGTATAATTTGTACAGTGCAGTTGTACAATGCTTAGAAAATAAAAGGATGTGAAACAGTGAGTCTGTATCACAAATGTACTGCAGAAGATAAAATGCTGACTGGAACACTTGTATAACAATTCAAATGCCAGCTGGAAGTCTAAAATCATGCCTCTGTTGTAAGTAATAGTAGATCCTCATAGTAACTACAGCATGGTTATTAACTTTTAAATCAATGAGAGCAATATTGCTCCCTTCCAACCTGTTTCTCCAGCTTCACCTTTCAGCTTCACCTTCTTGTCTTGACTGAGCTTCAGGAAACCTGTTCACCTTAGAGAACCAATCTCAGGTAAGTACTGCTTGAACATCACTGCCCAAATCAAACACAACATAAAACCCTTATGTAGCAGTTTTCACCAGAAAAAGCTGGCAGTGACATCTTTTACTGTTTTGGTCTTTCTTTGTAAGGTCTTGATAGTAAAATTCTTAGCTGGTCAAATTAGACAGGTCATATGGTACGAATCTATACTGCTCCTGGAATCAGACAGTCAGGATAAGCACACAAGTACAAATACAAGGTTAAATTTTATAGTTTTCCCTAATGTTTACTTAAAACTCTGTTTCCACAAATATTCATTCCAGTAAAATCATTAGTTAGAACAGCAGCAGAGATACAAATGAGGCTAATGTGCAGCCACAGTGATTGATTTCAAGATGTAAATGAGTATTTGCAGTTTTTGTGAGAGCAGAAATCAATCAGTTTCACCTAAATTGTAAGAAGAATGTAAGTAACATTTATATACCTTATTCATAATATTCTTCTGATTTCCCTGCAGAAGCAACATGAAGTATAAATGATGTAGAGTGTGTTTACCCTAACTTCTCTCTTCTTGAGGACCTTGAGGAATACATTTTTCCCACAGTTGGGAACATGAAAAAAACTGAAAACACACACAAAAAAAAAGTGTTTCATATGTGTTTATCTAATCTGGAAAAGCCAAGGTCCCATCTCCCTTCAGAATCAACATAAAACATCTCAAGAGTTTGTGTGAGGGAAGAAACCCCTCAGCACTGTCCTTCTATATCAGAGGATTTTGATAAGAAGTTGTAGTACCATTAGCTACAATTTGACATTAAAATTTTCCAGGATCAATGCAGCTGTACACAAACTGCAAAGTTCCAGCTAAATGCTGCAGTACAGCCTTTGATATCTTTCTGTGTTATGATTAATTTAATATATCAATTAATTAAGCATTTCCATATTTATAATTGAGTGGTTATGCATGGGTAATTATCACATTACTACTGAAGTACCATAAACAGCTTCGCTCACTGAAGATTTTTTTGTCCTTTTTTGCTTATCTTTTCAAATGGACTGTGTTTATATGTAACATTATTCAGCAAATACAAATATTGAGATAAATATTTATGTCCTAAAATACCTTAATTTAAATGTAATTTTCTTTTATATGTTTAAATTTGTATTTACCGAATGATGCTGAGTTGCCATTATTACCTGACAGTTATAGTAGTAGTCATGGCTGATGACTGAATGCAACTTAATTCAAAATTTCTTTAAGATTTACAGAAAAAGTTGCTATTCTAGAGGTTAGTTAAGATAACTAAGTTTATAAAACCTATGATGCGTCACATTTTCTGTCACGGTAGTATCTTATTGTATCGTATATTTCCCAGGCTGCATTTCTCTTTTGCTAGGTTGCAGGTTCACATTGGGTGACATGCCTGTGTAAGCTAAAATCCACCCTATCGCCAGACACTTTTTCCTACTGTCAAGCCACTTTCTGTGTTTGCTGCTACCCAGAGTTACGTCCAGCTGTTTACGTGGTGAACTGGGGAATTGATCCAGCTGGAAAAGAGCTCAAATGGGTTTTTTTTTCAGAGATAATTTAGGATAAATTAGTTCATCAATCCAATCCATTCTGTGACTGCATAAACACTTGTATCAGTGCTGAGCAGGGGCTCCTGGAGCAGAAAAAGCCTGGGGGATGAGGATGCACTGGTGCGCCTTACAGCACAGTTGCTGTTGGAGGATCACAGCCTCAACGTCCAGGGCTCACGCTCGACTGTAGCATATCTGGGACACATAATAGCTCATTCTGACTAAGCCCAGTTTTCATCATTGTGCTGTTTACGCACATTGTGAGGAGCAGTTACATTAACTTTCTGTATTTCCTGAAAGCTAAGACTTACCTTTTTCTCCCACATGAGAAACTGGTAGCTGCAAATCTCATAGGTCCAAGAGGTACCTGCCTTCCTTACATTTATTTATGAACCATCTTGTGCCCTGATCTTGCCTCCGGATCTGCCAGTGTGGACTTCTGTGCCTGTCACTTAAATCAGTAGAACTTCACAGAGGCCCAAAGGGCTACGCCAGTAAATGAAGATGAGAAGACCTTTAAGCAAGACAGAGTTAGAGAAGTAAAAATACTGCCATAGTTGGCTTCAGCATCTTTTTAGTTTCAACCACTGAAAGATCTTTCAAATACTTAATTCTTTTTAGAATATTTTCTGCTGAAACTGAAGATGATAATTTTAAAGTGCAGATCTTTCTATTATATCCTCTGCCAAAAGAGTTGAATAACCACTTTGAACACTGGATTTATGTTTCTGGAATAAACTTTTAGGAACTCCTTTAATCTGTTCCATTCTAGTTCTGGAAGAAGTATAAATGCAGTCTTACAGATTCATCTTTTGCTGAGAAATATCTAGTTTGCAGTCTTTACCTCTGCTCATCAGCATTCATGTTGTCCATATTGCCTACCAATAGTTCAATTTCATTACGCTGTTTTTGAGCAAAACTGAATACCAGCTTGCCACAGTAATGTCTACTGTTAGCAGTAAGGAGACTTCAGCTCAGCACTCTGGTGCCGTCCCAAGGCAGTATCAAAGCAATAGCTCTAGAAAGCTGAATTAGAGCTGGCAGTCGAAGCAGAACACATTTCCCATTCTCTCTACATTATCCCTGCAAGTGATATCTTTCAGAGGCAGCGCTCTCAGGAAGAAAAATAGTGTACTGCTCTTGTGTCTGGGTTATGTATTTGTAAAACTACTCAGGCAGCAAGAGAAGTTGAATATTTCAGTACCTGTCTAGTCCTGCTCTATGGATACAGAAGAAAAACCCCACAACACTGAGTGAAAGGTGCTACATTTCTTTAAGATGTACTAGTGCAGATTTCTGAGATAATTTTCTTACAAGGAGTGAAAGTGCAGCAGTTGTGTTTGAAAATACTCGCACATCTGGCAACTGTGTATCTAAGCTCCTTGTTTGTTAACCTACATCCTTGGCACTGCAGTTGTTTAGAGAATCAGGGTGCATGTCTTTGTTGAAAAATAATTTCCTTGCAGATATGCAGAGTACAGCCTGAATAAATCAGATAGAAGGACCCAGAAATATGCATACATAAAATGTGCACATTAATTGATATTTTCAATAGCTGCCTCTGAAATTGCAGAGTAAGTTTTTCACACTAAGCAATGATAACAGTAAGTACATCACGTTATCTTCCAAAAGCTGAACTAAAAGAGCTAAGGGTAAAAAAGTTTTAGCTTATTAGTAAAAGTCAGCCATATAGAGTCAAGAGATATGACTTTTCTAATGCATTTTATATTAGATCCATATTTTATGGATGTAGAAGAAAAATTGTGGGAGGACCCAAGGTCCTCTCTGATGCTAAGTAGAGCTTTGAAACTAACATTTATATACAGGATAATTATTAAAGGTAGAATTTCCTCTAACACTATCAGTGTAGAGCTGTTTATGGTAGATATCTGCACATATTTATCAAAAATTTTCTGAGTGTATGGAGAAAAGATGTCTCACAGGGAGAGAATGTTATAATAGTCTAGTGGATTACCACCTTATGTGTAGGTTCAAAACCGGTAGCACTTCTAATATATGCTGCAAAGTACTGGCTGTTTTGCAGGTAACTTGAGGACGAGTAACTTGCTAACCTGAGTCTTTGGAGTTCACTAATCATGGAGCTCTTTAAATTGCTTTTTGTTGGCAGGGGAAATAAGCTCGGAAGGATTGAGGTGCTTCTGCTTGTTGAGCTCTGCGGGCTCCGTACGAGAGCTCTGTGGCTGTATCACTGAGATCGGTGCATTTACTCTCCACAGCAGGTTGCGGTGCAGAGGTCCCCAAGCTAGCAGAAAATGTTTAAACTCCAGAGCTGCGAGAAGTATAGATGCATAGATGCCTGTGATTGCTCAGAGCTAATAGGCCCTGCTTATTAACAGGCAGATCTATTTAACTAGGACGTAGCACTGTGCTGATCCTGCTGTACTGTTTTGGAAAATATGTATGTTCAGCACCCCAGGTCACTGTGTAGACATACCAGCTTGCTCAGGGGTCTCTGATGCGATACACTGCGGGGCTCTGAAGCCTTGTTTGTATCTTGAACGCTCTAAAGAAACGTACAAGATGAAGTTTGCATGTTGAAAGGATCATACTCCTACCCACAGATCTTGTCTTATTCTGTGTAAAAATGTGAATAACCACCTGAGAAGGTAAGAGGCAAAATCTCCATGAGAAATAATAAGAAATGTATTGTATTGTATTCACTCATTGAAGATGTCAGGCAGCTACTTATATGACTGACTATGGTTATAGATTCACTGTATATAATGAATGTACTGTGGTTATATACAGACTCAATTCTGTGAAGAGTTCTTAGAATAATTCCAAAAGGGCATAGCTCTATTCTGCTTCACCGAACAGGTGCAGATGGAGGAGAGCAGTGGCATTCTACAGCAAATTATTGATGATTTCCTGACTACTTTGGCTTTTTAGAAGTGAAAACTCTTCTTTGCATGTGAAACTTGCAGACAGTATGGATGCAGATATGTTTTAGGTCCAAAGGCACACTTTGATTTAAAGAAATAAATAAATAGACAAAAAATCAGCAGTAGAATGTGAAGACCTCCATGTCTGGAAAAGATTGTTCCCCTTTAATACAAATAAACAAGATTAAAAAAAAATAATCTGTCATTCTGTATGTTTATTGTTTACCCTATATAGAGGGTCTACACTCCTGCTTCAGAAGCTGTTGCCCCTGTTCTATGTCTGTGTCCTAAATGAACATGGCAATGACACTGTCATGACTAGCAGCCAACAGTTTACAGGCATTAGCATAGGGAATATGTTACATCACCATTCAAAGACTACACTGACACATTATTAGGTTTAGTATGACTATTATTAATTATTATTATTATTATTATTATTCCAAAGTTTGACAACTGAGCTTCAACATCCTGAATGGTTTGCTTCCTAGTTGCTTAGAAGACTTTTCTTCTCCTTCCCTTCTCTTCTCAAAACGTTGGTGGATTCAGTTTCTGTGTTTGAACTAATAATCATACCATTCAATATATGATAAATGATTTATGGAGACGGTCATGACTTAGATTCAGTTTTGAGATCTCTCTGATAACAGGTAGACTTTCCAGTCCATTTTCAACTATTAATAGGGTTTTGACTTAACTGGCCTGGGAGTGTTTAAAAGTGTGTGATTAAAAGTTGTGTGATTACATTAAGCTTTCCCTTCTCTATCTCCTCCTCCCTCTTCCCAATCCCTTTCATTCTATGAGAATACTTGGAAAAACAAGGAGCAAAGGGAATTTTTTTTGGTAATAGGATAAATACATGATTTGTATGTCTCAAGAAAACTAAACAATTGCCTCCGCAGATGTGAATATCATTCCTGGAATATGATGGACCTGTGGAGTATTTCATTATCCTGCCACTTAGTTTTTGCTTAAGTTAGAATAGTTTCAAACATTTAGAACAGAGGAAAAAAAAAAAATCTAATGTTACCTGTTAAAAAAATAGACTGTTTTCTGAAAGAGTAGATGACATCTTGTTTGGTCTGAACAACCTCATGCCTGAGCATGGTTGTTACTTCTATAAGTGCTCCTCCATTCTCCTCATCCAGGACCTCAGGGACCTAAATTAAACAGGATAAGGAGAGAAAATTACCATTTTAATTTATGCATACATTATAGGGTAAAAAGTAAATAAATAAAAAAAATCAGACATATCTCTTAACAGAGACATCCTTAGAGTTTACTGAATCAAAGTGCCGATAACTTCATACCAAAATGTATAATTCAGCCCCATAGAATACATTTAGAAAGCAAAGATGTGTTTTTAATGTATGTATAAATATATATCTAGTCCCTCTGAGTAATTACATTTCATCCTTCTTTGAATTCACAAAAGCTCTGAGAGAGACGAGATTTGACATAGGAGTTATAACCCTGAGGAACTGGTTACAAGAACTAGAATCCAATAATTTACTATAAATGAATAAAAGTCAAAACAAATATTACAATATTCCTTCTCTCTTTCTCTTTATGCCCTCCCTTCCTGTGGTTTTTTTTAGCCTTTTGGCCTTGCATGATTATTAGGTGTATTGACTGTAATATGTTACAGTGTTTGAAAACAACTCCAAAAAAAATGATGCTGTCAAATTTGCCATATTCATTTGGCATTTTATTAACCAAAAATCATCTTCCAAGCTCCTGTATCTTGACAGCTACCTTATACTTATTCTATATACCTACACTATATACCTATATATATACTTATACTATAAACCTAATCTGATCTCACAACAGATTTACATTGAGTATTACTATCAATTTAGCAGAATTAATCCTGTTCTATGGTTGCCTATATCTGTCATTAAATACTTTCTATTCTTTATGATTTGAAAGGTTAAATTTCAGTATTTCTGGGTTTGTTTTTTTTTTTTCCCCCAACTTCAGAATTCTTCTTCCATGTCTTAATTGTTAGGCAATTTATAAGAAACCTTTAGTTATCACAAGTACATAGGGGTGGTTGTTGTGTTTGGTTTTTTTTAATGGATAGATCTTTAGTATCTTAGGGAACAGAAAATGTTTTTCAATAGCACGCTACAGTTTTTCTCCATCTCCAGAATCTTCATGCTCATTTACACTACACGCCTGATAACTTTTTCAACTTACCTGAAGGGTACTTCTGTTGAGTAGAGGCACTCCAAGGCAAAATCAATCTTCCTAATGGTGGGGAGAATTGTGCCACCTCAGTTGGTATTACAGGTTATTTAGCATAAACATATGTGTTCCCATTAAGGGCCATCCACATTCAACTAAAATGAGTCACTTGTGTAAGAAGTTTTGTTTATAAATCTGAGACTAATTTCCCTAGTCTATTCTGTATGTGCCATGTGGTATAAAATTGTACAAATGTCAGTGTGCAGCCTCGTAATATATTTCTCTGAGAGCAAAATGCAAAGTCATTATGCAGTATATTTCTCAGCAGAATTATAAATAAATAGAACATGAAAAATAAAATCAGTTCTAGGTGAAGACCTTCACTACTTATCTCTCAGTTAAAAATGCAAATATTTCTTCAGTAACAACAACTCTGACATGGTGGTTATATTAATATACAGTTAATATGGATTATATTAATTATGTGCACAGATAATGACCTGTTGGTTAAAAGGCTCCATTCCCACTGGCTTTTATAGCTGACTGTATGCTTCACATGCACACGACTGTACTGTGGCTGCCCTTCTCTGAAAGAAGGGTCTTTTCAGTCTTGCACAACACAGAGAGATGGAGTCAGTCAGGTTTTCAACTTCCTCGGAGGTGCCCTCTTTCAAGCTAGAATCTCTTTCATCTGTAATAGTCAGACAGGAGAGTTTTGCATTTCAGAAAATGTTTAGTCTGTATTTTGGCTGCCTTTTATGTGCTAAAATCTGTGGAAATTTCAGCCTTACTGAACCTGGCTGAGCCTCTTATGGTATTCAGTGTTCACCCAGCTACTCCTGTGCCACCACCGCCAGAGATCTTGGTTGGAGAGGGCAGGAGGAGAGGGACAGGGGGATGATATGGTCAAGCAAACCCGGGCTCCCAGCGTCCACTTGCCAGCAGGCCCTGCAATGGCGCTGGCGTTAGGCTGCTCCTGAACGATCTTGCTGCAGCAGAAGTGCTCCGGTGTGCCCTTCTGCCCCCGTCACATCCCATAGGGAGTATCCTCAGCCACACCACTGGCACAGAAATCATTGTGTATCTTGTTATAAGCTCTCTGCTGACCTATCTATACGATGCTACCTCAGGAGTCTGCCTGACAGGATTGCTTCCATTAGCATTGTTAGCATAGGATTGGGGTTTTGGCAGCAGTGCCTGTACAGTCTGGAAGGAGTTTTATTCCTGCTTTTCATGAGACTATTCTCTACTTGTATTTCTGGTGAGGGAGAAGGGGGGTCCCCATTGCAGGTGTGGGCTGCTGCTTGTTAAAATTTTGTGATTCTGACCTGTTCAATATCTGTCAGCAAGGAGAGACAGGGCTTGGGCAGGTACCAGCGGGGACTGTAGAGTATCTGCAATGGGTCTCAGTGGCACCTGGCATAAGAGCTATAGCGTTTCTGTAAGATGCTGGCTGGCACAGTGTACTGTGTTTGACCAGTGTTGCCTGGTAAATTTGGATCTCTCAGCATTTGTGGTTACAGTGCTCAAGGGCAGTGTCAGACCACAGGCTCCAGATGAAAGCAGTGCACAAAAGCTAAACCACTGAGAGAGGTGAAAGAGTTTTGGAGAGCAGAAACCTGTAGCTGTTGTGATAGCAGAGGCAGTGTAGAAAATGGAAAGGTCTGGGGATGCCGCTTGTGCTGAAGAGCCTTTAATGGCATTGGAACCTGGCTTGCTTTGCAGGTAAACCGGGGCCATGTACTCAAAGAGGCTGAAATGTGAAGATGAGGTGTTGTAAACCTCACAAACCTGTTTCCTGGGATGTGTGGACAGCCCAGGAGAACTCCTGTCAATATCACTACTGGGTGTGAACGCACCCTTGAAGCCTATGAGGCTGCACAGGATGGCACAGTGGACCAGTCAGGAGATTCAGGTGGAGCAGCTATGTCGCTTTCAAGACACTGCAGAGTGAGCCTTAAGACCTAGACTGACTAGGCCAGCAAGAGAACTTGGCCTCTATGTGCTGATAAAGGTCTTATGAGAAAACAGCATGAGAAAAAGACAGTGGAATTCCTCCCTATTGAGCAAATATTTCTGACATCTTCTGGCTAAATCTGATCATGTCTTACAAAGACAATGACACCCTTGTATGCCAACAACAGCCATAGTTTAAATGGTTATAAGAGTTCACACTATTCCTGTAATCCATACAGAACTTTGTACAACAGATTTTGATATGAGACTCAAAAAGGGGAGCCTTAAATAAAGACAGTACATACCAGAATAAAGCTGTTAATGACAGCTGCCAGGGTTATGAAGTCATTCAAAAAAGGAGATGTTTAAATTAGGGTTGTGGTTTTGTGGTACACTTTATGATACAATTTTTAATTACATAGTCACACTATTTTTTTTTCCAAAATATGCTTACATCACTGAATAAACAGCACCAGGTCTTTTCTACAGATGAATCAGAGTAATATATTCAAGGCATGTGTTTCCTGCAGTTGCACAAGAAGTACTGTAAGGTCATGCGATTAAAGACTATCATAAATCATTTGTTGAATAGGCAACTTCATTTATGACATTTCCTAACTTTCTAGTATTAAATTAAAAGTTCTTAATGTACTCATAAAGTAGCTTCTTCTGTGCACTTATTTCCTACTTTAGCTTTCTTTTTGTTTGGTTTACTTTATTATGTAGTCAAAATGAATCTAGTTTACCTAATTAGAATATATACAAGCCTATATCATCTTTAGAAATGGAGAATTTTCAGTTTAAATTTGCAATAATTAAGAGCAAATGGGACTGAGTACTTAAAATAGTGACAGCTCTGTATTTTAAAATGTTGGGATGCAGTTTTTTGGTTATAGAGAACAAGAAAAGAAAGCTGCAAAGATGCTGTTAAAGACACTTACTGAGACTTTTACTTTTATCTCAAGATCAAAGGAACTCATGATCTTCAGCAAAAATTCAGATTGAAAGTGATGAAATTATAATGCACATTGCTGATGATAAGCAAAGTAATTGTTTAGCAATTTGTGGGAAGGTGGAGAGCTTTCATAAGAGAGCAAATGAAGACATAAAGTAGCCCAACCACACGTTTGTAGTCTGTCAGAGGCTATGTCTTGAAAAGTGGAAGGGTAACAACCTCTAGACATATTCTTCAACTGAAACCATATTCATATAAAAAAATCAGGATGTACTGTTGCATAATTGGCACAACTGGGGACATCTAATCTTACTAATGTCTCCATAATTGGTACAGACTATAAAAACAAAGGAATAAAGAACACAATTAGTATAATGACTTAGACTGTTCAACCCTGACTCTTGGCAAGCACTTACCCAAATATTTCCACTGTGTACTCTCTCAGAAATAATTAATGTAGAATGGTATGCCTTCTTTCTTAAAAAAATGGCTTGACCACTTCTAATATTTATTACACAAGTTAGTCAAGAATGTCCGCGCAGAGAAGAGAGGGTCACAGGTTCCGAATTGCTCCCAGTTTGACCTGCACGAAACTGGAATGAGAAAGTGTTGCACAGGGGCAATATGCCTCTTTCCTCCACAATATTGTAGCATTGATGGAGATAATAAAAAGACTTAAAATCATCCCAAAACATACACAGGTTTAAGATAGGAAAGCTTTCTAAAAGCAAGCCTCCTGTACCTGTGCTGAAAAGGGAGATTTAAAGTAAATCCAGGGCTCCTCATCAGCAAACATAAATAGTATACGTCTATTGACTCAGAGGATTGTTCCTACTTATGCCAAAAGTTAATTTGTCATCAAAGTACCATTCAAAGGTTTGATCGCCCACTGTTGCATGAAGAAATAGAGTTTAAGGATTACATTTATTTTCCCTTTACATTGAATTGTGTGTATTTCTGCAATTCTGAAGGATTTGGGGTTTGCTCATAACAGCATGAGTTTCTTTACATTACCAGACTTAATATTATACCCCTAAAAGTTCAGAAACTAGTAGAATGACTGAATTTTAACAGTGGCTACTGTCCTCACAGTAGGAATACACATATTATTCATAAACTGCTCTCACCAGATAGTAATTTTGTTTGCGGTTTGTTTTAAATGAGCTGTTTAAAATTCTGTAATTAATTCAGTGTACATGGCAAAAGTGACAGATGGTTATGATAAAGGAACTTAATGCCTTGTGGAAGCAAGTCAAACCACAATCAGTAGCAGATGTTTTCTACAAAACCAGATTGTTTGTGTGTGTGTGTGTGTACACGTAATGCATATATATACATGTATATAGTTGGAATAAGGATTTATATATGTGTGTTTATGTGTATGTCTGTCTGTATCCATAAATGTTACTTGAACACTTCCCCCACACAGGGTAATAGTTGCGATGTTTCTTAGTGCAGTAATGACCACACTTATTCCTGCAGTTGTGCAAAATAATTCTTTCAAGGACAATTCCTTCAATTCTCCTTAAATTTTAGAAAACGTTTACAAAGATATTTTTGGTGACTTGTTTATAAGGTAAAAGTATATGGTTCAATATTTCAAGACAAAAAATCAAAGCAATGGTTTCCAAAATTTTAGAGTTGTGGTAATACTATACAAAACATTGATTGTACTGTTTCTTAGAGATTTCAGAAAGGCAGTTACTGGAAGACACCAGTGAAACCGAGCTGGTGTTTAACAGTAGACAGGATAGCTGTTAGCTTATGACTGAACGTAGAGTCAGTGAGGCTACAGTATCACAGGCAATCATTGTTTTTCAGCATCATCAAATGTTGATCAAAACACTTCAAAATACTTCATAGTATATGTAAATCCACATTTTTAAATCTAACCACCATAATCTCACAGACCAAACTTGACAGGTAAAACACAGCTAAAGGGGGACTGAGCATTCCATGTAAATTTTTTCTATTTCAGGCTGCAATTTCCAGTACTAGTAATCTCTCATTCAGTTTTGTGTTCTGATCAACCCCTTCTGTTGCAGGGTGATGTCATAGATGACACAGTCCTTGGTACGTGCTTGGGACCATCCAAGTGTGTCATGAACAAGCAACACAAGTATTCAGGGACTGGTGATTTTAGCTCTAGACTTTGGTTGTCTCTGAAAGGCTGAGAAACTGAATTGGGTATGCACCCTGGACAAGACCCAGCTTTATATCCATTTAATACCAGCATGCGTGCCAATCCCTCTGTTCACAGACCCCTTATCTTTGCAGAAAAGAGTTGGACAGAAGTCACAGTATACTTTGAGAAGGTTCCTGGCTTGGAAGATCAGAAGGCAGGACTCCAGAGGAATGTAGAGCCTGGCTGTACTTTGCAAACCCTAGGTGCTCTGAACTAATGTGATTTCCTCTGCAACTCCAGGCTCTTTCAGCTCAGCCAGGGTTCACTGCTGCCTATGAAGATCTTTTCAACCACATACATTGACACTGAATACCTATTTGTGCTGTTGGAGAGAAGAAAACAGAAACGAATGATTTAAATTCTGACACTTCTAAATCTGAAGAGCTCACTTGAGCAGGATAGAATGCAACCTGTTAGTTACAAGAAAAAAGTAAAATCAGGTGGGAAGTACATAATCAAAAATTCTTTAGAGGATTACAAAACTATTTAAGTAAAGAACTCTTTAAAAGTAATTGTCAAATATGTGAGTTAAAAAATTATAGGTCTGAGTAAGGTTCTTCAGGTATTTTGGATTACAGATATTTTTATTTATTTATTTATTTATTTATCACAGGAAAAGTCCTCAGCTGTTACTTCAGAGAGTAAGAATTATTTTTTTAGTATCTTTATATTGCTGCAGTGCTGTCTTTGTATGGTTTCCTTGCTTTTATATTTTCTTGTCTCGGACTTGATCATTCCTGTGATGCACTAAATAATCAAACCCTCAAGGAACTGTGGAGAGTTAAGTATTTCTCAAGTTATTTAGAGTCCTAAGATAAGAAACTCACTTTTACAGAGATATAGTGCAAAAGAGAACGGTGTGGTTATGAAGTCAATACTTTATTTAGGATCTAGGATACATATAAATAAGGTTGCACATCCAATAACCCCACCTGCAGTAAACTAAGAGGAGTTGTTGCCCAACTTTAAAGAGAAATTTAATGGCAATACTCAAAATCAAGGGCTGCAAAATCACAGAATTATTGCTATAAATCGGTAGAAGTGGGATGCTGAATAGCAAGAGCTCATTGTCTCTGAGCTTGCATAACCAGCTCCTTCTGGCTCTTAGCCTAATCATTAGACCAAACATTATGCTATTTCATGATGTGGATCCTATCTGGATTTCTAGCTTAGTTTTTGTCATGCAAAAGATGCTGCAAGGCTTGAAGTAATCTCACTGAAATGAATATCTCATTTGAAAGTGAATGGAATAGAGACCTGTCTTGGAAATGTTTAAAGATTTCAGAAGGCTACATTAAAGTACCCACACAAAGGGTCCTCCCAATTGTACTAGAGCTTTTACAAGCACGTAGTCCCTCCAGATGGAATCTATTAGAGTCAAGGAGATTTGAATCAGAGATATAATCATTCTTCTAGAGAGCTTCTGTTGTAAACAGACAATACGGACAAAAGTAACAGTAACCCAGATATGTGAATACCCATGGATAAATCTCACAGACATTCGATGATGGGACTGCATTAGAACTCAAGTCCTGCCTCCAAAAGTGTTTGCAAATGTCCAGTTTTATAGGTCGCAATCATTGTAAAAGCACATGTTCTGATTCTGTAGTGTACTTTGTACAGGCTGAGGCCCAATATAAGAACCAAACCAAAAAAAAAAAAATCATATTGTAACATTCTATAGGAAAAAGTGGGATTAACTTCACAAAATAAGAAGCATTATCAATTAAAAAAAAATCATAGTTAAGTGTTAAACTGGTAATCTGCAAGTTGCTTCTTGGAAATACTTGAATGTGCTGCTTCTAAAGTTACAGGAGTATACTGTTCTGTCTCTCACTTCAGTACCTCTCAGAGAAATTACCTGCAGCAAACACTTTCAAGATATGCTAATTTCTCTTCTCTTAACCTTTGAGACCCTAGCACTGGGCCATATGATGAGAGGTGAAACTCAGGTAGGTTACATGGTGGGTCTGAGATACTGTTGTCTTGACCTTCTCCAAGGATCTTCGGACTGCACTGTCCCATTAGCTAGCAAACCCCTAGCTGCAGCCCCACATCCCTCTTCCATTAAGCGACCTAAGTGGCAGATGGACCTGGTCACAGGATACCTGGCACGTGGAGTGACAGAGCGAGCAGTATCTCAGTGCAGCACAACAAAAGAGTGAGGTGAGAGCCTGGCAGATGGGGAGTGCGAGACAGGAACTGGTGTAGAGATACTCACCTTCAGTGTTTAAGAGTTGACAGGCAGCTGTTCGCCCGAAGGCATTCCTGAGTCTGCAGCAGCTGCGTTGCCTGCAAGAAGAGAACAGAAGAGCCTTTAGGGAACGGGTGCTGACTCAAGTCACCTATAACTGAGACTTGGCTGTCACCATTACTATCCACTGCTTAGAAATCTTAGGGACAGTTCCATAAAGGAATCATCTAATGCTTTGCTTGCATAACTTAGTGCAAATTTACTCATTACTTTGTCACGTTTTTTCTTTTTTTTTTAAGTGTAACTGTTGGCTAATCAAATTATCATTTACAACTACTACTGCTACTACTGCTACTGCTACTATTACTGCTTCTACTACTGATAATCTGGACTTTCTGATCACATTCCTTCATACAGTACTTTTTGTTTTCAGGATAATTATTGTGCTCTGAAATAGTATCCTTCATAGAGACAATGGATTTTTTTTATTTGATTAATATGGGTTTCTTTTGTTTAAAAATTGTGCAACCTATGTCTTATACTATTATTACAATTTTAATTTCAGGTGATGCCAATCTTCTATCATAAGTGTGACATTCTGATACATTATCAGAATACAGAGAAAGTGAATGAAATCTGATGATAAAAATATTCTTGGGAATATATATGCCTCTATCTGTGAATTTTGGTTTTTGTCAACTTCAGAATCTTTTCATTGTTCATAGACATTAAGTTGGAGATGGCAATAAAGTTTAAAAAATAATAACCAGAGCATATAAAATGAAAAATATAATAAATTAGAAAGCAAGAAAATTTTTCTTTGGAGGATTTGAAACCCCTTACCAAAATTTTCTTCCTTTCTTATTGTATGCCTTTTCTGAGAATGCTACAAGAAGTAGGAAATGTATCAGTACCAGAATGCTCTTTTTTTCACAGGTTTTCAGAGTGTCCTCTAGAATTTACCCTCCAGGACAGAAAATCCTCTCTTGAATAAAAAGAATTTTAGCGCTCCCGGATGGCAGTTTCTCCTTTCCTTTGAATTGTTATTATCTAAATTTTAAATAAGTCTCCAAATGATAAAGCTCACATTCTAGGTTTTTACTTAAATGACTTTTTAAATAAAATTACTTTAGCTAAGGCATAATCATCTAAGTCTGAACATACCTTCTGTCCCAAGATTTTTGATGTCAAAATAGAATCATTATCTATATAGCCCAGAAGGCTCAAATTCATTTTGCATTATCAATGATATGGTTGAGCAAACAGATGAGAGTTCATATTAGAAAATCTACATAATATATAATCATATACATACACAAATCCTCCCATATATATGTGTATACCTAAAGTATGGATGTATATCTGTATGTATATCTATGTAACTGAGGCTTCTTCATATTTTCCTGCTCTTTGAAGTGTAATGATTAGACAGGTAGGATATTCTTGAAAATCAGTTGCTCAGGAGAAGATTTCCATGAAAAGAAACTCTAAGCTTGGACACTGGTAGCAGCATACTAGAGATTAATTTTTTGAATTTTAAATTTAAAAAATGAATGCAGTGGGTCTTCACTTGACAGAAGATTCCACTTCTAGTGGAAGCCCTTTAACTTGGGCAGGAAGATGAGGATGATGTCATAAACCCACATGCAGTGACTATAGATACTGTATAAGACAGAGGAAAAAGGAGGTTCGTTACAATTATGGTTTGTACTCCAGTGACCCTTAATTCCCACCAGTGCTAAAAGGCATTAAATTCCCACAGTGCCATAGGTTGATCAAAGTTTGGAATCCTCAAAACAACCATACCATGCACAAAATGCTGTTACAGAGACTCTATGAGAGACCAAGAGGCCACAAAAAAGGTCTATGATATGCAAATACAGTATCTCCAGCTTGGAAAATAGAAACAACGTTATCCTCACTATTGGAATGTCCCTTATACTACGTGAGTGTTTTCTCATTTGGTTCCTAGGCTTTTTCACAGTTTGACATTTCTTACAGTACATAATCCTTGCAACAAGCTTCAGTGCTTACAGTACAATAACAAGCAGCAGCAAGGCTTTTCTACATATTCCTCCAAGTTATTTTCTTTAGCATGTGATCAGGCTTTGAAAAATATGTTGTTTTGTAGCTGGTTTTGTCACGTAAGCTTCTGCATTTAGAAATAGCTGTGTGAGCAGCAGGAGAATTTGTTCTCTGGCTTGGTCTCTGATTAGATTCAACTCTTGAGGCAGAGTTTCTCTCTGGATGTTACTGCGTGGGCTGAGATTTCTGAAAGAAGAGATTACCAGTTGTGACGATCTGTTCCAGAACTGGTACGTGTGTTGACAAAACAAATGACACTGAGTGTTTATCTGAGCTTACCGCCACTGAAACCACTATAGCTGGCAAACTGGAGCCAGAATACTATACTGGTATGATAAAAAGGCAGCAGTAATTGAATTTATCTAGAGATGCTTTTATACTGCAATCAGGAGATACTGTTCAACATCAAGCAAATAGATTAAAAAACCTATATAAAAATATATATATATTACTGTATAACTAAGTGACTTGAAATCTTCCATCATTTTTAATTCAGGAATTCACAATATCAAGAAATAAGCTGTAATTAAAAAAAAACAAAAACAACCACCACCAAAAAACTAAACAAAAAACCTCCAAACGCCAAACCCAAACAAACAACAAAAAACCAATAAACCAGCAAAAACCCAAACAAACACACCTCCTTGCCCCCAAATCCCCAAAACAAAACAAACAAAAAAATCCCCCTGAACTGATAGCTGCTTGTTGTGGTTTGGGCAGGACTGGCCACTGAAACGAACGACAGATGCTCTCCTCCACCTCTCTCTCCAAGGAGGGGAGGGAGAGAGAGAAAGAGACTTATGAGCTTAGGAAAAATACTAAACTACTTTAATGAAAATATTAATAAATTAATAAAATAATAATAATAAAAAACAACATAATGAAATATATATAATGTATACAAAACTATACCAAGCTCCCAGGATGACGATCACGTCACTAGCAGGCACTGGGAAAGTCCCAGACTGGACTCAGTAATGGGTGGGAACTGGATTCCGGATCTGAATTCAGAAATGTACAGATTGGGATCAAAGGCAGATGAACAGAGTCCTCCTTGGATGCTGGCCTTTGAAGAAAGAGAGACTGACCCTTTGATCCCTCAGCTTCTACGCTGAGCATGAGGCAGAGGGGATGGAATACCCTGTTGGTCAGTTTTGGGTCACCTGTCCTGTTCGCTTCTCCCCACAGGTGAGACCTCTCTACACTTTTCCGCTTCGGACCCTCCAACGGGGCACGTAACAAAGTTGGCTGCCTTTGGCTGTTATAGCAATAAGTGTGAGCAGGAGCCTCTCTGCATACCATTCCTTGGCATAAATTACAACTAATCAGGTCTTATCAGTCTGAGAATGAACAGTGTCTCCACAATATGCTGTTAATTTCAGAGAGTTCAGTTAGTTAGAAGAGGCTTAGCTGCAAAGTAAAATTACTGAACAGAAAATTGGTTCTGTTTTACCTCAAACCAGGACACTGCTTAATTCTGGAAGTCTCTTTCTAACAAACTTACTAATAAGCAAAAATTTCTGTAAAGTTGAAAACAGCATCTTCATCACTAACATGACAGTAGCTTAAGCTTCTTCCACTTGGTGTTGAAACCCCCTCCTCCCAAATCCAAACCCTTAATCTCAAACAGCCAGAAGAACATTTCCGTCTAAGTAACAAATGTGTTGAAACATTAGGGGATGCAAGTCAACAACATGCCAGATAAAGCCCAAAGTTTGGCAATGAAGGTCTTATATTTTGAGAAATTTAAAGGGTACACTTGATGCAAAATAAAGCATGTCTCTTTTAACAGCATGTACATATGGTGGTGCATTTACTTGTGTAAAGGATTTTATCTTAAATTCCATTGCACTCCAACTGTCTTGCAAAAGAACAATATTTTTAAAAGCCCCACTCCCTGCTGGTTTTATTGCTGTATGTCTATGAGAAGCACAGTGTGCATATTGTTAGTAGTTTCTCTTAACAACATTAAATTAAAGTCTTACGCAAAGTGTCAGGGAAAATTGTGATATTCTTTGTCCTTCTTAACAAAATGCCAGGTAAATCTCTTACCTCCTTACACTCTCTCCACAGCTCCTGATTGGAAACGTACACTGTTTTCTCAAGTCTGAGAAGCATTACTTAGGAAAAAAGCCCCAAATAATTCCCTCATCCCAAGCCCCTAAAATTCCGTAAATCCCACTTCAATAATCTCTAATGTTTTTGCAGCCAAGGTGTGATTGATGTGAAATTTCAGCTCCCTGCCTTGCTTTTTTTTTTTTTGAAAGTGAAATCTGAAAAGCACAAGGGGTGCTATTAATGTAATGTCAACCTGACAGGCTACATTGCAAACCATCGGTCCTAGTCCTGGCACTAAGCTGTGTGCTCCTTGGACAAGCTGAGTGACTGTATCTGCCATTTAGTTCAGTTAGATAGCTTAGATGCAAGCCAGAGCATCTGAAAATATGAGGCTGAACACTACAAAAAGTCAAGAGAGACAGGTAGTTGTTGCCTGAGGGTGATTCAAAGTTGCCTGAACTGAAATGGTATTCACAATCTACAGAGGATTAAAAGAGGAACTGTGCAAAATAAGCTCTACTTCCCTGTTAGAGATAGAGGCTTCCCTGTCTTCCTGTTTCAGCTGTTAAACTTCTACCCTGTATTAGACAACTTCTACACAACCAGTTTAGGTTCTCAGGGTAACAAGGCTCACCTTCAGTAACAGAAAACATGCTGACCGTGGCAAGCACTTTCATACTGTTAGAGCAGGAAAAAAATCACAGCTGAAAGATAGTTCAAGAATCTGTGTTTAACCACTTTTCCACTATTAATTGTGAAAGAGAATAAGGGGCATTTGTGAGGATGACGTCTGGACTGAGCTAGGAAGTAGCTGCTAAATAGTCTCAGGTTGAAATCAGCTGTTGTTTTTCTCTTTTCTTCTGTTTCCGAGAAGCCAATACCTGTTAAGCAGTCATGCTGGCTTCATTCCACCTGCTTGCTCATCCAGGACTTCCTAAATCATAGAATCATAGAATGGCTATAGATGGAAGGGACCTTAAAGGTCATCTAGTTCCAACCCCCCTTGCCATGGCCAGGGACACCCTCCACTAGACCAGGTTGCTTAAAGCCCCATCCAACCTGGCCTTGAACACTTCCAGGGATGGGGCATCTGCAACTTCTCTGGGCAACCTGTTCCAATGCCTCACCAGCCTCATAGTGAACATTTTTTTTCCTAATATCTAATCTAAATCTAATCTAAACTCTTTCAGTTTAAAACCATTACCCCTCATCCTATCACTACACTCTCTGGTAAAGAGTCCCTCCCCGTCTTTTCTGTAGTTCCCCTTTTAAGTACTGGAAGGCCACAATAAGGTCTCCCTGGAGCCTTCTCTTCTCCAGGCTGAACAACCCCAACTCTCAGCCTGTCTTCATAGGATAGGTGCTCCATCCCTCTGATCATCTTCTTCTTCTAGTCTCTCTCCAATAGCTCCATATCCTTCTTATGTTGGGGGCCCCAGAGCCGGATGCAGTACTCCAGGTTGTGTCTCACAAGAGCAGAATAGAGGAGCAGAATCACCTTCCTCGACCTGCTGGCCATGCTTTGTTTGATGCAGCCCAGGATGTGGTTGGCCTAGAGGCTGTGAACACACATTGCCAGCTCATGTTGAGCTTCTCATCAATCAACACCCCCAGGTTCTTCTCCTCAGGGCTGTCCTCAACCTGTTCTCCGCCCAGCCTGTATTTGTGCATGAGATTGCCCTGACTCAGATGAAGGACCTTGCACTTGGCCTTGTTGAACTTTATGAGGTTTGCACAGGCCAAATGCAGCAGTAGCAGTCATCTGAATAAAGTTTGGCTCCAAGATACAACATAAAGTGTATAAACATAAATGCTTTATAAAGCATAAAAATATAAAGCACAGCTTTTCTGTCCCCAAGCTTATCCTCAAATAAGGTGTCTTTGCACCAGCCTGCAAACTAGAGCTTCACATTAAAAGTAGACCTGGCCCTTTGCATCTACTCTAGGTAGAAGACAAATGATGCTTCAAGCTCAAAGCATGTATGTCCTAACTAAGTAATGAAAATTTAGACTTTAGACAATAAAGAATGCATCTACATCTTATTAATGTAGTTCTTTGACAGGTATTTATATAACCTTGGGGTTTTTTTTTTGCCTGAATAGGTATCAATTAAGTGACTGGATAGTCAACCAATAGAACACTAGATGAGTTTTTCTCTTTGTGAAGTAATATTTTAAATAAATAGTAGATTGATAAAATGGTAATTTTTTTTTTATAACCATCATGATAGTAATTTCGTAGTATGCTTATTTCTACTGTTGTGTTTTGGGAGCAGCTGTTGGAATTAATGCAATTATTTTGGCATAGAACTGAAGTTCAGAATAAGATTCTTCCAGCTACAACTATATCCCAGGGCAATCTTAAGGTGAGCTGTTGAATACTGGTTAGCAGGATACAGACAATATTTTTATTGAAAAACTTGTTTAATGGATATTTATTATTTCACTGATTCCTTCCTTCCTTTATTAAGACATATTTCTTTAAAAAGGTTAATTTTAGATAATCTTTAAGCTTTACAGTTTCCAAAACTGAACTCACAAAAATATCTATTTAAATGTAGATCAACTTTTTTTTTTCTCCCCTCCCCCCCTCCCCAAATTCAGCTAAGACAGATGAAAGTGGGACTTCCATTGTGCATTCAGTGATAGAATAATAATTCTTTATGAATTGCTGACTGCTGGTTGAGCCTTGTGTTTCTTTTGGAAAGCTTTCTAGCTCTCATTAAAGACTGCTGCTGAAAAAGAATGTAACAACATCGTTAGTAAGTATTTCAAATTATTTATTTTAAAAAGTTAATTTTGCACATCGTCTGAACCTGACTAGCTGGGCTATGTTGTTGGATTTGAAATCATGCAAATCTTTTTCAGGAATCATTCTTGAACTTTTTCATTTGCTGTGCTCCTTTTTAGACCAGACACATTCTTTTATTATCAGCTGTCATACTTGCTTTTAACAAAACTGTCTTCCAGTTTTGGTGACTGGTAGCTCAACACAGATGTGCAAAAATGTTAAATGCTATACAATTTGCCTTACATATGCAAAATTCTTCCAGATAAACTAAGTGGTTTGCCTGACTCTGTACCAAAAAGAAATGGAGTGCTGTAGAGTATATGGTTCACTGATCCTTTCTTGCATCCATGGATCAGATGTACTGCAAAAGTCATGACATACCAAAGC
Source organism: Anarhynchus alexandrinus (assembly GCA_008711295.1). Classification (NCBI taxonomy): domain Eukaryota; kingdom Metazoa; phylum Chordata; class Aves; order Charadriiformes; family Charadriidae; genus Anarhynchus; species Anarhynchus alexandrinus. The sequence continues at coordinate 4,979,182 of VUYV01000021.1, forward strand.
CTTCTAATTGCAATTTACTATGAGTCACCATTAGCAGTTGTCTTGGGCAAAATGGCACTGACTTGTGTCATCAAAAATGTACCATGGTATATTATGTACTTATTCAGATGCAATAATTAGCTCACATTAATGCAGTGTGCATTTTGGATTTTGTAGCAAAGGTTATTCAAGGCAGCAAATCTGAAAGGGATGGGTTTTTTTATTAGTGCTTCTGGCATGTTGCATTTTATTAAATTAGCTCAATAAAACTAATACCGTCATAAAACTCTTATATACTGTATCATGTGACTGTGATTTAAAGAACCAGCAGCAGATGCAAGGTTTTAAAAGGAGTCCTGTGGCATAACCTCTGGAGAATTATACTCAGATATCAATGATAGACCAATAGTTATTACTTTTTAGATGAAAGAGCTTAAATAATTTCCCTAGATGCTGCTTAGACTATGTAAATGTGCTGTGCATCTGCCAGGAAACCTACTCTCCTCTACCCCAAATTTCCCTGTCAATAAGAATGAAAATAGTTTGGCCATCAGCACTGAGGGAGACAGACCACTTTCAATATCCATTAAAGACAGTATACCAGACCTCTAGATGCACTAAACTTTCACAGAGTTATCCTTTGAGAATACCCATGCTCTCTGAATATTGTTTATTTCAGCACCTACCTTTACGCATCCTGAATAACTGCATATCACTTCTGCGCCATGGAAGTAGTCCCAGGGCTACAGTCATCCCGCGCTTTTTCTTTTCCATTGCCACTCAGTCACTGAGTAAATTACATTACAGTGTGAACTTTTCTTCTTATAGATATGTTCATTTATTTGATAAGTCTTGGCACAATAATCATCTTCAAAATCAAAAACAAGGAATATGCTATTGCATGATTCATTGGCTAACAGATGCACTATCCACACCTACATCATACAAGGTACTTCTCCAAATACACCAAATAATGCTAGATTTCCTGATTTTCATCCTATTTCAAAGTTGAGACACGTAATTCTTCTTAAAAATAAAACAGAAAGTTCTTAAGAAGTAAAATATAGGCTCTTGTCGTGAGCATTAGCAATAGTATTGAATCACCATTTATATGAGAAATAGAATCTCAAAGCAAAGAGCTGACTGAACAAAACATGACATTTTAATTTCCTTCTTAGCTTCAGTGCTCGCCTTTATGAGATTCATTTTCTTAGTAGGAGCACAAAACTTTAACTTCAGAAGCTTTTTTTTTTTAATAGTTCTTGCATTGTGCTATTTAAAAATGCACCCATTTTTTCAGTCACTTTGGAGGTTTAGAACTCTTCTTTCTACAAAAACACCTTGGAATACACAGAAAATTGAATTGGTGCACACAACTACTGTGCTTTAGTACCACCCTGACCTTGTCTGAGTAGCTAGAAGCATGAGACATCCCTGAAAAGACACTGTCTACATGATTAATCTTTTCTTATCTACAGGCAGTTACAGCTTAGGAAGGACAATTTGGAGTCCTCATTGACAGTTCTCCGTAACCACCATCTCAGTGTTCAGGAAGGCTAAAACAGAGTTAGTGAATGCACAGAAAAAAGTAGATTAAAAAGCTATAGAGATGGAGTGCGCACCCATGAAGAAGAGCTAAAATGCTGGGAATCATCAGTTTGGAGGGTGAGGATGTGATCAAGGTGTACAAAATCATGAAGGCAGTGTATGAGAACAATATAGAATTATTGCTCACAGAATCCTGCTATAATAGCAGGTAGTCACTGAAACTAGTAGGAGTCTGTCTTGAGTAATAACTGTCTTATTATCCTACATTTTCTAATTTTTTTTCCTGCATTCTTTTGTTTTTGGAAGGTGTGATCTTGTGCAAAAACAACCCCAAATTATCTGAGGACAAAATAAGATGTTATTAGAAGTCATTCAAATGAAAAGAAATAATTCTCCAAATACTTTAGTGATAGGGAGGAGTGTGAAACCTACAGAGCTTTAAGAACATCTAAGACTCAGATGTAACTGAGGACAGAAATAGCACACACGTGTTTGATTCTACCTCAGGACAAAGGAAGAAGCTGAATGACCTCCTGAGGCTTTATCCAGATCTATTATTCTATGATTCCCTAGATAATTGCTTGCTATAATTCAGGCCTCATGTGTACCTCATTCAGATTCTTTCATTGCAATTGCAAACACAGGAACAATTTAGTTAAGATTTGCCATCAACAAACAAAGCAAAGCTTTGACAGACTTACATGTTTTCCCAGTAACAGTATACACTGGATTAGTATATGAAAAATAAGGGTAACCTAAGCCTATTTAACTCACCAAGGTTTTATGATTAATTTCCAGTTATAGGTAGGACCTTACTGTGTCTAGTTTAATATCTAGCCAAATCTGAAGATTCAGCTGAAGTAACCAGGTAGCTGTTTTCTGCTGGTCCAGCAGAGGGAGGTTTGAATTCCTTTTATTCTTCAAAGAGCTAGTGAAACTGTCAAGGCCATAAGGTGTATAGCCCGACATTAAAATATCAGAACATATCCAATTGTTGGTATAAATGTGAGAAAATCAGATATAGTATTTCCTAAAACCAGTTAAAGAAAGAGAAACTAAAATTAACTAAACTTAATGATTCGATGCTCTTAAATTCTATATGCATGTGAATAAACACAAAGCTTTTCTTCTGTTTTGTTTTGTGTTTGTTTTTTTTTTTAAGAATCTTTTTTTCTGCATAAGAAAATGCATCCTGTACATCTGGCAGGCAGACCTCAAGCTGATCTGTGAAAGTTGAAGTCCTTTTTGAGTATATTTGACTCTTAACATCTTTAGCAGTATATTTCATGGATTCTTTTCAAATATTTCAGCAATGCATGTCTTGTTTGAATTAGCTGTGGAATAGCAGTGCCTTTTTTATTTTCTGTTCAAAAATCCATCTGATTGCTGGCAGATTCAGGAATGTGCGGAGGCCATTATTCCATGGAATGGCAATACAGTCACTACAAATTGTCTTCTTACTGTAAGTATGTGACAACATGAAAAAAATAGGAGGTTTTTTTCATATGATAAATACCATTAAATTACACATTTGAATATTGGTTTACTGCTGACATTTGTAATAATAGGCAATCAGCTACACAACAGAAAAAATGTAAAATCAGCTTGTCAAAATGAAACACACTCAATCTATATTTCTTAAGTGACTTTAATGCCTATAAATATATGTCTATATGTCTATATTGGATAGTTTCAGGGCTTGCTCAGATGCTAGAGTTCACAGAAAGAGTTTTAGCAAGCTGAGAAATAAGTACAAAAAGGTACAGATTTTTCACAGCCTAAAAAACTTGCTCTAATTTTGCAAGCATGTCAATAGCCCTACTGAAATCACACATGAGACTACTCACACATGTAAAGCTACTTGCAAGTGTAAATATTTGACCAAAGAGACAGGGAATAGCTCTAGGTAAGTATTCTCCATGCAAACAAGCATCATAAGAATTGCCTGTGTTAGGAATCTTCTCTAAATAGCGAAGAGACTTAGGATGCCTCCATTGTCAATATCAGTAAACCTCCTTTAGCCTTTTCAGTGCTGAAGGATCTATGTAAAGACAATATTGTGATTGCTCTTTTAACATAATAGAGGCCATTCCTCATTTCATCAGACCAGAACTTTGACACTACGTTTTTCCTTTTTTTTTTTTTTTATTTTCATTTCTTTTTTAGTTCAGACAAGCTCAACGCTGGAACATGGCTATGGGAGGAAAGTGGTTTAGACTTTACCTTTAGTAGCCTAATCAAGATAAGATTCTAGTTGACATTAAAATATTGGTGTTTCAAGAAATCACCTTTTAAGGCCAAAATATATTGCAGTGGAGTGGTAGTCTAACCCTGCCTCTTAGGCTTTTTTTTGTTTTTTAAGCTTTCTGACACATGTAGCAACCTGTGCGAGTCCATGAATGATTTCCTCTATGCTACCCTTTCATTTTGCAAATTCAGTCAAGAATCACACAGTAGGGAAAAATGTTGTGCTATGCAATGAAACTGTTTTTCTGACCACTGAGAAAAAACAAACATGCATCTGTCTAGGTTATTCTGCATTGGTTTTATCAACACATATCAAAGGGCTGTTATCAAACCTGAATATCTTTCCTTCACCATCATTCATATCAATGAGGAAGAAAACATATGGGTTTTGAAACTGTCAGATCTCATAAACTAGTTATCTCTCTGGAGAGCCACGTGGAATAATTCCAAGACCAAATACGCCTCTTTTTAATTAGGTTAGGCCCCAGATATTATATTTCTATCATATTCTGTCAGAATGCTGGCTTCTGTGCCTGATTTTTTTTGTCACAAGAAAAATATACTTTTGTGTAGCCAGAATTGTCAGTGGGGACTGCTTTATCTGCAAGATAAGAGATGGCCTTACCTGTTCCCCTGGAGAGTGAATAATGTTCTCTCCAAGAGGCCATTTGCTCTTCCAAGAAGGCTCCATAGTTTGAATGAGATGCTTTTGTCTCTAAGAATCACTGGATATAGAGAATTGGAAAGAAAAGAAGATGATTCAGAGAAGAGTGTGATGTGCTTCCCTTTTGTGTATTTCAAAGGCAAGTATGCTAAGGAAATATTCCAACTGAATACCTTCTTCAGTGACTTACTGTAGTTATATACCTCTTCAACAGAGTGGGGATAGTTATGAAAGAAACAGGCCTTAATAGTCCTTCAGGGTCTTGCTAAGTATTTTTGAAAGATGGTGATGCTATTGTACATAAGAACATAAGGAACGTCTATCTGGGTCCTGTCACTCTACCCATGATCCTGTTCCTGAGAGGACATACCTAAGGCAGAGAAAAGACAGGCTAATCCTACATAATACTTTCACCTCATGCTCTCCTGGTCTCCAAAAATTTCAGCTTAGTGTCTTCCTTTGTCAGGTATGGTAGTATTTGGTAATTCTCAATAGATTCTCTGGCATGAATTTTTCCAGGTTCCTCTTGAAGCCACACAATTTTTTAGCACCCACAGCATCTTTTGGTGTGGAGTTCCACAGATCTGCTATCTGTTCAGTGCATATTTCAGTGTTCATAACAGAATATACAGATACAGTATTAACTGCATCTCAGAATACCTAAAGTAAGAAAGGGAAATAAAAGAGGTTTTCTAACATCTTTATTAATCTCTAAACTAGCAACAGATGCATAGTGGGTGTAGCATCCAGTTTAAGAAATTTTATTTTGCCTGTCTTGCAATCAAGAAAGTTGTTAAATACGTCTGCAACTTCAGAGCTGAACTTATCATCTTTAGCAAAAAAGTAGTACCTTCTTCACTAATCCTCCACTGGTACCAGATTACTCCCTTGGAAAGCCTTAAGGCGTCTAGATTAAGCAGCATGTCTGGAAAGCGTTACTTGAGTCAAATCCCTAACTTTGTATTAGTTATTTGTATAAAAATGTACAGTCATTGCAGAAACTTCTGTGTTATTAAAAGAAGCCAGTTGGGCACAGAGAAATTGATTGAAGACTCAAGTTTCACAGCAAAACTGGACTAAGTTGACTAAGCACAAAAAGTACGAAAAGATTTGCAGTCACCCTGAATATCTCCATTTAGCATCATATGAAAAGCTGATACTGAAGGAACCTCACAAATTCATGCTGCAGAGCGTGTGGCTTATCAACAAGCTATGTAGATTTTTTTATGCACGTGGATATGTGTGTCTATGTGTTTAAGCAACAGCTGGCAGCAAAAGTTTGGCAGGAGCAGGCAAGTTAGTTGTTGAGTAATGACTCACAGATAACGTAGGTGCTCTTGGAGGTCTTCTGGTCGTATTTATAGGTTTGTAAGAACTTTGGCCCAAAGACACGATTAGGGCCTCTTGAGCAATGGAGGCCATTGAACTGCTCCAAGTAATTCTCGCAGAAAAAAAAGTAAGTAACATCTGAAAGGAAATACTGTTTTTCAGAAAACATTCTGTCTTCAGTTTAAAAGGTTACATTACAGAGTTCACACAGAACTTTGCAAAATATGTCAAACGTTACCACGCTTCCAGTCAAACCAACACTTCTTTCCAGTTCTAGATTTGCTTAGCATCTACTTCTAATTTTTGTCTTGCTATTTCTTTGTCTGCTAAATGACAGAACCTTTCACACTCAAATATTGTCTTGACTTAAGACTAGGAGTGCAGGAAAAGAAATGCTCCTTTGATTTAAAAGACAGGGGATTTTTCTAAACAAATACTCACCATTAGATGTTATGTAGAAAGCCGTTAGAAACTGTGAACACGCTTGTGATTGTGATTATAATGCATAGAAGTAAGAAGAAGAAAAGTTCGTTTATCTCCTTCCTAAGTACTTTGTTTATGTACCTTATCCACAGCGAAAAATAATGCAGCCTACTGCTCCATGGTACGCTGTCAGGCACTCGTTCTACTCCCAGGTGGAGGAAGCTCTTCTGGGAACAGGAAACTCCTGCCCTAACTACGAGGTGATGGTTTCTAATCAAACTCAGCTTCAGAAATTATCTACCTGAGGCAGATAGGGGCAGGGCTTGCTCATCTGCATTATCTCTGCTTTGAAGATTTCAGACAAGAGCGTAAAAATCAGCCATAGAGGTAAAAAACCTTGATCACTCTTGGAGAAAGGTTAAGATATAAAACTTTCATTAAGATTGATTTTGGACTTTGCTGCTCTTTGAGTTAATTAATTAAAAGCAGAAACAGCTGAAAGATACATATTAATATTAATACCCTATCAGAAAGAACTTCCTTCATTCAACAGAAGAGGATGAACCAAGGAGACCTTTCCTAAAATATATGACTTGGCCTTCAGGCCCTTTCACAGCACTTTTTTTAACACTGCTAGCTAAGAAAAGGAGTGCCTTTCAAGCTCTCCTGTTAGAGGATCAGCAGCCTCTGCATACTATTACTCCATGCCCTGTTCTTGCAGTGATCCTCTTATTCATTAGGAACGCTCTGCAGTATTGAACCTAGACCAGCTACACAGTGATAATAGACTCAATTTTGAGTGGCATGAAAATAGATGGCCTCTAGTATCAGTGCATCGTAATGAATACATGCGTGTTCTGAAATTAGTTCCATAATATTTCACATCTGATTATATACATTGAAATTGGAACAGGCTCAGGACAGCAACGTTTATGTAATCAAACTCAGCGAATAGGGATATAATGCAGAATGGAATGCAGGCAGTGTTGGCAGGCATCCTCAAGCCTCACCTATCTTTCTGTGTTCTTTGTCTTTAGGGAAATACAAGATTGGATGCCTTTCATTCACTGTAGAGAATATTTCTTTCCACAGCCGATGAAAAGCTGTGATTTTCATGGCTAAGACAATTTGAATCTCAACATTCTTTTGTATATTGATATCAAAAACCGCATAACACTTTTTCTCCTAATAATTCCCCTTGTTTCAATAATACCAAGGTCTGTGTGTATCTGGACAGGGAATAAAGGGAAATGCAATCCAAAATTATTTTTTCAGTAAGTTATTTAATTCACAGTTTAGGATAAATTAAATTTGATTTGACTGAAACTGCAATTTCAGATCTATTTATATTTATGCCATACTTGTAGCTCTTTAGGTTCACCGTAGGAGTCCTATAGTAAATCAGAAAAAAAAGAGACACAGTTGTTTTATAGATTTATATTGCTTTCCTTATGCTAAAACATTTTGTTTTTTAGTAATAAACATTATATACTTTAAGGAAGGAAAGCATATCCAAGGAAGACTGAGAGGTTCAGCTTGAGGCATTCTCAAAGCATGCTTCCCTCATGGGAGATTTGAGGGAACAAGAAAGAGATAAATGAAACGTCATGAGGACTTGCAAAACACACAGATCTGTGGGAAAAGCAGCTGAAGTTACAGCACGCTGTCTCAAAGTCTCCTGTGTGGTAGCTCTTCTCCTAATATCACAGCACCCTCTGCTCAAAGGAGTGCAGGGGTGGCCACGTGTCCTACTGTCGCTCCTTCATAAGAGGCGGAAGCATACGCAAATATCATTGCAGCTAAAGAAGGTAATTATCCTGGAAAAATGTCTAACCAATGCGTAGGCCATTCAGAGAAATGGGAACTTGCTGCACAGAGGTGGGGGACTGCTGCAGAAGGGGGCTGTAGCATGGAGGGGAACGGGGCCCCCTGTGCACCTCCTGCTCCCTCTGCTTTGCTCAAAAGTCTTCGTCCCTTGTTCATCAGCTCTCTGCTGCTTTCTCTGCCTCACTGCTCGGTGAAGAACAAAGCTGTAGATTATTAGCATGTATTAGCCTCAGTGTGGTTTTTTTATGGCTTCTTAAAATATGATTTTGTGTGAGGAATGGTGTTTGTTTCATCTAAAGAACACGATTTTAAACTTCTGGCACATACAAGTATTTGAATTAATCCTTTCTCAGCTGGACGAATAAATGCTGTTTGATGCTTCATAAACATATTCAGTACAACCCAGTGCTTAAAGGAAAAGTTATTTCCTTGTCAGGCTTTTATATGTGTCCCAAGAGGTCATAGCTATTCTGTATGTGTGTGTGTGTGCATGTGTGTGCCTGTGTTTAACCACTTAAAAAAAAAAAAAAAAAGGCAGCCTAGTGCTGGTGTCTTAATCATAATGTCAGCCTTTCTTCCAGCCTTTAGAATGACACTGGTGCTTTTTGAACACAGTTTATTTTGAACACCAAGCTGCATGGACAAATATCTGAGCAAAAAAATACTTCTTAACCATATGTAGTGGGCATAAACACTCCTTTGCTTTCAGCCTCTACATGTTCACTCTTCCTTGTACGAAATATGATTTAATCTTCTCTTCTCTTGTCAGATTAATGGTGTTTTCTCACCTCTTCTGACTCACAAGGACTATCAGGTCACCTTTTGAAACAAGGATGAATCTTTCTGTATAACAACCCACCTCCCTTCAAAAAGCACATCTGCAGCCTGATGCTAGGTGGCACTCTGCTGGTTTTACGAGTTCCACAAAGAATTCTGCTCTCATTACAATTTTAAACGTATATAACTATACTGACATTAATGGAGTTGCTCCTGGTTTACACTTGCATAAGTAACAGTAGACATAGACCCACTTTATTTAACAAACATGAAAAACAGAGAACAGTTTACACTACAGTCTTTACCCAATGCTGGTTTGAGTGGTCAAACTGGGATTATTTCATTAATCTGTGACAATAATTTTAGACCACTGTAACTGTGAAGTTAGCTTGTTCCATAGAAGTGACTCAATGAACTGAAGAACCAAAACTCAAGTCTATAATTCAGATTTATTAAGTGTACTCAGGAGTTTAATAGGAGCCGATCCACGACTAATGTTAAATAGTATAACTGTATTTAAAACAGGGGAACTTTTTCACTTAAACTAGGTAAGACAGGGGTTCCAGAAAAGAGTTTTCCATTTTCTAAAAGACCCATACGAGCACTGAAAGTATACAGAAGGTTTCTTTTTAAAATTCTGTACTGTAAAGGGTTTTGGTATCAAAAAAAACCCTGTTATTGCAATTCACACAGACTGAATTTCTCCAGAGCTTTCTTGTAGAGACTACCTCTAGTTAGTGCAAAATACAACCTGTTTTGCTCATCCATAACTCAGAAGTGTAGAAATGTCCAATAATGAAAAATAGTGATTTTTTTTTTAAATGTTAAATAAATATTTTTTGATGCTTGATATAAAGTTTGGTTTTGATTCAGGCTTATTAAAGGAAATGAAAATCCCTCCCAAATGAGGAGCAAATGAGGGGAAATGAAAGAGTAACAAATCAGACTCAATTTTCTTCTGTAAACTGACACAGAGATAGAATTAGAGATAACCACAGCAACATTGGAAGCTTATCAGAACTTTTCATTGCATCCTGTGTAACTCTGTATGAAAATCCCCAGACTGCATTAAGGTTTCAAATCAGACAATACCCGTGAAGGTTAGAGATTTCTGGGGAAATATCTCTGTACGCTGGAGTGGCATTAAGAAGTGATCTAACAAAGACAAGCTGATGCTGCATGTTCCAATTACCAAGAGCTGTTATCAGGACTTTTTGCAAAGCTCTTAGATTTCTTGATAAATAAGAGAGACACAGTGCTATGTGTTATTGTTATGGTTAATGACATTGATTTCTTGGCATGACAGTGAGAGAGATACAAAGACAGACTGAACTATATGTAATGTCTGCTTTTTTTAGTGCTAGCACTTTGAGCTATTCCAGTTTGGGTTTTTTTTCATAGACAGGATCAAATAAAACAGCTTCTGAATTGTCCCTATTTTTTAACCAAAGTGTGATTTCAGAAAGGGATGGGCACCTCTGCTTGGAAGAGTTAGTGTGGTTAAAGGAAAATTACTGCTTGGACACTTAACTCTATTTTGCTTGTTCAAATCAGAATAATATTCTGATATGAAAATTTCTTCAACTGTCAAGAAAAAGGCAGAGAATTTCTTCCTGCTGCCTAAATAAAGCATGTTACTTGTGGCTGGAGGCAGTGATGTTTTGGTCTGTTTAAAAGATCTAATCTCGGTTCTGCTCAGGACAGTTTTGAATGCACCGACTTCAACATGCCAGCCAGAAGTGACATCTGCCAATTAATGGCAATTAAATAAAATGTTGAAAACCTTACCAGAAAATGAATGTCAGTGTAAAGCTTTTCTAATTCACCAGGGGAATTTTCTTTTTCTTTGGCTGTTCCTTTTTATTCCAGCTGCTTTGTTTCTGTCTATGCATTAAGTGCCCTAAGTGCTGCTTGGACTTGTTCAGCTGTGTGTTTGTTATTGTCTTTTGACTTCTGAAGAAAGAATATTAAGATGGGCAGTATAGAAATACATAAAATAGGATTCTCGACAGCTGCATCCAAAAATCCTCTTATGGATTATGGATTCTTATTTCCTAAACACAATAGCTGAGATTCTATACTGCATGCTTCTAAAAAAAAAAAAAAAAAACACTTCACAGCCTTGGGGAACAAAAGAGAGCTACAGTGATGTTAAGCTTGTCTTACTATTTTCTCTGGGTTAGATATTGGTCCTGGTAGTATTTCAAAAAGCCTCAGGAGACAAGTAGCCTTTGTGTATCTCTGGTGGGGTGTAGCGCCACATGGACTCTCCGCCGCCCCACATAACCTGGCCCTGGTTTCACTCAGGGGTGTTCTTACCCTGACCAGGTTGCTAACATCAGGTTTATAAAAGGATTTCTTTGCCTCAGTTCCTGAGCTAAAATTAGCCTGTTCAAAACAAACTGGAACATTAGAGAACATGTAGACCATGTAGACCTTCTGCCTGACAAAAAAAAGGGGAAACATGGGGTAAAAGTTTTACTTAATTCTTTAAAAGAGGACTGTTTGTTGATACAGTTGTATTAATATTATGGGTCTAGAGACCTTTAAGAGTTCCTTGATCCTTTTTTTTTTTTTGGCACAGTACTTCTGCACAGTTTGATTTGAGTCAGCAAAACCAAACCTTTGGCCCACTCAACAGATAAAAGCTTAAACAAATAAATAGACCCTATAATATGACTTGAAGGAAGCAGGTGCAGTCAAACTGCAGAAAAGTAGATTATAGTCACGAAGGTTCTCCAGCGACATTACAAAATTTCAGTTTATTCTATCTGTCAGTGTGGAGAACAAACGAGAGAGAGAAAGAACTCTCTAAGAAATGAAAAAATTAGACCATAAATGGCAAAACATTCCCCCAGCTTGCAAGTTGATATGAATGCCATTCCCTGTGTAATATGTATATAGCACGTACCAGTCATGAAAAAAGAGTAAGAAGGCAGCTGGTTAAAGTTGTTGGGATCCCTTTTGACTAAATAACTGTCAACATTAAACACTGACAATATTAAATTAGGAGAAGTAAAAAACATTAAATTAAAACAAATTATTAAGCTGTATATCTGGTTGTATGCGCTAAAACACCCAGTTCTATCCTGGAACCACTGGAACTGATGAATCAAGTTCAGCATGAAAGCTATGGTACTTCTTTGATTACCTATAAAAGAGATGATCAGAACCAGAAGACTATGATTTTTTTATAACTTACATGATGTTCTACAGATAATTGACTAACTGAACATCTGTCATTATTGCATCAACCATTAGTGACAAACAGGCAAAACCAGTTTAAAATAGTTCCCAACTGCACACAGCTATGTCAGTATTAGGGGCTTTTCGCATACTCGTTTAGCTACTCACTTGCTTTGTCTCCAAAACAGAAGTGCTGGGAAGTTGGCAAAACCTAGAATAAAGAGTTTTCCCTTCTCATTTTATATGGCTAATCTCATTTGCTCAGAGATGTTAACTATCGGCCTAAAAATTACTATTTGCCAGCAAGTTTTTTGCTTATATGCACTACTTCATCAATGCAACTGTAAGCTCAGTTTAATGGATCCTTTAAACATCCAATGTATGCAGACATTTTAAACTGTGAAAGTAATGCAAACCAGGAAAATATACCAGTTTTTCTGCACTGCCATTGACTTTAACAAAGATCTGCTGATTTACACCTTCTGAACATTTGGCAACTCTGCCCATGTTTACAAAAACATACTGCAAGGAACCCAGACCATAAAGATGCTACCTTAAAAGAAGTAAAACCATGACAAGAAAATATCCTTATTATTATGTATTCCTGAAAGCTAGAAATAGTCAAACTTGTTTCCAATTACATTGTGTTTCTCTGTTTTTAATTTTTTATTTGATTACAAACACTATTGACAATGAATGCAAGAAATAACAGTGCTCAGTTTATTTAACTTCACCTTGCTTTTATAATTATGTTTCCATTAGTAGCAGCTCTTTTGTTTGCTGCCACAAGCAAGCTATTTATTTTTACAGTACTTGTGCATTTCATTATATTTGTGAAATTAAAACCAAGGACATGAACTCTGGGTTCTCTGATTCATCCTCAGAATGATTTTCTTGACTCTTTTGCTGCCAATTGTTTTGTAACATTTATTATTCATTTTCTTTATTGTCTTTATTATTCACTTCTCTACTACATGTGACATTCTGTGCAGTCCCACTTAAACAAGTAAACAAACAAATCTCAAAAGTCTTTTCTTCTATTTCTTCCCCTGACTTCTACAATATCAGAATTGCTTCTTCCCTGTATAAGTAACTTACGTAAGTGAAAAGTCACAGAAATGGGCGAACTGTGCCAGTTGCTAGATTTCCAATCAAATCAGCTGAAAGCTGCTGAGTTCATCCCCAAAAACCTGATGACTCAGAAATGAAGCCGTTACTTCAAACAATGTACTTCAAGAAGCTTTTCCATATTAGATCCTGAAAGAATTTAATTTAAGATGTCTCACACTCTGAACTGCTTGAAAAGAGCCTTCTGGGGCATTTTGTTACTGCTTGAGAAGAAGAGCTATTTTGAACTTTTCAGTAGAACAAGGGCTGGGAAGAGGTTTGTTTCCCTCACAAACTGCATAAACACACACTCAGAAATTTTAGTTCCTGAGTTTTTCACACTTCAGATATCAAAACGTCAATAAGGACAATGCTACAAGTGTTTCGTGTTTTATATTGACAGTGATACCTACTTTGGATTTTTGAATAATAAGGAATATGAAGCATCTAGTCTTCTTTAGATCATGAATGCACAATTACTCAAAATCTCAAAATAAAAATAACAGCACAGGTTGGGAAGCATAATCTCTAATCTGAATGTTTTTCTTAAAGAAGATTATACTAGTAAGGGCTAATTATGGCACATCTGTTCATATTATATAGTGTAGCCTCAATAGGAAGTCAGAAGAAAACCATAAAAGTTGTACTGGAATTACATACTACCTATTCTGAATGAGATGGCAGAATCTGGTCTCTATATTTTTAACATATTTGGCTCACTAAGTGGTAGCATTTATCCAGCTACCTTGCTTATTAGCTAAACTAAAGGGAATATATATATTCAGCTGTGACCTACTCCAGCTGTTTTAACCTGAGATTTATAGCTTGGACGCACCAACTATTCCTTTTTTTTTTTTCCTCAATAGAAATTCTGCTGTTTTACAAATTATTATAAATCCTACTGAAAATCCATCTGAGCAGAACTATTTCATAATTCAAACACCCTACATGGCAGGTGTGATATTTAATAGACTTTCTTGTATTCTATCATAATGGTCTGCAGTTTTCCCCTGAATCTGAAAAAGAATAAAAACACATTTTCAGATTCCAAGAGACATCTTTTATTGTTGTTATAAATAACATGTTGTCTTGGTATGAAGGAAATGGTGCCCAGCATCAAAGCTCCTCGAAATGTTTGATCTCCTAAGTAAATCAATGAGTCTTTTCTATTTGTCACCACATAAATGTCATGCCAGATCCTCTTTTCACTTACATAGCTCTAGTGACTAACGTACTTAATACTTATTTTATATTATAACCATGCAAAGTAAAAGTATATGAAACACTGACAATAAGCCTTCCTTCCTGTAGGAAGAAATATGATGTACAGCATGTGGAGTTAAAAAAGAAAAGCATATTCAAGTCTACATTTCAGAAGTTTATTCAGAAGTTTCTGTTTAATAACATTACTTCACACCGAGAAAAAAGGCTTGTTAGGATGGGTAGGGACAAGTTAGTAACGAGATGGGTTTCTAGCATGTGGACTACTAGTTGCATTTAAAAAAAAAATAATTTAACTCAGTAGCATAGAGAGAGGACATAAGCAATCAGTCCCAACCACAAAAAATAATAATTAAAAAAATCACCTGAACAGAGAGGCTCCTGACCCAGTGTAATATGCAGACTGCATGTCACAATTTCACCGTCAAATTTCAAGCCACACTCATGCTACTTTAACTACCTTTTTGCTCACAATTTGCCCTTTGATGTCACAGACACCTCCTGTCACATACATTAACACAACAACAAATATAAGTAGGAGTGTCTTCAGTGAGTGAAAAAGCATGTTCTGAGATGTGTGCAAGCTAGGGCAGTATCAGTGAATGTGTTGATAGAGGAAATACCTGAAATTATTGTTAAGCAGCTACGTTTGAGGCTTTATTTTTGTGCATTGTAAACAAGGCAGGTTGTAAGTATAACTGCTTCATAACCAAAATTATCCCCTTCCCTGGATTTTAATAGCACCTAATTATGCTTCCAGGAAAACAAGTAGGAGATAGGATTTAAAAAAATGTCTTATTCTATTGCACGATAGACCACTTGGAGCCATTACGGTCTATATGAGGTCAATAACACTCGTTCTGAAACTCAGCAAATAAATATTTATAAATTATAAAGAAACATTGCTCCTTGGAGTCTATCAATAATTTATATTTTAGAAGGCTTTAAATACATGATAAGCCATAATGGCTCCAATGGAACAGTCAACTCCCATAAACTTCTAGGAGGAATATTTTTTTTTTATTTAATGTAAACCTCCATTACAATTCTAGGTTCAAGTAAAGGAACCATGCATTAAAATAGTATTGTAAAAGTGATACTATAGATGTGCATGGTTAAGACTAATACTCTTTGTGGCTTGGAATAAATTGACATTTGTGATAGGGAATATGGGTTTATATTTTTTATGCAGTATTAGAAATGTACAGAGTGCTTAGCAATTGCCTTTATTCCTAATAATAATTATTGTCAGTTGCCTTGCAGCTGCATTGAAGAAGTCCCCAGTGCTCTAAATACCATACAGAACACAGAAAACCTTAATATACATGCAACAGTTGTGTTGTTTAAAATGAACAATACAAACCCTATGAGCTGCATGGCATGAAAACATTAAATGGGCATAAAAATGCTTAGACCAATCTGTATTAATCCTGTGAGAAAATAATTATATACGCAGATTTTACTCCTAACTGAAGTAATTACACCTGTGGAAAGTCGGCTTGTGGACAAGGACTGAGAGGTGGTTCCCATGCTCTTTATAATTTTGCCAGGTAAGACAAACACAGGGTAAAGCCAAGAAAATGACTCATGAGCAGGTGAAATGACTTTCACCTATTAACACAGCAGGTTTATGATGACAGCAATGAATCATTAATAACCAGGGAAAATATGCGAAATCCTTACTGCCATGTATGCACGATCCCACTCTTACACCGCTCACTTAACAACATGGAGTGAATTAATGAGTTCCACCCTTTAACTCTACATTTTCCTTCTCTATCTACACCATCAATTTAAGCTGACTTACCGAAGCTGTAATACTGTGATACTTCCCCTGTGACTCTATCTGCTGTTGCTAAAGAATAATTCAGGTAAAGAGACCTCCTCATGAAGTAGATCAGGGCATCAGCAGTGCTGAATCATAACCAGAGGAAAAAAAGAAAATTTTTATTATCGGGCATGGCCTGAAGTTCATGCCTGTTTTTTTTATCTCCAGAAAGCTTGTAGTAGAATGAGACCACTCAAGATCTCTCTATATGACAGATGCAGTTGCTATTACATTTTATTTAATTTAAAAAAATAAATTAAAAATGTTAAAGGAAAATCTAAACGGTTGGGTGTACTCAGTTTGGAAAAGGATATTTAACTAAATTCTCCTGTTTTACTCCAGTAGCAGTCTGGGATTTTGCTGTCTTCGGAAAGTTCTTCCATATTTCAACCAGTATTAATGAGAGCAAGTTTTAGCTTAGGTAATCCCATAATGAAGGGAAGGCATACCCACACACTTAAGCAAAAGTCAACATGTTCACTTAAAGGAGGGGTGAAATCCTTGCTCACAGGGCTCAGCAGCTCAGCAAATAGATGAAAGAGCAATCTACATGAAGCCATTCTCCTCACTTTGAACTTCTCCCAGGCTCTTCTTCCATGTCAGCCAGTGTGCCTGCAGGAGGACGCACCAGAGGAATCAGCCAAACAACGTGGCAAAATGAAACACTTAAAATTATTTTCCTACTAGAGAGGTGATTTTTCTGAAATTATAACAAACTTAGTCACAGGAGGTCAGGCTTCTGAGTGCACCATTGGTCCTTATTTTTTCTGACCACCTCTCCTGGGACCTCTGACCCCATGTGCCTGCCCAGGAGCCCCACTGAAGCTCAGGCCTGAGCCCTGAGCCTCAGCTGAGCTATGCCATGGGTAAGTGGGGGCCAGCGCTGTCCCAGGCTGCTCCTGGCTTGCTGCCTGCCTTTCCTGCACTGAGCTAGGTCCTGCCCACCCCCTCCTGTTTGCCTGCTGGTCACTGGGCTGTCGGTGGGACCTGTCACTGCCAGGAGCCCTGCCCTGCTGGCCCTACTCAGGTGCCCAGGGGCAGTGACCTTTTGGAGGGACCATCACCCCTACTTGTGCTGTGGTTGCCCTTGGCTCTAGTTTGCCTTCCCTCAAAGAGCTGCCCCCTGACCAGTGGTAGCCAGCCCTTACCTGCCTGCAGCTTTGATCTACAAAGAGGGGAAGGAAAGAAACAGAAGACTGGGGGTGCTACTGCTTTTGCACCCTCCAAGAACAAGAATCACAAGATTGGAAAGAGGCAACCAGAAACGGCAGCTCCTGTAGTCCTTTGCATCTTACTCCAGGCCACTCCATTTCATCTGCATGATGAGACAACATACACAAGTACCTTCAGTCAGTGTAGACTGAGAACGGGACCACTGACAGGACAGCCCCCACTTTACTGTCTTTCACTGGTTTTTGGAGTAGGAAGAAAGTATGTTGCCTTAATAGTTCCTGTTTTTAGGATGTCTCTATTGACTTTAATTAACCTTCCCTCAGGCTCACAAACATAACAAACACTACTCTTAAAAGCAGATAAAATTAACTGTGTTCCACAGGATTTTCAAGGCATTTCTAACTCCTAAGACACAAATAAAGGTTTTAGTAGATGGCTTTTAAAAAGATATGTGCTGCTAGAATATATCACTAATATTACACTGATCTGGCTAGCCATCATTAAGGTCCACGCCATAAGCATGCTGTACAATTATAAAATGAATTAAGCCAGCACGAGTTGTGCAGAACAATTATATCATACTTTCCTTGATTTTTATGTCCTGTTTACACAGTCACAACCTTCAAGCAGAACACTTTGAACTTGAGAAAGTAATTTCCACTAGATACATGAGAGCTTAACTGGTGGTACAATTTGCCAGCCTAAAAATACTGCAGTGTAGCTGATCACAGAATTTTTCCAACAGTCCAACTCCAGCAGAATAAGGTTTCTGGGTTTTGAAGTAATTCAGAAAAGAAGTAAAACGGGTAAAGTATATGGATATGAGTCCTTTCTGAAAGCCAAGTCTGCACTTAGACAGACTTAACATCTTGTCCAACAAAACAAAATGTTGGTAGATAAAGTTGCACTGCCATATATTAGCATTACATCTACAAATGTTCTTAAGCTCAGTCTTTCCTGAAATGTTACTACCAGTCAGCAATGAAACTGTGGTTAGTATATGGTATTCATCTTTAATGTTTTTTCACATAGTTTTAGTAGAGAAATCTTGCATAAAAATGATTCTAAATTACAGTTTATGCCATTCAGCAACATAAATGTAATGAGAAATAAAGCAAATCAATCAGAGCCATTTAGTTTTTCTATAGATTGCTGCAACAAAATAATCCTTGTGCTATGAAATGGAGTGTAAATGGGACTAGAGTCATAACTAACACTGATTTCCTATGTTTTGAACAACTGTGTGGAGTTATTCCAGCAGTATAGCCAGAAGGAAACAAAGGAAAAAGAAACTTACTTAATATTTGGCCAGTCTTTAGGGGTTCTGCAAATGCAGTTGGGTAATTGTACCAACCTTTTTTGTTTGCCACTGCACATCTGGACTATACATGAGAATTCTTTTAAGATAAAATAATCAAATAAGATCATAGGCTTTGCTCAATATAACGTCATAAAGCAAAATGTCAAATATCACTAACGTTCTGGCTGTACACACCATTCTTACTTCTTACCTCTCAGAGGAGTTAAACTTGAGTGCTCACACTGCAGTATTTTTCACTGACAGATCTAGATAGCCTGTAGGTTTTCTTAAGCTGTAGTTCAACTGATAACTCTCCTGAGTTTTTTTGCCTCTCATTTACTAGTTCTCTTGCAACAGCTGCCAGTGTACTAATAAAATAGCTCTACTGATGCTGAACAACTGTGAATATCAGTGTAAAATATGGTTGCTCCACCCCATCTTTTATTTATCTGCTCTCAGAATTGCTTGAGCATGAAGGCAGAATAGTCTCTGAAGATCCCTCCTGTTTTTCTATTTCAGAGGGCAGGGCTAGCATGCTGGATGCTTCTTGTTTACTGGCAAAAAGCTGCATGAAGTACTTATTCTGTCTCAGTCTTTAGTGTTTCTACCTGGACAACATTCCAACTCAAAGTACTGTTTATCTGAATTATTCCTCTTTGTGCTTCAGTTTCAGGGACAGCACAAAACACAGAGCTTAATGTAAAACTCCCAGACTCCTTGATGAAGATTATTTGATAATCTTCCCCTGTCTATAAGTTTGACCTCTGTGATTGGTCCACTAATAGCTAATGGAGCTGACTTGCAAAAAATCACAGGCTTTTTGTGTGTTTCATGGATAGGTTTGGTCTGAAAGGGACTAAATTGCTACGCAGTATTGTTCCCCAAACCCTAGGATTCTTTAGTGAGCCATTCTTTAAATGGCTTTTTTTTTCATATTTTTCCAATAACCTTATTGGATCATATTTTGAAATGTGTAAAGGCAATAATAAAACTTTCTTCTGAGACGCACATTTAGAGCTCAGTACTGAAAAGGTTAACATTCCCAGTTAAAGCAATTAAATGTTTTATTTATATTTTGGGGATTAAGCAAGCAATTCAGGCATTGTAACAAATCAAGCTGACAAGTCCTATTCACATAAATGACAACGTGCAGACAAAAATTAGATTAATTTCCAAAATAACAATAATTCTTTTACCCAGAATGCCATATTTATGGAAAGTGTTCAGAACATTGCTTCCAATTATTTCCAACTTTGCAACAAATTATTACAGAACAACCTTTTCTATATAAAATCACCCTATTTTGATGACTCATTTCACCTTTTCATTCTTTGTATAAATGGACCTTCTTTGTTACGTAGACACAGAAGGGGTGCAGTTGCAAAACAAAAGCAAGACAGCGGGGAAATAAACAGTTTCCTTGTTAATGTAGGCACACATTTATGAAAACTTTGCTAAATTAATGTAGCTGCAGGGTTCATAATAACCTGTGTACACTTATGCCTTGCCAGATGATGCATAGGTTATTTCCCTGGAATTAAGCAATCATGCGTATTTACCTCACAGTAATGTTTTCTGACAGACACATACATATATATACAAATACACTTACAATCATGCATGAAAAAGTCTGCCAATTAATTAATCTAGGGTTTTTCGATAAGAAGAGAAAAGAAATTAAAGAAAATGGTCATACAATATAGTAGGTAAAAGTCAATGTAGCAATAGTTAGGAAGTGGCAGGGCAAGGTCCAGCTGTTTCCTTATGAACAGCTGGTTAGTTGTTGATTGTTTTGTTCAGTTTTAAATCACAGAATCTTGGGGTTGTTAAATTGTTGGTATTCAGTTGCCAGATGATGGTGATGACACTAAAAAAGTATGGGAATCAACTTTGCATCCCTGATATCTAGCTGCTGCAGAGTTACATTCGCTTTGCTTTTAGATCTGACCCCCCCTGTCCAAAGCCTTTGAAACATTAGGTTATTACAATGCATAATTTATCACTACAGATTAAAGTTAGTCATGCATAGACGACAAAAGACCAAGCAGGATGCTTGTCTAGGGGGACCTGTGCTGAATATTCATAGTTGCTGGTCATTGTCTCTCTAGTCCTAAGTCAGGGACCTGATTATCTAAGAGCTTCTCTCTCCACTAGCAGGATACATGCTGCCCGTAGGATATGATTTGTAAGTACTCCTGGATCTCTGTGACTTGGTTTTATTCAGGAACAGCCCAGGAACACAGCCAAAGCCATTTGTGTATTAGGATTTTTCAGAGAGAGGGAACGCTGTTTCTTAGCAGACAACTGTTAGTGAAAATACCGGGTTTTATGTTGGCTGGCTAACCTGAGTTGATTTGTTCATGCTGAATGTTTGTTTTTTTAATCCTCCTGGATGCAGAATACTGTTGAAAGATTAAGTAGGAAAGCCTAGAGCTTTACGTACAGCCTTTTTTTTTTTTTCTCATTACGTAAATTTAACTAAATAAAGAACAAAACCTGGAATGAATAGTGGAAGCACCATTTGCCTTTGTCATCTTCCTGCAGTCTATGCTTTTTTCTTTACTTGCACTCATATAAATTCTCACCAAGCTTGATATGCTTAGCTAAAAGAAAGAAAAATCCTCCCCATACACCACCACATGGAAACAGTGTTCAGATGCAAGTTTAAATGCTGGACTGTGCTTCGCCTTATGTGTAAAGGTTCTTCCTCAAAACACCACTAGAAAGCTTCTCTTTTTCCTACTTATTTTAACAAATAATAATCTTCTTTTTCCCTATAATGATTACAGGAGTAGTAATTATCCATTCAATGTGCTGCACATCTTGGGCTTCTCAGCCAACTTTCCTTTGTTGGCTGTCCTCTCAGAATAAGATGCCCTGAGCGAACAGTATTATTTATCCCTCCCTCTACTTCCTCCCTCCAGAGACTTCTATGCCCTCTATGTCCCTTTGACCCCAGGTATACTTATAGTATCTTTGATGTTCCTATGTGATAACAATTTCATTTTAGTCAATATTACCATATTGTGCAGAGAGATTTTTGTGTTCCTACTACTTTCCAGGAACCCAGAGCCTTCCCGAAGCAATTCATAAAGTAGGGGATCATGCTACATTCTCTATCATAACAGTTATAAATATGAGTGTAGTGAGACTGTATAAGCAAGGAAAAGAAAGACTGTACTGGGAAATCTTCGATGTAATTTCTGAAGTGCCTGATCTTGTGCCATAGGAAAATTATGTCCTTCATCCCCATAAACCAACTTTGTAAACCAAAGGGCAAAAGAAGACCATGCAGCTGGCAATGGTTAAAAAAAGTACCTTGCAATAAATGGCAACTGCAGTTGTTGAGGTACATTACTAAAAGTGACAGATTTTGGATCTGCTCCTTTTTCAAGTCGCCCGTGAGTCACATTACCATCATTTCTTCATCTGTAGGGGACAAACTCTGTCCCTTCTGTGAATTATGTCAGCAATCTTCCCTCAGACACATGCAATATTGCTAGGTGACACCTTGCAGCAGGTGTTCACTTCTTCCATATGGTGCTTCACACATTTACTTGAACTATCATATCTGAAGCATATTGAATTTGTTCAGCCTACAGAAGTTGTCACGCTAGATGGACGACACTCTTTTAAGTATGTACATTCATCTTGGCTTGACAAGTGTCCATTTGACACTGAATGGAAATTCTTTTCCTGAGAAGGCTCCAGAATACCGTATTACCTGTCACTGTAATTGTTGTGCTGCCAGAGCTTTGCAAGAAATGTTTGTGGATTCCTACTGGCAAATTACTTTTATCTTGATATGACAAACTACAAAGTATCTAAATTTCCTGTTCTGAATTGGATAAATGAGCACATTTTATAAACAATAGATAAGTCTTTACCTCCTTTTAGACTTTCATTTTATGGATGAGAGTTTTGGGTCTGTGCTTCTGGCTGCTTCAATAGAGTATCTATGTAATTTAAAATGGCCTCTGTTGGAAAGTTGAATCTTACTCTTTTCTTAAACATCCTTTTTTTTCTAGAACACATCCCATTGACAGGCTATGTAATTATTCTCTATTCACTTGTTCAGCACAATGCTACCTACAGCAATGAATCTTTAACTGCTCTTGTATTTACTGAAAGGATCCAGTCACTTACTCTGTGTGTGTAACATTTGGCACCCTGATTTAATTGAGGCTGCAAAGTCCTAGACAGTTTAGTTAGAATACTTATTGACTTGGACTAACCAGGGAAGGACGACACAGTCCCTGTGGAGTGGGATTCAAAATGAGCAGGCTACAGCGTCATTTGTAATCTGACAAAAATTATGCTCTGTGAAAGCAAGACACCTTGACACATTTTTTATTTTATTTTTTTAAGCCTATATCATGATATCAAAAATAAGCAGACAAAAAATCTTGCTCAATCTATGTTAGGATGATACAAATGGAAAGGCTGGTATATACGTAGTAGCAAAGGTATCAATCTCCCGTCTATATAATGCTAAAGATCCTCTAGCCTACTTCCTAGTATTTTTCTCCACTGAACAGATTCTTGGCAGTAGCCCCAAAATTAATGAAGCAAACATGTCTCTTTTACAAAATCTCTTCCAAAATCATGTTTTTCTATAACAGATTTCACTCTAACAAGCTGGTGCCGCTTGGTACTTACTGTTTTGTCTTCAGGATTTTTTCTTATTACTTGCTGTAGCACTGGATATCACAAGCTGAACTGAAAATATCCACAAAAAATAACATTTTGCTTATCAAAACATAAACTGGACAGAGAAGGATTCAGCCTTTTAGGGCATGAAAAACTGAGGGTTATAATCTGTGTAATTGATTAGGTTTAGGGCAATTGCTCATAAAGCATGTTAGCCCTGGTTTCATTGGGTGGTGCCATGTAGGTGATGGCCTTATAAACCGATATTTCTTCTTGCATTTGCTTTGACTTCACTAGAAATCAGCTTCATAAACAAGGCAATCCTGCAGTCACTGGAGGTTTCACCCAAAGGCACTGCTATCCAAAGAATTAGTGTTCAATTTTCTTTAGGTACTTCTGGCCTGACTGAAGAGGCTGATGATTGTATGAATGAATGGCTGTGGGCATTTCCTGCTGTCTTGTCCCACTAGTGAGGTTAAAAGCAGTCCGTGAGAAAATGTTTGAAGAACCCACACGCATTCCATTTGTATATTCTGATCCTTGTAAACTGTCTAGATGACAGTAATGTCTATGTAGGGTTAGATCAAAAGTCCACCTAGCTCAATATCCTCTCCCTCATGCTGAAATAGTTTTTACTTCATTATAATGTCACTCAGCCACACAGTATCATTTGAGAACTTTCTGAAAGACGTTGCCATCTGTTTTAGCTGAACTCCAAATAATTCAGCATTGTTATAAGCTTTATCATATGACTGTTCATCCCTTCATTGATCACTTGTGAATTTGTTTATCTGTTCTAATAGAGAACCTTTTCACAGTATCACAGGATAGTTGAGGTTGGAAGGGACCTGTGGAGATCATCTGGTCCAATTCCCTTGCTCAAGCAGGGCCACCTAGAGCTAGGGTGGAGACTCTGGAACATAAGGAGGGTTCCAGGGTCTCTAAGGAGGGAAACTCTGGAACCTCCCTGGGCAACCCGTACCTGTGCTCAGTCACCCTCACAGTAAAAAAGTGTTTCCTGATGATCAGATGGAATCTCCTGTGTTTCAGGCTGTCCCCGTTGTCTCTGGTCCTGTCACTGGGCACCACTGAAAGCCTGGCTCTGTCCTTTTTGCACACTTTCTTCAGGTATTTATATACATTGATAAGATCATCCCGAGCTTACCTAACGAGGTCATCCTATTGGCAAAAATAGTTTTGCTCTGCTTAGTAAGGCACTACCCATCTCTCCCAAGCAGACACTGGTCTGCAAACAGGGTCACATGGCCGTAAAATCCAAAACTCTGCCACCACCACCAGTTCTGCAGCCAAATATTAACTTATTCTATTAGTGCCACTTTCTTCACCCCCTTTCCCCTCACTGGCAGGAGTGAGGAGACCACCTGGGTCCCCATACCCTTTGTTAGCGCAGAGACAAACACATAACCAATTTTCTTCGGTTATATGCGGTGCTTTATTTCAAGGCGCCGGGAACCAGGGGTACGCACCCAAATCTGGCTCCAAAGACGGCTTTGCCGAGTAGCCATTTNTCCTCACCCCCTTTCCCCTCACTACAAATAGTGAGGTAACTCTTGCATTCCCCATACCCTTCACTATCATCCCCAGGGCTTTGTAGTCACTTTTGGTACTGTTATGACTTAGTAATTTTATGGTCATGGCTTCCATCTTTCCATCTTTCCCTCTGTGGGGACCTCACTTGCCTGTAGCATTGGCTATGGTAGCCTTTGTAAATGTAGCTTATTTTTGATGATGCTAAAGCCAAGTTAGACAGCAGATTGTGCACTATAGAGAGCTTTTTTAATCTTACATTAGAGTTTCTTAAAAATACTTGGGAATTTCTTGCTATAAAATTTAGCAATTTGTTGTAAAACCCTTTCTATCAACATTTCAATTTTACACAGTTTGTCACTGTAAGTACGGAGAGAAATCATCAATGTGAGAACCTCCCGAAATCCATCTGTGTAAACAAATAAAAATGTTAATTAGTCTTGCAAAGACTTTAGTTTCCTTTTATAGCATCATAATTTACAAGGTTCACAACCTAGTGCTTTATACTTTCAACTTATGCTTCTGCGGTGTTTTGAAGTGTGTTGGGATGAGGAAGCTGCCCATAAAAATCTTTTCTCATGCACCTTTTTATACTTTCAAGTTGTCAAAGTTTGATCTTTTCAGTTTTCCCCATTAAAACACAACTTTCTCTTTATGAGGGATGTCTGTGCTTGTAATAATTTTCTAATACTTCAATTAAATCACATTTTTATATTGAGTTCTTTTAATGTCATGCTTAATTTGTGGTTTATACCACTTATTCTCTATGGCAGCAATGATCACTCTCTGTGTGCCATACAGGTCTTTTATTTTTGGCTGTGCCTTTTTTTTTTTCTTCCTCATTTTGTTTATTCCCTTTTTAAGATTAGACATTTACTATTATATTTGTTTCCTTTTTTCCTGTAATGATTAGAATTTCACTGCATCATTGCCGCTATTATAGAGTTTCCCTTTGGCAGTTTTATCTTGAAAACTGATCTCAACAATTCTCAAGACATAACTAAAGACTGTCCCAGATCTTGAAGTCTCTAACTGGGTGGTTCAAGAAATGTCCGTTAATGGTGTTAAAAATGTTATCATTGCACAATGGTGCATTATGAAATTGACCCAGTCCACATAAAGTCATCAAAATATCCTGTTTTGTACACTTACATTCTTTCAAATGTCTCTTACTTTTCACACTCATTATTATCATGGTAGATGACTTATAGTAAAACCCCAATATTGTACTCACCCCTCTTCAGCACAGAACTTTATTGATTGTGGTCTTTTGTGATATCATCAATGCATTACACACATCTGACAAAGCTTTGTTAGCAGAAGGCACCACATCTCTTCTGGCATGATTATCTCTTACTCACAAATAATTTTTACTTTCCTGTTTACAGAGTTTCACTTATCATCTTGCTTTCATCAAACTTTGGAGAAATCTGTTACATTTCCATTTTAATCCTGAGATTTTCATTAACCTTTTTAATTTTTAGATTCTGAACATTTGTAAAGAGGTACATGCACATCTCATACATGTCTGTCTCTATTTTTATGTGCCCTAAATATTGCCTAATATTTCTTAATGTTATTCTTCAGTGGTTTCTATGCGTATTTTAGAACTTCCTTCTTATTCATATTCAGAGAATGCAGCATTTTTCTAAGGGGATTCTAATATTTATTATCTTAAACATAGTGCTCTTTCTACTGTTTTACATTCCCCTACATTTTAGGTATAAAGAAAAAAATACTCAAAGACTGTCTTAGTACTAATTGTTATGATCTGGCACAGTGTCAGCAAGTGGCCATTGTGCTGTAACATATTTTTTCCTGTAGAAATTCCTTTTACTGTAAAGCTTTTCTGAGTTCTTGTGAACCATTAACGTCTCCCATGTTTTTTCCATTATCCTGCCAAAACTCGTTCTCCTTTTCTTCAGTCCCATGCATGTTCCTGTCTTCAAGAAGGGCTTACATTTTCTGTATTTTTCACCTCTCTATATCAAAAAACAAATGCCATAATATCTCCCTGAGAGGGCTAGAGCTAAGAGAGCCTCACAAGCTTTAGAAAGATGCTTTTAGCTGTGCCTAGAACCACGCTTACAGGCTCCCCGTCTCAGGTTGGTTGACCAGCCAGCAAATCTGGTCTTCATGGATTGCCTTGGGGACCTCTTTAGAAATTTATCTACTTAGAATAATTAGACAGAAAAGAGAGAAATTTCACAAGCGTGGTGAGCAGAATATTGATGCCAACAAAGACTATGTTTTCAAGCTTACAAGAAAGCAAATAATTAAATCATTAAGCACCACTATTAACAGCACTCGTGATAGGAATCTGGTACTGAACCTGAACTGTGTTGCAGGACATACAGACCCATTCTAAGCTTCCTAAAATGTTTTTCTTCTTGTTTGCCACCCTCATAACCTCTCCACAGAAATTACAGGCTGCCAAGAAGGATGTTTTTTTTCTGGATGCTGCATGTTCTGTCTTCCCCTGCAAAGAACCAGAGCTCTGCAGGTGAGATCTTGTGCGTCCCGGAAGGAAAGCTAATATGGTCCCAAGACAATCACACAGGAATTCAAGTTCCTACTCCAACATTGTGTTGAAGTTTCCAGCATAGGAAAAAATGCTGCCGCCCTAGTAATATCATAGCAGTATGAGGAAACGGTGAGGGAGAGAAAAGAAAGAGAAACTAGAAATTTCTATCAGCTACTGCCCAAAAGATTTAGTATTATTGTAGTAACTGCTACTATGGTGAAAGAGTGAAATGGATATTGTCAATTATTACCACAGAGAGGAAACACAGTAGCAGAAACTTCTAACCTTAGTCAGTCTTCAGCAAATATGGCAGCATCTAATCCATTCCTTCAGCTTGTCTTACCTTCATATATGCACCCATTCTCCGCTGCTGCAAGTTATAAAAATAAACAGGTTCACATGTCTTCTGCATGTTCTCGGGTTTTTTTTTGTTGGGTTTTTTTATTATTTTATTATTATTTTTGGTATTTACACAGCACTGCTTGTCACAACTGTGTGTGCAGATATAGGAAAATCATCTATATTATATATTACCCCTCATACATACAAATTTGTCTGCAACTAATCAGAATGAGCTGGTTTAAAAAATGTGAGAAAAAATATGACACTTAATGTGAGAGAAAAAGAATAAACTGTTTGGGAACAGGTCCAGTACATAGCTGAATACATAGAAGCCACTTTCTGGATCTCCATCGGAGGGGAAAGGGTATATGTTGAAGCAACATAACAAGGAGAAGCTCTTTGTAACTGGCTGGATCCCAGTGAAAACAATGTTGGTGATAATTAATTACATGTGTTGTGTACAATGTTTTCTACTTTCACAAAACATAAACAACTTTATTTGTACTTTGTAGAGGGAATACTAAGACCAGGTGAGAGCTCACCCCTGAACTTCCTTTTCAATGTGTCATGTGCATAGGGTGCACTCTGCATTATGATTGATAACTAGGAAATTATTCCTTACCTTGAGAAAAGACAGGAAAAGAGAAGACTAAACACAAAATGCTAAAAAAGTAAATGCACAGATGTATCTCTGCTGTTACCATAAAGGCACAACAGTATTAACATGAGGTATTTTAATCTGGTAGCAAAGTTTTAAGGATTAACAAAGCCCCCATGGGAGGGGGAAGTGAGAGGAGAGAAGTGGATGTTGTCTGTCTTAGCTTCAGCAAGGCTTTTGACACTGTCTCCTACATCATCCTCATAGGCAAGCTTAGGAAGTGTGGGTTAGATGAATGGACAGTGGAGTGGATTGAAAAGTGGCTGAAAGATAGAGCTCAGAGGGTTGTGGTTAGTGGCGCAGGGTCTAGTTGGAGGTCTGTAACAAGTGGTGTTCCCCAGGGGTCAATACCAGGTCCAGTCCTGTTCAATATATTCATCAATGTCCTGGATGAAGGGATAGAGTGTACCATCAGCAAGTTTGCTGATGACACAAAACTGGGAGGGGTGGCTGAAACGCCGGAAGGCTGGGCTGCCATTCAGCATGACCTGGACAGGCTGGAGAGTTGGGCAGAGAGCAAACTTATGAAATTTAACAAAGGCAAGTGTAGGGTACTGCACCTGGGGAGGAATAATCGCATGCATCAGTACAGGTTAGAGGTTGACCTGCTGGAAAACAGCTGTGTGGAAAGCAGCCTGGGAGTCCTGGTGGACAACAGGACAACCATGAGCCAACAATGTGCCCTGGTGGCCAAGAAGGCCAGTGGCATCCTGGGGTGCATCAAGAAGAGTGTGGCCAGCAGGTCGAGGGAGGTCATCCTCCCCCTCTACTCTGCCCTGGTGAGGCCACATCTGGAATACTGTGTCCAATTCTGGGCTCCCTGGTTCAAGAAGGATAGGGATCTGCTGGAGAGGGTCCAGCAAAGAGCTACAAAGATGATTAGGGGACTGGAACATCTTTCTTATGAAGAAAGGCTGAGGCACTTGGGTCTTTTTAGTCTGGAGAAGAGAAGACTGAGGGGGGATCTTATCAATGCTTATAAATACTTAAAGGGAGGGTGCCAAGAGGATGGGACCAGTCTTTTTTCAGTGATGCCCAGTGACAGGACAAGAGGTAACGGGCACAAACTTAAGCATAGGAAGTTCCACCTAAACATGAGGAGGAACTTTACTTTGAGGGTGGCAGAGCGCTGGAACAGCCTGCCCAGAGAGGTGGTGGAGTCTCTGACTCTGGAAACATTCAAAACGTGCCTGGATGCCATCCTGTGCAACCTGCTGTAGGTGAACCTCCTCTGGCAGGGGGGTTGGACTAGATGATCTCCAGTGGTCCCTTCCAACCCCTATCATTCTGTGATTCTGTGATTCTGAGAAGTCTTGCACCTGGGATTGACCAATGCCTGAAAAAGTATGAGCTAGGAACTGACAGCTGAGGAGCAGCCCTGCCAAACAGGTTCTGGGAGTCGTTGTGGACAGTGGGCTACGAAGCAGACAGCAGTGTGCCCTGGCAGGAGAGAAGGCTAATGGCACCCTGGGCTATGTCAACAAGAGTGCAGCCAGTTGATTAAAAGACTTGATGATTCATCTTTTTGCAGCACTGGTTAAACGGTATCTGGAATACTTTTCAAGTTTGGGGAGCTCCATGACACAAAGGATGTTGATAAACTAGAATGATTTCAATGAAGGGCCACTAAGATGATCAGGGCTGTGGAGGAGGGGCTGGAGTGCTTGCCCTTTAAGGAGATGCTGAAGGATTGGGACTTGTTATCCTGGAAATGAGACAGCTTTGGAGGAGGCTTAGCAGTAACTCCCCAGTGCCTATATGGA
The DNA here is from genome assembly GCA_008711295.1 of Anarhynchus alexandrinus. NCBI lineage: Eukaryota > Metazoa > Chordata > Aves > Charadriiformes > Charadriidae > Anarhynchus > Anarhynchus alexandrinus. The sequence continues at coordinate 5,009,276 of VUYV01000021.1, forward strand.
GGTTACTGAGAAGACGGTGTCAGGCTTTCTGGTGAGATGCATGAAAGAAGGACAGACAATGGTCAGAGATTGTAAGAGGGGATGTTCTGACTGGTTATAAGAAAAAAAAATTGTCACTGATAGGACAACTAAGCTTTAGAAAAGGTTACCTTGAGAGGTTGTGCAATCTCCATCCTTTGAGGTTTTCAAGATATTTGTGGACAAAACCTTGAACAACCTGGTCTGAATTTAGTGTTGACCATGCTTGGAACAGAAGGTTGGACTAAAGACCCCCTGAAGTCTCTTCTAACCTGAATTATTCTATGATCTCTAAAGGATGTAACATCTCCTCACCACCCTCCAAGTTCCTTATAGCTGGAAATCAGAATCAAATTATGAAGTCTCTTCTATAACAGTGATTTTTCTAATTATAGCAACAGAGCCTGCTCACATATGGACAGTCTCAGCCCTGATTTTATAGTGGGAGGTAGTAAGAGACTGGGTTGTCTGATGCAGGAACACAGCAAGTCATATATTTTCAATGAGGGAGGAGGAAAGGGAGTGAAAAAGGTTTAAAATTCTAAGTACGGATGTCTTGCTCTTCTTGCTCTGAGTAGTAAGCTCTGTCCTCCTCAAGAACAAGGTTCCCTTGTTGGTTTTTTGTGTCATCAACATAATATCTGTCCATTTCACAAATTCTGGAATAAGATCCCTAGACCTCAACAATTTCTTCTCTCTTCTTTAAGTGTCAGAACATCTGGACTACTGAGCTCATTAGAACAGACCTTGTCTTATAGAATCTGATGATCTAATCATAGAAAATTTGGAAAAGACTTCAAAATTTCTGGTCCAACTTCCTTCTTCAGGCAAGGCCTACTCCAAACATAAATCAAGTTTCTCATGGCCTTTTGTAGTTGTGCTTCGAAAATCTCAAAAAATTGAGACTTCACAGCATCTCTAGGCAACCTGTACTTAATTACACTCGTGATAAAGATTTAAAATTTTTCTTTATGACTAGTAAGTTTTCATTGTTGCAACTTGTGACCATTGTTTCTTGTCCTTTAATTGTGCATCTCTGAGAAGGTTCTGGCTTCATCTTCTCTATAACCTCACTTCTGGGAATGAAAACCAGCAAACAGGTCCCCTAATAGCCTTCTCGAAGTTAAATAAACCCCATTCTCAGTCTCCCTTTCTGTGTTATATGCTCCAGCTACCTAAGCTTTTTAGGAACTTTCCACCAGACTCTCTCCAGCTTGTTGAAATCTTTTTTGTGTCCAAAGCTGTATGCAGTATTCCAGATGCAGCCTCATCAAGTGCCAGGTAGAGGGAAACAATCACTTTGATTCATTAGCTGTGGATGTGGTTACTTTTCACAGCGAGGCACAACTGACTCATGTTCAACTTTCTATTCACCAGAACTCCTGGGTCCTTCTGACAGGGCAGTACAGGTCTCCAGCCTGTGCCAGTGCATGGAGTTCTTTCATTCCAGGTTTCAGGCTGGTCTCTGCATTTGCCCATTTTGGACTTCATCCGCCTTCTCTTGCATAATTCCTCCAATTTATCGAGGTCACTCTGAACGCTATCTTCCTGCTACGTTGAAAGCATTGTTAAAGTCAAGATAAATGATACCCACTGCCTCCCCCTTGCCTATAGATCTAGTCAATTTATGAAAAAAGATAATCAAGCTGATAAAGAATGATTTCCCCATAGGAAGTCTGTGCTATCAGTTTCCACCTAACATTATTTCTTTCTTTTGCCTGGAAATGGCTTCCATGGGGACATGTTCCCAGGAACATGAGTTGAGGCTGTCTAGCCTGTGATTGCCCGGCTCTTTCTTCTGGCATTTGCTGAAGACAGGTGTTACATTTGTTCTATAGTACAAACCAGGGACCCTCTCTCATTGCTACTACCCCTCCAAGATATTGGAGAGTGGTTTTGAAATTATATCAGCTAAGCCCCTATTTTACAACCGCGTTAAAAGAAGAGTTTAAAAGTAATACTAAATAATTGAAAGAACTTGCAGTATATTATTGTACATCCTACAAGTTTACTTTAGCAGTCTTGGATGCTTTTTACAGACCTGTGGTTCATAGGAGCTACCGTATTTTGACACCCTGATATGTGGATGAAAAGGAAGAACCTTACACTTGGTTCACAGGCATACCTTTCCACAAATGAAGCTTAAATTAGAGCCTGGTAGTTTGAGAGATCAAAGTAAATGTAAGTGAAGAAAACTACATGAGAGTGTCACTCATTTTAAGGACACATATTGTACAAAAGCCAATTATAACCACATTTTTGGGAAGATATTTAAGGTCTTCCAGACTTTGGCAGGGAGGGCTACAGAGGTTAGTTTGTTCCATAATAGCATCAGCAAAGATTCACTTTAGGCTTGGAGCTTTACTTCTGACTGCCCTTTCTGTCACCAATTATTTTGTGTGCACACCAAAGAAAATCAGTCAAGACTGTCAGCAGCATTGATCCCACTTCTCTCTGCCAGATGTTCTTCTAGTCCATCTGCTCACACTTGCTTTGCACAACATGAAAAAGAACTGGAGGCTGTGAGGTGACGCAGCAATTAACCTTGTAAATGATTTCCCTTTTGCAAATGAAACCAGCAATTGGGTCCATAACTTACACAATTAAGAGCAATGCATCTTAGTCATTTTCTGTAATCCTCCATTTAATATTTGATCATTGATTTAATGTTTAATACTGTGGAATCATTGTTCTGTGTCCCTCATTTCTTGAATGTCCTTGATTTTAAGGATAGTCAGCAAGATAGTAGCTTGATCTTGCAAAGCTTTACTTGTGTGAGCACTTTGATGAAGGCCAATGTGATTATTCACATGAATACAGGTTTGCAGGGGTAAATTCTTATATTTCAGACACCTCATCCCTGTCTTAATAGTTGTCTTTAACTTTTTTTTTTCTTTGGGGGGGGGTTAGTTTAAAATTAATTGCATGTGTGGAGAGGTCTATAGGTGTTAAATATAATTATTTTCAAAATGCAAATTTCTCTGCAATATGATTTGAAATTTTGTCCCCTCTTAAAACAGTTGCTAATAATGTTTTTTAGTCATGGAAAATTGAAGCTGCCTGTCAATATCATTTGTCATCATGTCAATGAGAACATGCACATGTATATTTGATATATACTAAAGTGAAACACATGGAAGAGTGAATATTTCAGGCAGATATTTTGCCAATCTACTTAGATATTCAAATATCTTGATCCTTAAGACTGTTTCTGTTATTCCAGACCTCTGATTCTGTTATGCAAAGGCTACCAGTATGTTGCAATTTTTTGAAGAAAACTACTATTCATTAAGAAATAAATGAAATAAATGACCAGGAACTTGTTATAACAGATGATCCAGATGACCAGTTTAGAAATTGGAGTTTGGCTTCCAGACGTGACAGCACATTTCATTAATTATTATATCACATATCTTTGTTGTTATTTCATTTCAAACTCCACAAATGTTTTCTTATTCACATGAAAGTCACTACTTTGCTATAATAAGCAGTTGTATTATGTGATAACTGCCATCTTTGTCATGACCTGGAATTTAAAATTGAATGTTTAGTTGATAAAAATGTTGGGTACTACAGCTGGAGCTATAGGACTGACCCCTACACTTTGCTATAGTGGCATGACTCTACACACAGGGCAAGAGGTACCACTCACTGCATGATGTGTTGTTACAGCTGAACCCAGAAATGCAAGAACCCACCATTTTGCTAGATCTTGTTAGATGTGGCAGAAACTTCCAGGTTCCTTAAAGTAGCAGTTCCTTGTTTTATTGGAAAAGAAAAATCCTATTACTCAGTCAGCTATGAATCAGTTATGAAACATATGCTTCCCCTACAATGCCTGGGGAATCTTCTCAAATTCAAATAGTTAAAATAATTTACAGTGAATTTCCCAATAAATTTAAAATATTAAACAGAATATGTTTGATAAGTGCAATAAGACCTGACATCAATGCATATAATTTGTTTTTATTTGGTTGGGTTTATTTGGTTTTGTGGTACCTGTTTTAAATCAACTGGGAATGTTCATTACTTAACCATAATAATAGCTATATCTTTTTCCTATTGTGAATGCAAACCTTCATCTTAGAGTTCACTGAAATAGTCTTGTTTCTAGTCTTGTCATCTTCAAGGTCATGGGGTTTTTTTTGTACATTGCAACTGGAAAAATAAATATCAATGAAGAATTTATTTTTTTTTATTCTAGCTCCTTTCCCTTCCCTTCCCTTCCCTTCCCTTCCCCTTCCTTCCCTTCCCTTCCCTTCCCTTCCCTTCCC
>VUYV01000021.1:5013579-5169344 GCA_008711295.1 Anarhynchus alexandrinus
TCTCCTCTCCTCTCCTCTCCTCTCCTCTCCTCTCCTCTCCCCTTCTCCTCTTCCTCTTCCTCTTCCTCCTCCTCTTTCATCTTCCTTTTTTCCTAATTGTGGAAATCCAGAGTTATCTTGCTGTTTAGCCAATAAAGCACAACATTTCATGACCTGATGTTCTATGTCATGGCCACTTTTTGCCTCTTCACCAAATGCGAGAGAAAGCAATCTGTAAAATCTCCCATCGGTCCCCGTTCCTTTTCCACTTCACAGACTTGCTACCAAGGCAGTAAAAGTTGCCACTTTTTTGCACAAGTTTGTTTATCTTTCTCTCTCTCTTTGTGCTGTCCATTTAATTAAAGGTCAGGATCTATGACTATAATCTTCTACTGGGATAATAGCTAAACCTAATAGGGTATCTTCTTTATAACACTGACAGTCTATCACTGCTGATTCCTCATGGTAGCTATTCTGTGCACCTCATCATTCTGTTGGGTCTTTCAGTAGACGCTGTCTTTAAAATCCCATTTGTACCATTTGGGTCAGGTCAGGAAGAATAATGGCTCTAATCTCGTTGGAGTGATATTATTAATCTTAAAGCAGGTGAGGAGCAAGATGCTCTCTCTAGCCGAAGAACTCCGACTTCAGTTCTGCAGCGGGTAATCCCAGGTTTACTGTACATGGGAAAATGACTCAAAGATTGAGCTATCATTTTTCGTCATATTTAAACCTGTATGCTATGTTAAATTAATTTCAGAGAACTAAGATGGAGGACTAAAGATTCCCTTTCCAGTTTCAGCCAGTTTTTTAAATTTTCTTAATAAGTTTTCAGCAGATAATAAGCAAAAGTAAACAGGAGTAGCTGTGAATCACAGCAGTGTTCCTCTGTGATCATAATCATATGCTGAGCTTTTTGTTTCTGGGCATAACAGGTGCATATTTGCTGATGTCTAGAAATTTGAGAAATTCACTTCACAATTAACACCAGATTCAGCAATTTGACGTGTTTAAATTTCAAGACCAACCTGTTGTTTATAAAAGCCATTAACTGCATCAGCTGCACTCACTGTCACTTTTCAACACCCATCCAGGATGTTTTAGTATCTAGAAATAAGACTTCCAAAATGCTTTATGTTAGCATCTGCTTTGTGTATCCATTCAAAGTACTGATTTGGGAGTAAGCTTCACTGCTTTGTGAACAAGTAGGTTAGCAAAGAACAGGAAGGAATATAATGCTTTTGTTTCTTCTTTGTTTAGGTCCCCATGCACATTCACCTGCAAAATGGATTGTCTAAGCCTACTGTGCCTGGCCAAGGTGTTTCTATAAATTACACCTCCATGTGAGAAGTATTGATAAAATAACACAGTGCAACACCATTCCTAGAAAGGCCTCAAAATAGCCTTCTGCAAAGGTAGATAGGTTTGTAGGCACTGAGCCATAGTTCTTCAAGCCTTTTGCATTTCCAGGTGTCTTTTGTTCTTCTGTTGCAGTTTCTTGCATAATGCAGTCCCTCGATTCTAGTCCACAGACAGCTGCATTAAGTTGGCACAGACTGTGAGTCCTTAAAACCCCAAACTGCTTTCCAAGCACTAGTTGAAGGATGGTGCACATGGTGGGTGATCTTTAATGCTGAAGACATGGACCCTAGCTCTTGCTTCAGTATACTGAGTTGCTCTCGCAGTTATGTGAACTATTATAGACTACGCTGGGATATCCTTGGGTACAAACAGAAACTCAGCACAGGTGTAAGTGAACATGTCAAATGAATTGAATAGACCTAAACGAAGAAAATTCAGGAGTATATATCCATTATGCTCACCTGTCCACTGTGTTGAATCACAACATTTGGAGAAATACGATGGAGATGGGGAACTGGTTGTTTCTCTTTCTAGTTTGAATTGGCCCATCTTAAAACGTTACTAATATATTTCCAGCAGATCATGAAAAAAGTAAACAGTAGTAGTTCTGCATGAAACATCTGTGGTCCTATCTAAATCGAATGAATCTTAAAAGAGCTCCACTGGAATTTAAGAAATAAAAAATAAAAATAAAAAATCTCTATGATATAAAAATAGACTACTTTTTTGTTGTTGTTTTGCATTAAACATTTCTATGTGTCACTTTTAAAATTTGAGGCTTTGGTGATTTTTGTCACGCTCAACCTTGTTTGGATTCTCACCTGTATTACGCAAAAAATTTTAAATGACAAAAAATCTTTAGATATATTTGTCAAAAAATACTTTGTAAAACAATGCTTTGTATTAATCAATGTTTCTCAAGATAAAAAAGCAATTGAAACTAAGAATCATCATTTTCTTTTTCAGCTCTAAGGTGGAATGAAATCAGATTTACAAAATACTTGCCAAAATAGAAACTTCTCGACTTTCCAATACCAATAACTTAGACTTAAAATGTTTTCTAAGTACTAGTGCAATAAAAATAACATGCATTAAAGCTGGTCAGCAAAGAGGTGGTAAACTTCTGACAACCCTTATTCCTAGCTCACCTTGGCATTGCTATGAAGAAAAAGCTCTTACCAAAAAAAAAAGAATAAAGTTTGGTGTAATATCATGAGCTTAAAAAATATTTTCAGACTCTTCCTCCACCCCAGCATATTGACTGCTTTGATTTCACTTTCCAGGGAGGCTGCCACTTAACTTGTGGGATTTTCAATGAAACATCAAAAGGACAGACTAAACGTGTTGCATAAAGCTCACAGAAAGAGAATGCGCAGCTGGAGCACGAAGATGTATATTGCATCAGACCACTGAGGAGCACTCCATGCTCACTGCTGTTTCCATTGATGGAATTTAGCTTTTCCTCTTCGTGGGTGTAAAAAGGCTCCTTCCTGCTCCCCACATGGATCTTTGGAAACCAGGGACCATCTTCAGATGGTCAAAGTTCTCCCTAAATCTCTCTGCCTGATGACTTTTATTATTTGACTCCCACTCAACACTCTTCAAAAACTTTCAAGAATTCCTAGCCCTCTACTGATGGAGGGTCAAAGCCATAGAAGGAATTTAGGTATCCCGGGGGAGTTTGGGGAAACTATTCTCTATTCTGTACAGAGCTGCATTCTTTCTTTGGTCTGCACCTGCATAAGGGAAGGACCCACCTCATATTTCACTTCCCTAATGTTCACTCCAATAGAAAAAATAAAGTCTAGGGCGAGACCTGACCTACTTAAGATATAAGGAGATTTATATTTATGTCTGCAGTTTCTATCTAAATTTCAGGATCCCTGTTGCTCTTTGTCCATTTGTATGAACAAAAAACAGTTAGTAGTTTTAATAACAGCACAGTTTTTAGTAATGTATCTTCCCTTTTGGTCTAACCACAGAAATAGAGTTATGCATCGGATACTAATTGATCAGAAACCCAATTTTATATTTTAAAACCAGGTCAGATGTGGGCTAAGCTGTGTAACACACCTGGCTTCTCTCTTTAGGCCCAGTTCCATTTGAAGGAGAGAGATTTCCTTTTGAACAAAGAAGTAATTTATAGTATTTCCCATGGTACTATGGAACTAGTAAAGCACAGAAAATAAGAACAGACTGGTTTCAATTCTGGCCACTGCTGCCTTGGCAGAATTATTTTACAAGACTCAAGGCAGAATCTTTACTAATGATAAAGGAAAATGATGGCAAGTGAGGAAAAATTCCTCTCTCTGTACTTACACTGCCATTGAGGGAGAAAAAAAACCCAACAAGCTATTCTGTACAACACGTTTGTATAGAAAGCATTTACCACAGTTAAATCCACAGGAAAAATAACTCCATATTTATTATTATTTTAACTAATAATATTTCTTTTAGTGTAAAGCCATGTTTTAAGAATTAAGGAGTCATGCTTTCAGGGCTTTTCTTTTCCAGATTACACCATATGGTTACCACTTGTCTAATGTGAGATATGCAAAACACCGTATAGACTCCATTGAATCTTCTCCTTCTTTTTGACATGACACACGTTTATAACAGAAATAAAACCAGCTTTCAATGCTATTATTACATCTCCATAACCTGAACCTTTTTTACTAAGTACAAGTAGGCATCTTTTTTACCAGGATGCACTGTTCTTCCTATGTCTTGTGTGATTAGTTCTGTTTTGATTTGTAAATTTACATATAGTTTGGAAATTGTAAATTAGGTCTGCTACAGGCTCCTGATATTTTGGAGTAATGTAAGACTGAACCACATTGTCTGCAGTTCTTCTTCAGCTTGCTTGATAATTCTTCATTGTAAAGCCTCGGTGCTTATTAGGCTCTTGAGTGAATCAAGCCTCTGCAATAATGGCCAAAAACATGTCAGTAAGCCATCAGGAAATTCAAACTGCTGCATGCAGAGGAACTATTAAGAGCTGTTAAAGTGAGAAGTGATATTATGGAGATCACTGAAATGTTATCATCTTCTTAGCATTTTGGAAAATGTGAGGAAAGTTCAAAGCCATACTGATGCAATTTTGTAAAAGGAATTGGGCTATTGTCTTCTCTCTGCATATATACCTAATTTCTTCTGCAGAAATACGTGTATTCAGAGATTTCAATCCAACCAGAAAAGAAACAACTGAACCATTTCCATTAGGAAAATGGTATTTTTATAATAAAATGTTCTTAAAATATGAATTTTATTGAGAAGATAAGTGAACCTCTGCCTGATCTTGAGATAGAAAGGACGTGCCAACAGAGAAGGATTTCTACAGACTTCAAATCTATATCCAGTCCCACACTCAAATTATTAGTGATACAGTCTGTTTGGGAAATTAATCTCCTTACAAGGAAGGACCATTTTCTTCACAGAGGAAAAGGTTGTTCTTAAAGGAAACACTTCGACAGATGTGCCATAGTAGCAATAAGAAGCTCTAAAATGAGCTCATTACACCTCCAGCATCAACGAAATAATAGTTAAAGTTTGTTGTTGGGATGCCTCACTTAAGCAGTGAATAGAAGTAGGAAATGTTTGTTGGAAGGCAAAAAAAAAAAAAAGGGAGGTAAGCTTTAGCAACTGATGATTGAGTTTTTTTACATTTTAGGAGAAATTTTGTTTCGGTGCGTAATAAAGTGCTGTCAGTTGATAACCTGGATACACTTAGAAGGTAATGTGATTTTTCAGGCAGTGTTTCATGCCTAAAGCTATGGTTTAAGCTTAGCCATTTCTTTTTATCAACTCAGTATTATGACCATAGAAATCAAAAGCCAAAACTGTAGATTCCTTACCCGTACTTTAAATGAATAGTAAATGACTTCTGGTCTCTGTTGGAATACAAACAAGGAGATAATGCATTGTCAAGCAGTAGATCACCCTCAGGATTTCTAAGTCTCCTCAGTATCAATCCATTGTTTGCTTATTTTGCTTCATTTGTGACCATTTATGGGCAATGGTTCAACTTCATATAACATGCAGCAATCTCCTGTGTGTTCCAGGCCAACAAAATATGACTTTTATCAAGTGCAGAATTTATTTTTCTTTTTGCTCCTCTTAAATGATAGTTGGAGGAAGAAAGGAAAATGGGCTTCATTGTCCAAACACTTCACTTCAGTTTCAAACAAACAAGCTGGCATTTTAAAATATAGATGGAAACTAGAAACTGAGCTCAGTAGAAATTAGGAGGGGTGTGGGCCGGGGGGAAGCATAAAATTAAACCAATGTCTTCCCAAGACCTGAGAATATAGTTAAAAATAACGGTCTTAATATGCATTTCCTGGGGGTATACGAAGTGCAATAGTTATTGAGAGAGATTGTGATGACTCACAGTGGGTAGGAAAGCGACAGCTACAGAGGAGAATGAGACCAAATCCCACGGTTCTTACACCCTTTTTACTCAGGCGAGTTGCCACTGCCACAAAGAAACCAGACTGTAAGGGAGCCATAAGAGCTAGGTTGCAAAATCATTCTTTTCTTCCAATGCTAAGTTGTTCCCAGCAGTACACTCTGAATAGTTTTGTCCTGGGGTGCCTAAGTGACACATGCAGTGAAGCTGAAACCCCTGAGCAATCCTGATGTGCTGCTTAAAAATCACATTGGTTTAACGTATAAAATAAAAACCTGAAACCTTTAAATGTCCTGACTATTAGGCAGTTACTGCTGATATTCAGGCTCCATACTCTTTTCTTCCTTCCATCTCTTATAAGCCTTTTATTGCTCTTTGCATTTGTCTCAAGAGTGATTAGAATCACAGGCAGTGCAGTGGACTACTTGAATTTAACAACACGTGGGCCTCATTACAGTCCACTTCCAAGAAAGAAAAGATATGTCTTTTCTATAGGTCTTCATATTGTGTAGGGAAGCTAAATATATCTGATTCATTTCACTTTTCCTCAAAGACCAGCCCCTTCAGTTTTGATGGTGAATAATACCCACTAAGAGAACACTCTTCTGGAGAATGACACAAAATTATATTGTATAGGTATGACTGATAGCTCTGCAGGCTTGGGGAAGTCTTTTACAAAGGCATGGTGGTTGTGCTGAGATGGCTAAAATGGTAATGATTTCTTCCTTATATATTCACTTTTAACTGAATGTCCATTCTCATCAACCAAAATTCTATTGTTATTATTCCTTGTCATGTATTTCATTACATTAGCACCTGAGATTTTTTTAATAATTATTCATTCTGATATTAGAGATGAACAAGTATTATTGCAGATCTGTTGAACTGAATGCTTTTCAATACCAGCAACACTGTCAAGGCTCTGATTTCAGCTACTGATGCTCAAGGTTAGCTCTCAGGTGTGCAGCTGTGTAACCTTGGGCTGTGTGGAAACAGCTGTCTTGCGGAGCTGAGAGGAAGGACCACTTCCCACCTCTCTCCCAGCCCTTTTTTGCTCAAAAGCTTCATTTAAGCTCAGGTCTTTGCACTTGATTGCTGTTTGAGCAACACTGCAGCTGTGCTGTTCCTATCATTGTGCCCTCCTGATCCTGGTCTCTTGACTTAACCCAGGGACCTGCCCCATCATTATGGTCCTGCCTGGTGGTCTGGGATGTGGCTGGCCCTGGGTACCCTCACCGGATGTGCTTTGCTCTTCTTGTGGGGGTACCATGGGGCTGCATCCCATGCAAGTAAGGCCACACTCCTCTTGGCCCTCCTGCCACCCCCGGCTCCCCGCTCCCCACTCCCAGCTCCCTGAATCCTGCAGTGCAGCCCACCCAGCTGCTCCCTGGTGCATACTTGGGTTTGGGTGGCTGATATTTAGTGGCTTGCTCAGCAGATATTTGAGGTAGCAGGTGAAAATTTCTAAAATCCATTTAAATTCAGGTGTAGAAATATGTATCTTCAGCTGCAACATGCACAAGGTCAGTGCTTATTACATTGAAGGGAAAAAAGCCTGCAGTATGGGAGACCTGCATTTTCCAGGCTGGGTCTCCTCCAGAAGTTGAGTCCAGAGTAACCTCAACATTGTTTTAACATGCAGCAGCTGGAAATCTTTAGGTGGGATATTACATGAATCTGACATTTCTAGGAAGATTTCCAGGGTGCTATCTGAGGATGAAGAGGAGTCTGGCTCAGGGCACTTTTATTTCACTGAGTCACACTTTTTTTCCCTTTTAAAGAAAAATTAGATAAACGGGTTGAACAAACAAGCTCAAGTCTCATTTCCAGTCATCCATGAGGGACAGAGGATCCTAAGCTTAATTGAAATTCAAAGGATTTTTTTTAGATTTTCACATTTCTCTTTTTTTTCTTCTTTTTTTTTTTAAATAACTTATATTTATACTTTAGAGTAGTTAAAGTTCATTACATGTTGGGGAAAAAAAAGTCTACTACCTTGCATATCTGCTTTTATGCAGGTTAAAATCAAACCAAACAATTCTTCCTTTACATTAAACCAGGTAATTGAACACAATTTGTAGTTTAGACCTATCTTTATAGGAGATAGTTTATGAATGAATTCAAGAATTTGAGTATAATTATAATATTTTCATTGCCCCTTATCTCAGCCACATTAAAAAAAGACAGTTACTTTCCTGTGAAAATCTACACCTAAAATCTATGTGCTGTTCTAATATTTTCCAGAATTCACAGCATTCATTGAGAATACTGTACCTTTCAGAACATGCCAAAAAAATTAATCAGGGGGAAATTCAAACTTTACTATAGGAATGTATTAACCCTGTTGGAGTTTTGTCTATAATAGCAGTGACAATAGTGCAATGTACTGATAGGGTGATACAGGTTATTGGTTTGTCAGATGATTCAAAAAAACATGGTAATCTTAATTGAAAAAGCTGAACCGTTCTGCTTTTGGTCAGAAAATCTTTAAATTAAATCTGCCATTTATATTTGCCTGATAGAAAATCTAAATCTGGGGGCAAAATTGTATCAGATTAAAAAAACATATATATACCTACATATACGTATTATATTGATGTAGGTGTTCACTTATATATAATGAAAACTGCTTTTTTTTAAGAAAACCTTTTTCTGAGCATAAATTCCTCGTCAACTGTCAAAACCCTTGGCTTTCCATATTCAATATAGAAAGCATATATAGTATATTTTTAGAGAATAACAGTTGTAGCAGGTGTTTGCACTAAATTACATAAAGAGCGGCCAGAACTAAAGGTTTACTCAATTTAATTTCTTCATAGAGTTCATTGTCTAAAACTTGGGGGCTATACGTGATTTACCTATGGACCTCTGAGAAAGGAATTTAGTGAAATGAAGACACAATAGGTTTAAATTATACTGGGATCCACACCTTGCCTGAAAGTCTTTCTAGGTGTCTGCAGACAGAAGACTGAAAAGCAAAGTCCTAGAGTCACCATGCAAAGGATGAAGTACAGAATCTGCAGTTGAAAAGTTAATGTGCAAAGGGTCAAAAAACCACTATGTTTGAAAATACTCCAAAGAACATCCAAAGAGAATACAGACTAGTTAGAACTCCTCTATAAGATTGGGCAAAATTATTCTTCTACAGTAAATTTAAGCAAGGCTGAACAGTTCTACTTAGAATTTATATCAATAAATTATACTATGAATTATTTTACCATGTAATGATTTTCATGTATTTGAAATAAGTGAAGTAATTTAATGTGGTTATAAGAAATGTTAGTACCATTTAAAGAAATTGAAAAATACAGGTAATGCTATCTAAATGAGATATTTAACTGAAAGCTAAAATATATTAAGTAGTGGATATCTCATAATCCAAGTATGGGTTTGGTAGCAACATAAGTATTTAAGCACTGTGTAATTTTAGTAACTTTCTTCATATAATTACTGACAAATTAACTGCAGTATACAGGATCAACAACAAATGAATATTTCATAACTGATTACAAGTATAAAAAAATTTACTCCTTGAAGGTTGTTGTGACAGTGTTTTTAATGAATGCTTGACATTATTAATACTGTAATTATTTATTTATTTCACATTGGAGTTGTACCTGGTATTTGGCAGTGATATAAAAATAGATGATCTTTGACTTGAGGATGTTATATAAAATGACAATAGGCCAAAGTGGAGAAAGGATAAGAACAGATAACTTGATAAAGCTCTTGGAAGTCTGAGATGACTGTCTCTAGTTGATATCCTAAAATAACCATTAATCGTGAGAATAAAAGAGGGAAATGCTTTTCTCCACTTGCACTGTGCTTTATCTCCTATTTCTGAGAGGGGAACTGGAGGATCTTTTGTTCTTATTATCATTTCTTTTAGTGTTGTAAGTGATTTATTTAGTAATTTCAATTATCCTATTATTTGTTGGCTGCATAAAATCATCCTCAGGCTCCAACTCCTCAGTTTTATCATCCCTCTTTTTTGAGTCCCGGCCATGTTTCTGACCATCAGACAACTAAAAACATAGCTTTAAAGAAAAACTAAGATTTTCAGGGAAACTTGGTATTTTGACAGCTGGCATTTTAAGGAAAATAGCAAATATCAGGAAACTTAAGATAAAAATCATGAGAGTTGACAATGCTGCCATCTAGCCTTTGAAACGTAATCAACAGGAGCAATCTGATACAAAGCAGTGAGTCTCTGTCTCCATTAGCTCCCTAATTACCAGGCACCTGAGGACTCTATTCTGTGAAGTCACAGCAGCTTGACCATGGACAGTAAGTCCTCTGACATCATTTTCAAGAGCATGACTGTATATATGTTGAGCTAGTGACATCATATACTCAGAAGTTCAGAGACTGCATACATGGGACATTGCTGTGAAACCCCCCGTTATATAAATTAAAAAGCCACCACGCTTCTGTGTGCTATCCTTTAAGGAAGGATTATGATCTCTGGAGTACATCATATATTCTCATGGCTGGCTTCCTCTGTTTGTAAGTTGAGCTGCTGTTATGAAAAGCTGAAAGTCTTAAAAGATAAAGAAATCATTTTTTTCTATGTCTAATTATACTTCTCTCATTAGTATTTCTTTGATTTAAGCCACAAGTTTGGGATCTCTCATATTACCTAAGAAGATCAAAGAGCAATCATCTTCTAATGGATATACATAGGATTCATCGTGGGTTTTGTTTAAAATGCTGTATTTTTAGATGAGTTTTGTGTGCATATGCAAATCTTTGTATGAGATATATCATACTTGTATGTATTAATACATGTAGACTGTTATCATTTACATTTGAAGTGCTAATTTGTTTTTTTTCTGTTCTTGTTTTAAAACTAGCATTTGTCATTGTTTTGTTCTAGCCTGTTTCACAATAATTGATTTTGTGTTCACTTGTTAATTGGTTTAGTTGTTTCTTTATTGAAATTCAGGGATTTGTTGATGTCCTGAGGAGGGTGTGTTTTCACTGGTAGTCACTAATTGCACAGTGTTAAGCATTCGTAAGCTTGCAACTTCTTCATAAAGCAATCAACACATTTTATTAACTTCATAAGTCTCTGTTCTGCTCCCTGAATCATCGCATTTGTGAGCCTGCTCTTAGCTGAAAACAGGTGCCATATTTGTATAATAAGAAACTCTTTGAAATGAACACATATTTTACTTTTAAAAGAGTAATTTCTGGGAGACAAATTGCTGTAATTATTATTATTTATTTCTACAACAGAAGCATTGGGAGCATCAAAATCAGAGATACATTGTGTTATGAGCACAACAGGAGAATAAAAGGCACTCAAAGCACCCAAGAGCCTACAGAGTAGATGATTCCTAACAGTATTAGTCCCACGAGGAGCTTAGAAAGCAAGTGAGCAGAAGAGCCACACACACCAGCATAGCTTTGCAAAAGCAATGTGTACCTTCTGCTTAGGAACTCCCTTTTCCTGGTTGTTTCTTTCCAATGCGAGCAGAAGAAGCAAAGAAAGACAGACACCAAACAGAGATGCTGCACGCCTCATCTGGTGACCACCAGACATGGGCAGAAACGGTCAGCACCATCTGGTGTCAGTCCTTTAGGAAAGTGGATGAGTAGGAGCTGTGAAATGTCCTGTTACCATGCAGATCCTATTGCCCAGTCCAGCAGGACAGACCTTGCTGAGGGTCTCAGCAGAGGCTGGACAATGGTCACTTCATCTCACAGCCTGAAAAACAGGAGTGAAATGACACCTGGCCTGATACTGAGGCCTCAAAGATTTAAAAGTTTCTACAGCTGTGCTGTGAAAGGAAATACACCAATCAGGAGACAAGTCTCAGATTCCTTAGCTTTAGTTTCCCCTCTCTCCCATTCCTTTAGTTTTCATCCTTACGTCTTTGATCTTTTCCTCACTTAACCACTGTAGCTGCCTTTTATCCTTTTGTAATCCACTTAACAAGAGAAAATTTAGGTTATATTGTCTTAATAACATTGCCTGTAGCATTCCTAAATCCTTGCCCTCCTCCAGTGGATTTTTATCTTTCCCCATTGCTCTCTTTGTCTAAATAAAATCAGACTGAGCTATATGGCTGCACACTCCCAGCTTCTCTCTCCAGCTTTCTTGGTGATAAATTCACAAATAACTACCATATACTTAGTTATTGCCCACCTAGAATTATCACAGGTACATAGACATGGTAATATAAATATATTTATATTATGCATACGAGATAGTACATCCTGGGACACCTGGCTTAAGCTCTCCCTTTAGCAGAAGCAGACTCCCTTGAATGATTAGCTGCTGTCTGTATGTTGGTGCTCACTGTACCTCAGGTGTGGAGGAATCTGTCTTCCTCCACTGACCTGGGGGAAAAGAGGTGAAATGGGCTGCCTGGAGCTCAGACCTATCCCTACTCACACTACAGGTTTGGCTGGATGTGGCATGGCAGCCACGAGCTGTTGGGGCCTGGCTGACAAAAGCAGGATAAAATTCTGTTGCTGTCTGAATCCAGATAATTCAAACTCATGTTACGTATTTTTTGCCTTATCAATGGGTTTATGTAGATATGTCTCATACAGAAAACTAAGCAGGAAGACAGGCAAACAATCATATTCAAAACCAACCATACAGAATAACCCAGATTCACTTAATACAAAGATTGCATAGGAAACATAACTGTGTATAATTTCCCAGCAAGAAGTGCTTGGTTGTTTGGTTTTTTGTTTGTTTGTTTTGGTTTTGCTGTGATTTTTTTTTAATGTGATTTTTTTTTTCACAAGACTATTTTTGCCTGTTTCAATAATCCCATGCTTTCTATAGGGAAGTACATGCAGATATGTTGTACCTTTGTAGACAGACAAATCACATTCCCCTGTGTGTTCTCCAGCCCCTTCTTTGCCCTTAAGTCTCCCACTATTCCTTTCTCTGAGAAATCCTGTACCTCTCATTTAAATTCTCTCTCAAAATGCCTTCTGAGAAGAAAATGTCATTGCTTGTCCACCACTGGAAGGAAAGAGTTGGTCAGATCAAAGGTATCACTAAGACAAAAGATTACATTTTTCCAACTTTTTTTAGAAAAGGATTTCTGAGGAGAAGAAAAAAAAAAGATTTTTTTTTTTTATTTCTTAGAAACATCATCATAGTCTGATCATCCAGTCTTTATGTTGTCTGGATTAAATAACACACTACCGGCGTGGGGACTGTTGCTCTTTGTTTTATTCCATGTACTGACAAACCCAGTAGAAAAATCAAAGTAATTTATAGCCTTCCATTCGTGTTGGAAATTATAAACTCTGTGTTCAAACAACCATATATATTTTTAGCTGTACTTCCAACCTGAATAAGAAGCTACATATCTGTATTGGTTTTGGGATAGCAAAATACAGCAGTTGGCTGTCCTTCCTGTGAATCAGCCCTGGTTATCTGAGCATGGCTGAGGCAACATGATGTTGACAAAATGATGCTCCTGCAAAGGAGGTTTTTTTTTTTTGCTTGGGACAGTGATAGGAATCTGAATCCTATGGTCATTACATTCTTCATGGTAACATTTCTAAGACAGACTTCATACAAGTGCTCACATCCATTTTAAATTCATCAAAGAGTTGAATTGCCTTTGAATTTTTGAAAAATATTGGTTTACATTCAGAAATAGCTACTGTCTTCTGATCTGGTACAGCCTTGTGCTTGGAAAAACAGCTTCATACACTTTATTTAATTTGCAAGCTTATTGTGAAGCTTAATTAGTGAATATACATGAGGCACGTTGAGATCCTTAGGCAAAAGATGTTCTCTATCATACCTACATAGACATTAATACTTTTAAAAGCAGCTATTTTGTACAGCCAAAGCATTTATCTACTTATACTTCATGCTATTTCACAGGCTGCTTAAATCAATGCTTCAGTTAGAAAATGATAGCAGGAGAGAATTCAGCCATACATTCACGACTTAACCTTACAGGATTTTTTTCTGTTTCATAAAACTATACAACTCATCTCACCAAAGCAACTATTTATCCCCCCCTCATTTCAGTTCTGCAAGGCTGATGACTTTTGGCAGCATTTGTTTTTGAATGGTTTATAGGCCTTCAGTATGATTAATTTTAGCCCAGGCACAGAAAAAAAACAGGGAAAAAAATCTCTTCACTTTAATAACCACAGGGAAATGCTAGAAAATGTCTCTTGGTAGAACTGTTATTTTTTGATAAAACAATGAATGGACCTATATATATTAACCAATATATATTATAATATATATGGACCAATATATATTATAATATAATTAATATATATATTCTGAAATACACTGTAATGCAGAGAGATGCAAAAATTAATTTAAAAAAAAAACAACAAAATTATAAGAAGGAACATGGGAAACCCAAAGACAAGACATTTTCTAAAAAGGATAAAAAATGACCAGAAGCACAAAAGCATGATGTACCCTCTTTAGAAAAGCAAAGGGTTTCTCACAATTGAATCGTAATGTGTTTTCTAATTCCCAGCTTCGTATTTTTGTCTTTCTGTGCATCAAGAGCTTCTCTTCAGCAGTGCAGCATATTTCTTAAATGAGAGATTTTTTCTCATACTATGTTCTTTTACATTTAGGGCTGTCCAAGACCCCACTGCAGCTACAGACATTGTTTATACGTAAGACGAGCACCACGCCGACTCTGAAAGCTGGCTTCCCACCCCACCTCCCTGTCCCCTGGCCTCTCTTTTTTAATGGGATTTAGCAAGTGTAAAGAAAGAGAAAGGTGCCTTGTGAGAAGACAGTTGTCCATGGACAGTTCACATGGGCTCTGCAAGTTGCCGAATTTCCATGTATTCCAGAGTGGGAGGTTGCACATGTTGGGTAGAAGACAAAACTCACTGAAGTTATTTGGAGAAATGGCCATTGACTGAGGCATTCTGTATCAACAGCTATGTTAAGGAATTCTGTTGGACTGGTAAAAATGTTCCTGTGCAAAGCCGACATTACAATCCTCATTTGACTGTGATCAAGTACAATCCTACCCTGATAGTCTGCTAGCAAACCCACTCGCTCTCCAGGAAAATATTTTAATCAGTTTCTGATGATAGGGCGTGGAAATAGGTGGGCAAAAAATGTTTGAGCATGATTTATTTTTTAATTTCTATTTAAATCATTCCATAGCCCCACCAATTCCCCCCAGACAGGTAAAAATCAATGAGCCAGGGACTCCACAGCCCATTGGCAAGTGCCCATCATTCTTCAGAACTTCAGAACAAGCGGGGTGATTAATCCATTTAAATTTACTGCACAGGAAATATCGTAGGTGGCAGATGCTTTCCTCAATTGTGATTTACATTGAGAAGAAAATTAAAACCCTCACCGTAACAATTAACTGACTGCTCCACTAAATCCAGTGTCATCTCTGGATTTTTTTCTTGTGGAGAATATGACTATAAATGCTTTCAGCTTTCATGACATGAAGAGGTGAGGTGCTGGGGGTTTTGTTTTGTTTTTCCCTTGTTGTTTTATTTCTTTATTTTTTAATTATTAATGACATTCAGTTGCTTGTTTTGGGTTATGATTTTTGGGGTGGGGAACCACTAGGGAATGCTGCTTTAGAAACTGATTAATCTGTAGTCATTAAAACACTTCACAGACACTGCAGCAAAACTGTCAGTATCTCTTCATTAGCTCCAAGATAGGGAGCTTTATATAAGTACATCTAAACCTCAGCTGTAACATCCTCCTCAGGGTATATTAACAGTGCAGGATTTTACAACATTTCAGGACTAATTTCCTGCTTATTCAGACACTTTTTCATCACAGGGAATTTACACAGCTACAGACATCTGTCTTAATAACACTCAGAACGTTAATATGGGTCTTGAGGACATTAGGTGATTGAGATTGTACCTAGTCAATTCTCCCCGACATTTTGAAAGGATCGACAGAGAATCCTTCATGGCTTTGGAAGATTTACTAAGTTGATTCGGTTTTATTCTGTAAATTATACTCTTTTTTTTTTTTTTTCTTAAAACTATGGGCTGAATGTAAGACTTGTAAGGTGTGCAGTGATAGTTCAAGGAGGAAGACCCATTACATGAAATGATGTAAGCTGACGATACAGAACCTTGCGAACTTCCTCTTCCAGCTCTATAAATCCCCCAAAGTCACTGTTAATAGCACTCATTAACAAATGATCAGAATGGGATGTACGTAGTTAAAGCCATATTTTGCCTGACTTTTTCTCCATGCTTCCATGTCCAACCTTAGCAAGAGAGAAAACCAAATGATTTCTCAGCATTACCAGTATGTAGTTCTCATGAAGAGTTATTGTATTCTTAAGCCAGGGTATTCTCAAATTTTTCATAGCATTGGCTGCAAAGCAAGGAAGGCAATCACATCACCGGTGATGCCATCCCATTAAAAGTTTCTGAGCTGAAAGTACCTGTACTAAGGCGAAATGTCAATATGTTTGACTTGTTTTTGCTTTTGTCTAGAAATGTCCTTATAGCCACCATTGGAAACAAGATACTGAGCTATGAAGCTCAGGACTGAACCAGAATATATAACTTTATGTTGATGGACAAATATAGGAGATAAGTCCTGACATAGCTGCAGAATCAGCCTTCGGCATAGCTGGTGTAAGTAACCATATATGATATTTTATAAGATATATATGAATGGAGTATTGTATCTTAAGCATAGTAAACATGTCCTTCTTCCCACCAGATAGGCCCTATTTACACAGGAAAAATGTGGGAAGGATTTGAATGCACATTGTCTGACAATGTAACAAAGGTTTAGATTGTGTATCTTGAACACTAAGTTTGGAAGAGGTCTTGGGATCAGCATTAAAATCCCTCATTTTTTTGACTCCTGTGACCAGGCAGTCAAAGAACTGCTACCACCACTGCTGTCTGCTGCTGGCTTTTTCTTCAAGGAGATTAAAAGAAACAGCAAGTTGAAAAAAATCTCCCACCTCTTCAGATCAGAAATATGCCACAGAGAGACTTGATGAACTACATCTTTTGTCCAAAGCTCAGTTGAGGAGCTGAAGAATGACAATTGCTATAGAAATGGGTGACATTCTTTAGCTCTGCAACTTTCTTGTTCTTTTATTTGCAGTTTGAAAATGTGTCTGAAACAATTACAGTAACTGCTTATGAGGACGTCGGCTTCATGCCTCTGTTTTTATTTGGTTTTGCAAACGTGGGATTCTCTTTGCTAAGGTACGGGTAAAAAGGAAAATAGAGAGACAACATCACATGATTGACCTGACTGTAAAATCCTGTTCTAATAATCATAACATAAGGAAGATAATTACAGTAGCTCCTTTTATTAATGAAGCAGGAATTGTTGCGTATCTGCTGCTTCTTGCATTTCATGCATAATCAAATGAGAATAGGATTTATTCCTTTGGAAAACCTCAACAAATACTTGTAAATGTTTCACAAGCCCATTCTCAAGTCTACAAATATAAAAGGAATATTTATCCTTTTTTTTTCCTCAGGAAGAAAAGCTAAATTGTTGCTTTTAAAAATCTTTTATTTATTTATTTATTAAAAATCTCCACTAATTGTTACTGCTTGGGTTTTATAAATGAGAAAACAAAGACATAATGGGAAAATGGTCAAAATTACAGGAAGTAGAATGTGGAAGAAAATACAAAGTTTCTGAGCTCCCTGTTTCTACAAATTGTTGCCCCTCACATATAATTAGCTGCACAAACAATTGCATTTGCATGTGGTCCTTTTTTATGTTTACTGAAATGAGTGGGTTTTTTTACTCATAGGACATGAGGAAAGGCCATTAGCAATTGATAAGCATGGTTGTTCTGCTTCTTAGACCTTCACTGTAGTTTCCCTGTAAGCTCATAATGAAAGTCCTTGCCATAAAATCTACATTTTATGGGGAATAAACTCTTTCATTCAAAAGCAAGATATCTTTTTGTGTGGACTGTCCTCAGAGAAGGCAAAAAGAACTTTGCACCCAAGTCTTCTACATGCAGGCACGTCAGCAAGGAGCAGGAAGTTTAGAAGGCAAAACCTCTGAATATAGCTGAACTTATGCTTTAAGAGGAATAAGATGATTTATCTGGAAGAAAGAAGTGACTCACTTCTTCATCAGAGTAAAGAGAAATCTGGGAAGGACTGTGACCTCCGAGCCGCAATTTTTTTTCTGGTCTCCGGGGGTACTGTTGCCTTGAACTGTTGCTGTTCAGGGTAGAAAGCCAAGTCACACTCCAACCTGTAACATTTTCACTGACAAGCATGCAGGTCCTTTTTTTTTTGTCTTCCTCTCATCTGAAACTGGTAATGAGTTTGATATAATCTCAGTTTGGTCCTCAAATAACAAGTCCAGTACACTGTGAATATCTTATCCAGGCTTCCTGCATTTATATAGATTTGGATTTTATATTAATATTCATTTTGGTTTATACTGTGTTTTATTGGCCTTGCCTTTTAGGTATATGATAACCTGTAAGTCCTTTGGATTACTTTATCATGAAAGAAATTATTTTCCAAATAAAAATCTATTGCTCTCCATAAAAAGCACATGGAACTTTCAGCTTCCTTGAACCATAAGAATTATTTTAAAATTATGTCCATAATTACTGGAATGATGCCTAATTTCTGAAACAACACTGTTAAGATTAAATAACTTTCTTAAACACAAATAGTGACACTGAGGTTTATTCTACTCATCAGTTTATATGAGATTAAAAAGGATATGGACCTTTTTTGTGAAGTGCTGTGGCCAGACCATGGAAAGCGTGCTGCCCAGCTTGCAGAGTTTGCAAGATAAGACAAAATGTAGGTAGGCAGCCAATCTATGGTGAGATAGAAGATGAGGACAGGAACCATAATAAGATTATAATAATTATTATAAAGGTTATCTATTATGGTATTTTTGAACCTGATGGTTCTACATCATTGTAAACTTTTAAAATAGGTATCAGCAGTCCCCATTGGCCTTTTACCTAGCCATTATCAGTTGGCTGTTTCCAAGTCCTGTGGGTCTCAAGATGGGAATTGAAAGACAAGAGGTTAATGGCTTTATGCACTAATTCAAGGAGTGCACTCTATTTGTAAAAGTGCTAAGACTCCTGTGGCAGAAACTGTCAAGTGAATAGTTTGGGCTACTATCACTGATGGAGTGGAAATGTCAAAGAGCAACTCATTAGAGTCAGAGAACAAATAGGCAGGGAGACTCAGAGCTTTGAAAAGCATGAAAGGTAAGAGCAAGTAGATGAAGTAGATGTGGTGGAAAAAAAGAAGAGTCAGTGAAAGGATGTGAGAAAGAGTGATCAGTGAAAAGAATTATGACCTTGCACATAGAAAAAGCAAATAGAGATTGTAAACCATTGTTCTGCTAATGTTAGTGTGATTAATTTTGATTCTGAAACAGTCTTCAAAAAGGTTTTTATACATACACATTTTCAGAATCATAGAAATATTGGCTGGAAGGACATTTAACAGTCCTCTAGGCACCCTCCCACTTGAATCAGGACTACATTCAATACTAGATTGGGTCAGAAGTTGCTTTGTCTAGTGGAGTCTTGGAAGGACCCCTATGGACAGCCTGTTTTTCTGCTGTCCTAACTTTATAATGAAGGTTTTCCCTAATGTCAATCTGAAGATCCCAAACCCTAACTTATAACTGTTGTCTTTTATTTTATCACCTGTCACTAATGAAAATAGCTTGGTGCAGTCCAGCTGGGCTTTGGCTTTTCTGTATTCACCCCTGAACACCTAAGGAGTGCTGTTGCACCCCTCTTTCATTGGCTGTACTTGATTCCACTTCATGTATGCTCTCTCTTTACATTTTAGCTCTTTAAGAATTTACTGATTAGCCTCCTGCCAAAATGTCTTATTTTTCTGTAGAACAGGATACTTTGTTCCTGAGTGTTAATAATTATTATTATTATTTTTAAATCCATCAGCCATCCAACGCGACACTGCTCCTCTTCATGGTCTCCCGGGGAGTTCTGGCAGCAACTTACTAAAGTCTGTGGTCCTAAAGTCTAGAGTCCTAACTCTGATGCTTGATGTCTCAGTCTCAGAATCTGGGTTACAGATTCTTCTCCCAACGTCTGGTGCAGGCAGTTAAAGTGAACCATGAGCTATGCAGTGGAAAAATTGGGTTCCCAGTTCTGTGTTTAAGTGCAGTAAATGAAAAAGAAAGGGTCCAAAGTTTCATGAACGGAACAAAATCCATGCATTTGTTTTTGTGAAAGGAGCTATACTTATTTGCATCTCCAGAAAAAATTTAATTGAAATATTTTTATGAATATCATGCATTGGTTGACACAAAACTTGGTATCTGTCCAGCTTGATAGACAATGATAAAGATTCTTACTTTCCTGAAAAGAAAATTAATTGTTAAAGTCTTAAAGCTTGCGATAGTGAGCCAACCGTATCCCAGGCTGCATCAAAAGAAGTGTGGCCAGCAGGTCAAAAGAGGTGATTCTGCCCCTCTACTCCATTCTTGTGAGACCCCACCTGGAGTACTGCATCCAGCTCTGGAGTTCCCAACATAAGAAGGACACGGACCTGCTGGAGAGGGTCCAGAGGAGGGCCACGAGGATCATCCGAGGGCTGGAGCACCTCTCCTATGAGGAGAGGCTGAAAGAGTTGGGGCTGTTCAGCCTGGAGAAGAGAAGGCTCCGGGGAGATCTTATTGCGGCCTTCCAGTACCTAAAGGGGGCCTACAGGAGAGCTGGGGAAGGACTTTTTACTAGGGCATGTAGTGATAGGACGAGGGGGAATGGCTTCAAACTGGAAGAGGGCAGGTTTAGATTGAACATTAGGAAGAAGTTTTCCATTTTGAGGGTGGTGAGGCACTGGAACAGGTTGCCAGAGAGGTTGTTGAGGCCCCAACCCTGGAGGTGTTCAAGGCCAGGCTGGACGTGGCCTTGGGCAGCCTGGTCTAGTGGGAGGTGTCCCTGCCTGTGGCAGGGGGTTTGGAACTCGATGATCTTCAAGGTCCTTTCCAACCTAAACCATTCTATGATTCTATGAAAACAGTATATTTGGTTTCATGGGACATTTTAATTACTACTTCTTTACCAAAGCTCAATTCTCATTAATTAATGTAATATCAGAGATGTTTACCAGAGTACCTGTCAGTGGTGATCCTGGTGTAAGCGACCTTTTGAGGACCTGCATCATGCCATCTTATGCTCTCCCATATGAAGAAGTATGGTATAAAAAATGGAGTCACTGGACTATGTTTGTTTTTGTGTTAGAAAAGTGGAACATGGACCATGTTTGATCAGTTTCTGGTTTTGTTGCAAAGTGGCTAAGTACCTAATACCTGATCCTATTGTAGTATCAACCAGTCTAGACCCTTTATTGCAGCTGAAGCTCTAAAATCTTTCATTTTTATCAAAGATCTTCTGATATGCCAATAAAGTTACTCTCCATCTTCTTCTGTTCAGTAATCCAGAAAATTTACACACTTGTAAACAAAAATAAACACTCTTGTATATCCTTTGTCTTCAGCAAATATTTTAAATCATTTGAACTAGATGTACACTTGTTGAAATGTGCAAAGGCTGAGGACAAGCTGTAAAGGAATATAGGCACCAAGAAGTGAAATTTGAGCTGGATAAAGGGTGTAGAATTACTCTAAGATAACAGTTAAGAAAACCCCTTTATCTTCTTGGAAGTCCTAACCATGAAATCTCTTCCAATAAACATATACCAGGCAAGACTACTGGTACAGACAAAGTTAGTGAGGCTGAGCAGTCCACCTTCTGCCTCTAGAAGGGCAGGATTTTTGATTGATCTCTTTCTTTTCCCATAATTCCTGCATTCATATCTGGACAGCAGCCAAGCTCCAATAATAGGGATAGCTTGTACATGGTCTAATCTATAACCTCATGGTTAGAGTTCTTTCTTAGAAATGGGAAGGGTTCTTGGGCTGATAAAATGAACCCATCTCTATTTTCTTGGGCAAATGTTCTAAACATTCTGTTATTACACAGAAGGGAGGAAAGATAACACAGTCCTTTCAATTAAAGGAGTACTACATATCCAGATACACCATGTTCCTCAAGGCAAAGTGTCAAGGTGTAAAATGCCCATAAAGTTACCATACTAAGGGCTGCACTGAGGAGATCCATAATCCAGAAAATGTGTTCAGCGTGTTGGTTCTGCCAGTCCTAGTCGTGGGAACCAACCTCTGCAATGTGTCGTCCACAGTTTCACAGTGACTGGGTCCTGTTCCTAATCTGGTGCTAAGTGAATATACCAGTGAATTACTACTTGATGGATAGACTCCTTACTAAAGCTATAAAATTTCCATAAGCATCCTTAAGCATGTTGCTAAATTGTTCTAATATTTGAAATCTGAAAGCTGTTACCTAAATTTCTACACTTAGACTGATTTTAGCTAAGGGCCGAGGGAGTTGTTTTGTTTGTAATAAACCATACCAATTCTTTCAGAGCCAGTGCATTGAATGTTGTAAATGTACATAAGGAACATTAGGCTTTATGCAATATAGTAAAAATCCTTATTAAATGTTGAGAGAAATTACAAGAACAGATTAGTGGATATTACAAACTAATCACTTCACATTTAGGCTTTTTTAAAATTAAATCTGCCTTTGAATTATATTCTTATAGAAACATTTTAAAATATGAAAATATTCTAGTAATTTTTAAGTTAGCTTAACACATCTGAAACATTTCAAATTAAGGGCCTTATTCTCAACTGCACTACGGCCACTTTACGTTGTTCTGACATCAATTACAGTTACATGCATTTCAAAGCCCCTATGCACTTGTGAAGAGGTATAAAGGGGACTTAACGTAAATGAGAATTCAGTCATAATCTTTTGGGATAAATTGAACTGATCATTTATAAATAGGAATAATTAACAACAACACACCTTTGCTGCCTTCACGTCAACCCTTTCATTCTAAACTAAGGACCAGCTCCTGTTAATTTTATTTATTTGAATAAGTATTTCCATGTGAGAATACACTCCAAATTTGGATTTTTATGTAATTATTTTCTAAAGAGATAAAGAGCAATTTCCATTTTGCTATTTGACTTCATCAATAATCTGTGAGCAGAGTGGTGGCTCTGTTTTCAGAGAGCACTTCTCTTTGAAATCTGAAAGAAAAAATGAGCTTCTCTGCAGTTAAAAATATGATGTCTGCCTAAAGCCTTTCAGGCAGTTTGGAACTCCTCCAGTAATTCTCAAGGCCTTCCTAGAGTACCACTTGGGTAGGAAAACCCAGTATTCTCTTCACTGCCTGCACTGTATTTGATTAAATGATTTGCACTGATTTTAAGTTGAGAAAGGATTTTAAGCCCTCTGTTTTGTGTTACTCAGGTCTCTTTACAGTCAATGCAGAAAGACAGGTAAGGTGACTTATATGTTAAAGGAGGTTCTTTTGGAACTGCATTTGTGTGACTATTGACTACCTGAAGAGTTTAAATACAAGAAAACCATCACTTCCTCTATTATTTGAACCTTGTTTTGAATGTCAATGTCAAACTTCTGTAATTATTCATCTGAGTATAGATGAGTAAGGTACAAAGTCAACTGTCCTGAAATGAAAGTACATTCTTAATGCAATAGTTACAAAATAGTGAGAGACATAAATTAAGTGGTAGCTATATAAACACTGACATTAGTATGGCCAAAGACTGGACAGAATGGAAAAATGGCATTAGAGAGTGAAATATTATTTATGTCGTACCATAAAATCATTTTTTTCCTATTCAGAGATGACCATAAAATAGAGGATATATTATTGTAATGGGTATGTTGGTTGTCCAGTGAAAAAGGTTGGAAATACCCTAATCAAGTTTTCCCAGTAAGAAGGTTTAGTACTGTAGGGACAGGCATAGCAAGAGGAAAAATGAGTCCCATGAGAAGATTGAGTTTTGACAAGTAAGACTCAGAGGCAAAATCTCTGTGGCATAAGCTCATGTAAGACCCTTACTCTCATCCAAACAACTACATTAACATGAAGGCCTGGTCGAAAAAGCCACACCTAAAGCCACAAAGTAGGAGAGGTTAGACAGAATGGGTAGATAGGTCACCTATATCTTTTCTCTCTCAAATGGATTGTCAGATACTGTGAACAACAAAAAAAACCTGTTTATCTGGTCTCCTTAGCCATCACTTTGTCATACTTCTTTCAGGAGAATACAAGGATGGAAGGTATTTTGTTTGTATGATTTTCTGCCTGACATAATCTGATTATAGTAGAATGGGCTTTGGTAAATCAAATAGGTCCATTGCTGGAAAGTCATTCATCATAGTATGTCTACTGAAGTAAACAAAATGGCATATCTCTAACAAAAAAAAAAAAAAAGAATAAGTGAAAATTCATGTTGTACCACCTCTGAAGCCAGTATCGGTTGATTTTATATTTCTTGGAATATAGAGCATGCACAAACAAGTATCTAATATTTCTGTAAATATCGCCTTTTCTTTTACATCCTCGGTATAAGCCTCTGTAAAGCTGTAATTGGGTAGATTTTTTTCCCCAAAACTGATGCATGGAACTTCTTCATCTATATCAATTAATTTGTTTCTTCCTATTACTAAACACAACCAATTCACAGAGTATTTCATTACCATACACAGAATTCTGTGGAAGGCCACCAAGATGGACAGGGAGCTGAGCATTTGTCATAGGAGCAGAAAATGAGGAACTGAGGGTTGTTCAGCCTGAAGACAAGATGGCTTTGGGTGCACCTAACAGCAGCTTTCCCAGTACATCTGGGGAGAAGATGGAGCCAATGTCTTCAGAGGTACATGATAGGAGGGCAAAAGGAAAAACTAATAAATTGTAACAAGAGAGGTTCACATTGGATATAAGGAGAAACCTTTTCACCAATGGACATTAAAGTAGCAGTACAGGCAGCCCAGGGAGGCTGTGAAGGCTCCATCCTTGGAGGTTTTCAAGATCAGACAGGACAAAGCCTTGAGTAACCTGTTTTGATCCCCTGAATAACCTCACTTGATCCTATAGCTGACCCTGCTTTGACCTGGGAGTTAGACTGGAGACCCTGAGGTCCCTTCCAACTTGAATTATCTTATAAACGTATAGCAAGCTACATGTATTATAAATCAACATAAAAAGTTATGTTAAAATGTAACCGTAGAACACTGAACAGTAAAATCATCCATATTCATACAGCAGATAACATTTATATTTCACAGAAGATGGTTTCACCAGTTGAACAAAATATCTACGTTCTTTCCACTGTATAAGCTTAGACCCTTGTGTTTATGTTCATGTGTCTACTATGCCAGTGAAAGAAATTTGGAGGAGGTTTGTCTTCTGGCCTGCCATTACAATGTGGCCTGAACTCTGCCACCTGTACCACGTGAAGGACTTTGCAATGCCCAGTTGTGGTATGAATGCACGCTTGTGCTTACTAACACTGAAAAGAAGAATTATGTTCTAATGGAACCCTGGCTCAGCCAATTCTCCAAACCACTCAAGGGTGAATAGCTCCAATTAACAAAGGATTGGTTCTTTTTTTATTTTTTTTTTTTTCCAAGCCATAAACTGTGGAAGAAAAATCTCACCGACAATGAGTTTATTTGGAACACAAAATAGCTATAGAGAAAGCTCCAAGATTTAACTAGAAATGCCCAAATAAACCCAAATATTTGTGTACCCACAAAACTTTATGTGTACTTGTATACCTAATACCTAATGCTTATATACATAGACACCTATTAAACAGAAATGTTTTGATTATACTTTTATATTCCCATATTGAATCATTTGATGCATAATTTTCCACTGTATGTCTTCATTTGCCTGAAATAGAAAGCAGAACTTCTATTCTTTTACTACTCTTTGATGTTTGGCTAAGCTGGTGAGGAAATCTCTCATGCATAATTCCAGTATCCAGCTTCACCAAAACTAAACCCTTCTTCAGAATCATTATAAGTTTAAATATGATTCACAGTTTGCCATATAGGTAGTAAGATTATCAAAAGGTAACAATGAATTAATGAGACCAAAATTAATGTGTCTGTCCCTCACTTTTCACAGCTTCTCCTCTGCACTACTCAACAGTGTGTTTATTCCACAGGCAATCCCTTCAAGCAGACTGAAATAGTTGTTATATTTAAAACAGGACTTCTCCCAAATACTTGTTTTCCTCTTCTCTGAAATATGAAAGTTCCCATTTCAATAACATGTCTACAACTGTCCAAGCAGAAATGATCCAGTTCTAGTGTCAACATTTGAGGGCTAAAAGCTACTTTACACTGGATATTGAATCTCTACTGTGCTGGGAAAGATTTATCCTTTTCAGAAACGGAGATTCATTGCATTTGCTATCCCTTTTGGGGCTCATGAGTCTGGACTTTAGGACTATGACATAATTATGAACAGAAAATACATTTTTCTCTTTCTGAGTTTTGTGCAGGAGTCTCAAGGTAATTAAAGTTCCTGGCTTTACAAATTGATGCAAATAAAAAAAGACTTTCAATTAAAAAATGGAAAACTCTCTCTAGAATTTCTAAATTCATTTTTTGTAACATAGGTAGTATATTTAGACACATAAGGCCTTGTATTTTCAAAGCTCTCTTGTCACTTTTTTAATGACCTGCATAAGTAATTTGAAGCCTTTTTACTCAACAACAAAGTGATATTCCCAAATCACCATCTTTCAAATTCCCTCTGAAATTAGGAAGAAACTTCTGTGATTTTTAGATTGAGCACGCTATGGTGTTATGAACAGACCAGATCATTCACTCTCTTTGCTGTATGCATGTGTAACTGCGGGATTTCTTTGGAGTCATTTTGACGGACAACAGGATGGAATTGAGAACCATGTCCAGATACACAGTTACTGAGATTGAAGCAAAAAAGAAACATTTCTTTTTTTTTTTTTTTAATAAAACCACCGTTTTCCAATAAGCAGCATCATAAGGGAGATTTAAGGATGAGTGAATATCTTAGTTTAAAAAAAATACTGTAAAGGATGTTATTCCAGTCCTGGAAATTGTCCCTTTTTTATTCCTTTTCCATTCTACAACAAACTTTTAACTGCCAAGATTCAAATTAAAGAAAATGGAAGGTAATATTGTGGAAATACTTTAACCACAGTGGAGCTAGTAGGCACAGCCATGATACAAAGTGCTTTTACTCTAATGACATGAAGAGTCCTCCTGTTCTTCTTCTGCTCCACCATAAAAAAGAGTCAGTAAGCTGTGGCAAATACAGTGCAGACTATTAAAATCCCTAAGTATACAACAACATTATTATATATTAAAGCTATTTCATCTGAAAACCTAATAAAAGATGGCAGTACAGGTTAGTCAGGGTGTTGAAAGTGACTTGTTTTATGCATGATGACATTAGAGGGAAAGCTAATAGAAGCCTAGATTGTGACACTGTATAATCATTAAATATAGACCTAATTTGGCTAGTAATTAACCCTGGAATATTATGTTATGGGCAGCCCAGGANAAAAAAAAAAAAAAAAAGAACAAATTGCAAAGGGACTGAAAAATGGAGGCAGAGGCACAGAGTATAAAAATTTAGGTGAATAACAATCAAGACACAGTTGACCAGCTTGGATTGCCATTTAAAAACCTTTGCCTCTGCTGTCTTACCCAACGCATGCTGAAAGAGCAAGCTGCTGAAGTCTGCTGCAGAACCATTATCATCTGTTCATTTTATTTCCATTGCCAATTATCCTTAATTATTGGAAACTTTTTTCAATGTATAATGACTGCTGAAATGTTAGCATGCTCATTAAATTGAAGCTCTAGCTCAAGAAATAGATTTTGATAAGCTATGTTATGCTATAGACCTGCATTTTCAAGTACTTCATCCTCTGTTAACTTCAGGTCCATCTTTGCACAACATTTTCCAAGATATATTTATGTATTTATTTATTTTTACAGGGGAAAGGAACAGAAGGCCAGATTTCCGTGTTGAAAGCTGACATAATTAGTATAAAAAGACAGACGTGATCTGAATTGCTAGTAGCTAAAGGAATAATTATGGACAAACATTGTTTCTGGAAGGGTGGGTGATGTCACTTGAGCAAAGGCAACAGAAGGCTGCAATTCGCTTGGAACCCATGGAAAGGCAAAAAGAAATTTCCTCAGAATCTGACTGTTTATAAGACTCATTGCAGCCCACTGTACATCCAGTCATATGTACTGGGTGCTATCCCAGGGACCATCTTGAAACCTGGTTGCGTGAGCTGTAAGAAGAACGAGGACACAGCTGTCTTTGTGTCACATCCAGAGAGCACAATCTTGCCTGACACTTATGTGAATTGCATATCTCCACTGTTGCACGCCTCCAAAAAAGCTAGGGAAAATCTGGCTCAAAGTGGGTCCATTTTAGGCATAGGGAAGTCTGAAAAAAACTAGTAGGGGATTTGGCAGGAACTCCAGAAAAAATAGCCTGTGTAAAACAAACAGTAAAAGAGGAAGACTTTTGAGCTTTTTGATGTGTCACCCTACTGACATTTCCATCAGGCCTGGGGACAACAGTTGTGCTGCTGTCCCCTTGTCTTGTTGCCTTTTCCCAAAGGCAATCTCATCCTGCCTTCCACGTTAGAAATGTCTCTTAGTGCACTGTGCTTGCCCTGGACTTCCTTTCTTGACTTCCCTGTTGTCTTCTGTCAACACCCATGATTTGCATCTCCTCTGATGACAGAATATTTTAACAAAAAAAAAATTCTAATTAAAATAAAAGTAAATAACTGACAAGATGTGCAGGTAACAGGGCATATCCCTGTGTTTGAGCACATAGCTCTTTCCTTTCTCATTCCCCATCAATCTCTTGTTTGTCACTTTTTTCTCTTTCATAATTATGAGATCTTAGGAAGAAAAAAGAAGGGCTTTTTTGTGTAACTTGTTTTAAACAACCTCTCTGCCCTTACTGCACAAACACACACATACAACATCATAAAAGCAAACACAAATGTTAAGGTGACAATTTTAATTTCTTTCAGATGTTGTAGCTGTGTTGCTAGATCTGTATTTCCTTGTTAGGCATTACAAGACACATGACAGACGTAGGTTTAAAGTGCAGTCTGATCTTTAAGGCTGATTTTTTAAGGTAGTCTTCCTGTTCTAGACATTTCTGTCACACTATCTAGTAGCAATATAAAAGAGCAAGTGCAAATTTCAAAATGAGACAGGGAAGCTAACTAGCTGTATAATTTATTGCTCTTAATTTTTGAACTGGATTGAAAGCTGTGTTGGTAAAATTGGGTCAATACTAGTTTTCATTGTACTTTTATGAAGGATATATACGTAAATCCTTTGAGATTTTACACAGTCAGACAAACTCCCTCAAAGTGTTTTTTTATTTTTTTTGTTTTTAACAACATGTGATATATCAGCAAGAAAGCTGTCATCGTATTATTATTTCCACAGAGCACTGTTGGTAGATACAGAGTTATTGCTCTACTTCTGAGGTCCCAGAGAAAACACCTCTATGAATCAGGAGGATGAGATATGGGGAAAAGACCGTTTTAGTAAGTCAAAAAGTCTTAATGAGGACTGCAAGGATGTCCTTTATAACCTTTTAGTCATCAGACTACTCCATTCTAGTAAAGAAAACTTACAGAGGTACCTTGTTGACTCCCTGCCCATTCTCATGCCCACATTTCCCATGAATTGAGTATGTTCCCGCTGCTTCTAAGTACTCTCTCTATGGCTTTGTTAGGGACAAAGCTTCTATTGCAGATCAAATAAAATTCTTTCTTCATGAAAAAATATTACATATACATGTTTTGATACGAATTCCATGCTTGTGAACCTCCTCACATCCTTGCTGCAAACAATACTGACAGCAGAGTCAGAATGACTCTAATAAAAGCGATTATTGTGGTGTTTTCCAACTGACCTGCAACATGAAGTACTAGTGAACTTGTAAGGTATCTGGGCCCGCAGTGCTCACAAAAATGCCAGCTCAGTTTTGCAGAACCATGGGATTAGAGAACCATCTGAACTTTTGGGGTTTCATCCAGAACAAACTAAGCTGCCCGGTCATTTAGCTGTGCATAACACTAATCATCACGAGCAGTAAAGTCTCTGGAATCACAAGCTGGCTGACAATTTTGTCGATAATATGTGAGGCAGAGTGCAATTCAGTTTGCTCTTTAACAGTTATATTGCCTGTGCTGAACTGACAGTAATAACAACTTGTTTTTGTCGATAAACTAAGCAGATATGATGAGGACAACACATGGGGTAAATTTTTATAGAGATGCATAGGGTTTTAGCCATACTTTTGTCATTAAAGTCAATAGAAACTGGGTAGCTGAAACCCCAGGTAACTCTTTGGCAATTTATACCACAGGGAGAAGATAAGTGAAGTAATAAAATGCTATTTTTTCCTTTGAAATTTAGTACTCAGCAAAGTTGCTAGACTGGCAGCCTTGCAAAACAGAAGTTCTTTGCTCTATTTATCCACACGACAGGTACAGCATAAGTAGCAGCAATATGGATTTCTTTCTCCTGCTATACCAATGTGTTACATATTTTTTCAATGGCACTCATTATTGCCGCCATGATCTGGGGCACTATTTGTAAAGTGTACGAGTTCAGTCTTCCTTCTTACTCATTAGCAGTACTCATTCCTATACCACTAGCAATAAGCAGGGTTTCTTTCTGCTTTTACAGGCAGTCATGTGAGCCTGTTATACAACCCTTATGTGAACTATTGATCTGTTATCACATGAATAGACTCACTGAAGACAGCTGCAAGCATCAGCTGTTTATTGTCATGGTCTGAATATGCTTCCTTCTTATGAGGCGCTACACATTCCTTGCTCTGAATAACTGAGGATGCAAAGGGCTGAAGAAATTATTATTGTAGCTGTTGTTGATCAAGCAAGAATCATCTCCAGGCTATGTTTTTTCCTATCCTTCTCCATACAGTTACTCTTTTCCTTTCCCCATTAAGTACCCAGTGAAGCAGAAGAAAGAAATTAAAATTGCTAAACCTGGCTTTAGGAAAAAAGGAAACAAAATGTTTGGGACATTGAATTTCCTTCATCTTTTACATGCTCTCTCCACTAAAACCCTTTCCCATGTCTGCTTGCCCGTCTGCAAAGATCTTTAATTTACATTGGCAGGGGTGCTCCTCTAAATATAACGGTGACTTTTAGCTTTTCAGTGAGTTCTGAACCAGGGAGAAAGTGTACCTAATCAGAAAAAACTACATCCCAGGTCTTCTGAGCTGGAGTTGTCCTCATATTCTTCAGCCTTTCATGATGTTAGCAGAAAGTAGCTTAAGACATCAATTACTTAGTCAATTGCAAAAGACGTCCACAGAGAACAGCCTTCCCTACATTCTACATTAGGGTAGATCATGATCTATAGACGCATTGGATGAAAGGCTGGAGAGATGTTGCTCCTCCTACAACGATGCTTAGCTTGATGAAACAAGTAGGTAGTAATTTTCATAATAAGGAACCTGGACCAATTATAACAGTGAAAATATGGGGAAAAAGGAAAATAAAACATATCCACTTGAAAGCTATGATCTATTTAAAGCTTGAACTTTTAAAAAAAAAAAGAAGAAAAAGTAAATTTTGTGTTTCCAAAATATTAATTTTCAATGTTTCTTCCCTGTGCCTTGCTCACCTCTTTGATGCATAATTGAGTTTAAACACCTTGAAAAAAGGTCAAGGCCTGTGGTTGAGCCAGCCATTCAGATCACGATAGTTGCGCCTTTTTAACAGCATCATTAAGGAGGAACCACAGGAGAACTAAGTATATTTCTGTGCTCTGTCTGGTTTATATGTATCTCAGGCAGTTAAAAAGTCAGAATTTTTATACTGTTTCTGAGAAATAACTGTACAGCTTTTATTCAAAGAAGGCATTCCCAGCCAGCAGCAGCCTAAAGAATTCTGTAACTGGGGTTGGGAGGTAGCAAGTGGTAATTACATTCTTTCTGAGATAACCGAAATTTAGGAGAATTTTTTATAGTTTACCAAGAAAACCTTTGAGAAATTATGTTCTGTGAGAAAGTTCAAAAGTTGTGCAAGCACAAATTTTACACAAATATATTTGAATTCCTCAGCTCTAAGGCACTGGTTTTTTTTTGAAAAGTGAAGGTATTAATAATAATGTTTTGACCTTACTGAATATGCTGCTCACCTTAAAATATCCTTTGTAGTTTTTCCTGAATATAGAAACATTAATTTGTAGAATAATTCACAGCAATTTTGCTTCTGAACATTCATTGAAAATAGTTTCAGTAATGGATAGTATGATCCTTGTGATAAGAAAAATTATACATGCTTGTTAGGCTTTCATAATGTTTTCTATTCTTATCTACCTCTTCCATCACTTATTTGTTGAAGTATTTTGGCTTTTAATTTCTCTGTTGAATCTCTGTCTTAGAGTCAATTCTTTTCAGTTTGGAAGGAAGAGCAGTTCTGCTGTTTCTAGTCAAAGGTAAAAAAGGAAATAATATAATATTTTTAAACAGTTTTATAACTAAGATGGCTCAAATTTGAAAGGTAAATTTGTCAATGGAAAGAGTTTTAACTAATACCCATTAGCTCGACGAAAAATTGTTTTGGTTAAATTGTAAACCTGTTGAAATAGTGTCCCAAGTCCAGTTGACTAAGTCCGTAGTCTGTATTCACGGAATGACCCATTGTGCTTTCATATCTAACTCACATAATAATAAGCACTCTAATCAAATTTGTAGAGGCAAATATTTAGGTGCAGCTTTGACTGGATGGAAGGGCTATGGTGGCTTTAAAAGGTGTGATAAGAGAGCGAAGATGAAGGTAGGGAGGGGTCACATGAGTCCTCATATCTTTTATCTGAGGAGAGGCTGAGAGAGCTGGGATTGTTCAGCCTGGAGAAGAGAAGGCTCAGAGGGGATCTTATCAATATGTATAAATATCTGAAGGGAGGGTGCAAAGAAGATGGAGCCAAGCTCTTTCCAGTGGCACCCAGTGACAGGACCAGAGGCAATGGGCACAAGCTGATACACAGGAGGTTTTGTCTGAATATCAGCAAACTGTTTTTTACTGTGAGGGTGACTGAGTACCGGCACAGGTTGCACAGAGATGTGGAGACTTCCTCCTTGAACATATTCAAAAGCTGTCTGGCCATGGTCCTGGGCAATTGGCTGTAGGTGGCCCTGCTTGAGCAGGAGGGTTGGACCAGATGACCCCCAGAGTTGCCTTCCAATCTCAACCACTCTGTGATTCTTTGAGTCTATGACATCAAAACCAGCTCTGTAGAAGGGTATGCAATTCAAAGGACTGATGCTTGTTGTTGGTTGGAGCAGAAGGATCCAGAATGAAGAACTGAGATGTGGGATAAAGAACACTCAACCAGCACATTTAACACTGAGATTCACTTCCTCCCTCAATCTTTTAGAGCTTCTATTGATTGATATACAAGTTATGCTGCAAAGCCTATCTATCTACTTTCTGAGGTTTTTCCTGAGGCAAATTGTATAAAAAAGAGTGTATGAATAAGTAGAATATGGAACAATTGCTGTGCAGATGGGCTTGGTGAATAGGACAGAATTAAATATTTCCAGTAAATATTATATTTAAAAAATAATTTTTTGTATTAAAAATGTGAAAATAAAGTTGAGCTATATATGTGTTGCTTATACACATTTTGTGACTGTAAATATACTTTTAAAATTGAGAAAAGAGGTATAAACCACAATATTAAGGATAACAAGTTGGATCATATTCTACTGGTAATTAAAAAAGACAAGGGCACGAGGCTTGTGTCTTGATTGTGACCATGGGTGAAAGTCTCTTCTGTGTCTAAGGATGTTAGATATACATACAAAGTGTTGTTTTTATAATACACATGTAAGTGTAGATTTCTTGGCTCAATATCAGGTTTTCTAGCACATTTTACCAGAGAAAAGCATTGTAAACTGCAGGCCAAGTATGACCCCTTGTTGGTTTTTTTTTTTTTGAGGGGGAAAGTTTATTTTCAGTTTATATTTAAAACCAGAAATTTATGGCTGAGAAGACAAGGCTTCTCTGCCTATCTGCTGAGAAGACACATACATTTGCAAACAGCACAGAATGATCTAAAACATAAATACATGGATAGGACAGCAGAGAAACTAGGGGTTTTTTAGGAGATAGTGGAGTCACTTGTCAGGATTCCAGAAGAGAGTTTGCAAAGCTTTCCTTCTTGTGCTCAGGGAGGACACTTGGCTGCCAAGTGAAGAACAGAGACTGCCTGAAGCACTCAAGTTGGTCTACTTTATCCACATCAGCCAATTACTCCCTTGAGCATAATCATACTCTGCTTTGGAAGAGAAAAGGATAATGTCCTAATGTGTGTACCTGAGATCTCTGCCATAGAATTTGGCTATTTTATGACATCTGAGAACATACTAAAATGCCTTCCAAATATTTAAGACACAAGCTATCTACCCAGAAATAAATTACAAAGTTAAATTTTTCAAATAATCACAGACAGATTCTTTTCCCTCATACATTAAGTCAAGATGCATTAATCACATCGTAAAGCTTTGAGGTTTTATGATATGACAACTTAGCAATCCAAATCAGTACATCTCAATTAAATCCCAAACTGCATTTAGATATCATGTCTCATATTTCCCTCTCTCTGTACCTGCAAGCCAGGCTAATATTTTATAGGTAAAGAACGAAGCTATATGCTGCACATGTAGTGCTCGTCCCAGTTTCTCAGGGCTCTTTGAACAGAGGATCTTGAGGCATAAGGCATTTTATCACTCATGCCAGTGTATCATAGGATGTGTTGAATATCTTATCTAGTCTGAGCTTAGAAAAGGTATGTTTTCTTCTTACTTTTAAATGAATGCTTGTTTTAGGATAGAATTGGCAAAATTCAGAAGAATTCAACACTTTTTGTGGACTGTTAAACTCCACAGTGCTTAACAAGAGAAAATTTCACCAAAAAAATAAATAATTATACTGGTTATTCTATTTAAAATTGGGTCAGTTTTGATTCAGTCTTTGTTAAATATCACATTACAATAATGAGAAGTAACATCAGAGAATATTCCAGACCACTTCAATTCTTCCTCTTCTTTCAATCATTTCAGTTGTTCCCATCTTTAATTGTAGTATATGATAGAATGCCACTTCATGACCCTGTGGTTATCCTTAGGTTCATGCAAATATATACTACACATTATTCTTGAAATTATTTTCTTTAATTAATGCCTATGAAAAACATTTAATTGCATTCTACAACCTGTACCCCTATATACTATTTATACTAAATAAAAGTAATGCATTCAATATTGTTGATCAGAGCGTGTTGCTTCTTTTTTTCCTCTACAAAAAGTATCACACTTAAAGAGATGTGTTGAATATGTAGAAATTCTGCAAATCGTGTAGAGTCACCCAATGCAGCTAATCTTCTTTGTGTGATGCATGGTCCAGAATCACACTAGCAGAGCAGCAGGAATATATTGTGCCACAGTGACTCTAAATTAAAAAAAAAAATATATTATAAGAAGCTTTGCTTCCAAGTGCTTCCAGAATAGCAAAATTTTCCCTCTCAAAATGACCAGTGAACTATGCATGCTCATATTTGCACAGAACTGGCTCAGGGCGTGTATTTTGTTGTCCCAAGAATAAGCTATCTGAGCTCACTTGTCCAACCCCCCAAGACAGGATAATCTTGGGAAAGGCTGATATAGAATCACAGTATCATAGAGACATTTAAGTTGGAAGGGACCTTTAAAATCATCAAGTCCAACCATTAACCTAGCACTGCCAAGTCCACCACTAAACCATGTCCCTAAGCACCACATCTACATGTCTTTTAAATACCTCCAGGGGTGGTGATTCAACCACTTCCCTGAGCAACCTGTTCCAATGCTTGACAACCCTTTCAGTGAAGAAATTTTTCCTAATATCCAGTCTAAACTTCCCCTGGTGCAACTTGAGGCCATCTCCTCTTGACCTGTCACTTGTTACTTGGGAGGAGATTGACACCCACCTTGATGCAACCTCCTTTCAGGTAACAGTAGAGATCAATAAGGTCTCCCCTGAGGCTCCTTTTCTCCAGACTAAACAACTGCAGTTCCCTCAGCCAGTCTTCATATGACTTGTTCTCTAGACCCTTCACCAATTGTGTTGATCTTCTTTGGACACGCTCCAGTACCTCAATGTCTTTCTTGTAGTGAGGGGCCCAAAACTGAACACAGTATTCAAGGTACAGCCTCACCGGTGCCACATACAAAGGAAAGATCACTTTCCTATTTGTGCTGGACACCCTATTTCTGATAAAAGCCAGGATGATCTTGGCCTTCTTGGCTACCTGCGCACACTGCTGGCTCGTATTCAGCTGGGAGTTGACCAACACCCCGAGGCCCTCTTCTGCCAGGCAGCTTTCCAGCTGTTCTTCCCCAAGCCTGTAGCATTGCATGGGGTTGTTGAGACCCAAGTGCAGGGCCCAGCACTTGGCCTTGTTGAATCTCATAGAGTTTGCCTCAGCCCATATGAGGAAATGAAATGATGCTGGGAAGAAACTTCAGCAGAGATGAAATGGGATGTTCCTTATTCCTGTTCCTGCTGTTGCTGGGGCCATTTCAAGTAGTGGCTGTGGCCAGTGTCCCTCTTTAGACACAGCAAAAGTGGCAGTCAACCTGACTTAGTTTCTCAGCCAGAGAAAATAGCCAAACTGTAACTGCATTTGGCTCCCATAGACAAGTACGTAGTTCACCTACAATTAGAGCCAGACTTTTGTCCATACGTGCACACACATTAGGAATGGTAGCTATACTGAAGGTGCATCTAAGCATTTCAGTCAATGTGTTTTACTTAGAGGTCTCCTCCTTATAATAGTGTGTATGAAATAAAGGCATAGAATTTCCTCATAGGAAGGAATGTACAATGTCAAGAAGCCTGAATTTCACATTGCTATTAATTTAGCGGAGCAGAAGAAACTTTTACAATAAATTCACCTCCCTTGTCAACCTAAAAAAAAATAAAAATCTCTAAAACCTACTACTCACTTGTGAAACTGTGGAGTTGAAGATTGATTCTATTACAGTCAGAATAACAAAAGTAGAAGATATATGGTGCAGAAGACAAAGAAAAAACAAAAATCAACAATTGATCCTCTTCAAATGACAGCAGGAAAAATGGAAAATATCTAAAAGGTAAACGTGGCATTGATTAAGACAATTTCTTTTTTTGTACAGAGAAGTGGAGCCTCAAAAAACAGAATCAAAGGAAAGAGTTTGAGACTATTGAAACTCCCTCCTGGTGCTCAAAAGACATAAGAGGCATGCAATAATACTTTCTGAGTCTTTTTTTTCTAAAAACTTTGCAGAGAAGAGTCTGATTGCAGCTCTGCACCACTGAAAACAAAAGAAAACCTGTCATGCTCCATCACCACCTCAGGGCTGGAGGTGAAGCTGGCAGACCTAGCAAAAGTCATCGAAGGTGACTGCATGGGAGTATGGTGTGCAATGGTCCAGGAAGGGGGAAAGCCTAGGTGTTCTTTATTTTCTAGGAGGAGCAACAGGGGCAGACCAGGGCACTCTCCGTTTCCAAAAAAAAAGGCAGCCTGTGGAAGAAACAGTGAGTGAAATGCTCCCAAGGAGCACAAGCAACCAGCACAGGGGATGTCTTCGAGCACGTGCTCCTCTGCATGTTTTGTGTGTGAGCAGCAATTGCACATGGGCACATGTGCACTCAACGTGTGTTCCATTAGCAGTCATATGGCCAGGCATCAGGCTTCACACTCAGAAGTGCTTTATGGGCAACACTCGCAGGAAGGCAGAAGAAGCATCTCTGAGCCAAAAGACCTGCAGGGCCGGTTTGGGCTGGGGAAGGGGCATGATGACACTCTGGAAAGCCCTGGCCAAGCCCAGTTTTTTTACAGGGTGTTGGACATTGCCTGCTTTTTTACAAGGTGAGAATGCAGGGGCACCCTGCATTGGGTTCGAGGTGCCCCACAAACATCCTTTCCTGGCAGGTGATCGCTGTGTGTGCAGATGGTCCCTTAGGCAATGCCACATGCTGTTTTGCTTGTCTTCACTCTCTGCTCCCCATGGCGACAACATGCACAGCCACCATCCCAGACAGGAGGGTCCCCATTGCTGCCACCAGCAGTGATGCTGTGACATGGCAGAGTTGCCCTCCAGAAAGCCCCAGGGGCCATTGCTGTGCTCTGCAGAGGCCCGTGCAGAGCCCTAATTAATCCCCAGCATGCCCCAGAACTGTAGCTGCTCTCTGCAGAGGCCTGTGCAGAGCCCTAATTAACCCCCAGCATGCCCCAGAACTGTAGCTGGGCTCTGCAGGGGCCTTTGCAGGTCTCTAATTACCCTCCAGAGTGACCTGGGGCCTCATCCAGGCTGTGCTGGGGCCTGTTGGAGGCCTGTGTTGCCCTCCAGAGGGGCACCCATCTGAAAAAAAATCAAAAGTTAAAAAAAAAATAATTTTTAAATAGAAATTCAGTGCTGTAGATATTCTGGAGGTTTGCATAAGCTATGTTTATTTATGCTTTTTAACCCCTGATATCCACATCTAGATCCTCTTCATCTTCCTCCAAAATAGGTGAAAGACCAAAAACGTAATAACAAGGATCATTCCTGTTCTCATTTTCCAGGTCATCATCTGAATCTTCTTTGGCAAAATTAGAGGCGATGAATCCTCTTGTGCCATCCGCCAGCTCTTCCACAGACCAACCGTCTCCATCCACCTGCCCAAAGACATAAACATATTGTCCAGCAGTTAGAAGAAGCTCTAGTTCAGGCTGCTCACCGGGACCGTCTGTTATGGTTTGAGAATCCCATAACAATTGTCGTTTAGACAATCATTCTATCACCCCATGACACTTTCCCACCCGGGAAAGGGAATAGAAAAAAAAACCAAGGAAACCCGGGAGTCGACGTATAAACAGATTTAATAGAGTAAGATTAAATAATTAACATTAATAGCACTAAAGAATCAATATTGATCCCAATACCAATACAGAATATGCAAAGATTATACTCAGCCAATTCTATCATAAGGAAGCCGTGCACTCCCAGCAGTGGACAGCAAATGTCAGACACTGTGAGGACTATGGCTTTCGGAAGAAGGGAAGGGCTCAGGAGTCCGGCACTGGGGTACGAAATTCTCAGGATCGCAGCCATCAAGGGAGGAAGCAAATTTCACAGCAAACTTTCTAATGGACATTGATGGTATGAAATAACCCTGTTGGCCAGCTTGGGTCAAGTGCTCACATCTCACTCCTCCTCATCCCTGCACCTGGCAAGCTCGAAAACACTGAGACCTTGAAACCCACACACCATAGCTGGCTACAAAGCAAATATTTTCACAAATTCAGACACTAGAGTCTTCTAAAAGTGTAGTCTTCCCAAGTATTAGAAGATAAATTAGTCCTGTGTCACTCAAACCAGGACACCATCAAAAGGATCACAGCTGTATCGAGCTATGAATGTTCAAAACTTTCCCAGTTTTTGCCTCAGAGCCTGCAGGATGACAGACTGACTGCTACTGGTTCTTCTGTCTCACTTGCAGTGTCTTCCTCTAAAAGAAGGCAGGACCCAGGACTGTCCTCTGCCCAATCTACTCTGAGGGGCTCTAAAACCAATTCTCTGGCTCAATCACCTAGGCTTGAAACAGTTGCACAGCTTCTCTGTGGTCCCTTTTTACTTCTCTCTCAGCACTTTCTGCCATTTCTCTCATGGCTTTCAGTTTGAGCTTTGCATCTTCCAGTCGTGTCTGTAGACACGATGATGGCTGGACTTTTTCTTCCCCATACATCTGCCCATGGAAGTGAGAATTTTCTTCAGCCAGTCTGGTGTTTTCATCCATCAGCTCCACAAGATGCACCTCTAACTCCTCATACCTTTGGCTGGGGGTGCTCACACAATATGAGCCCTGGTCATCTGCAGCCAGTTGGGCCCGAAGATCCTCAGCGTCTTCCTGTAAGACTTCATTCTGCTGGGCCTGTGCCAGCAAAGTTCCAGCAGGCTCTGTCCTTTCTCCAGCCCTCTGCTGAGGAAATGTCTTCAAGCATGGTTCCTCAGCAGAGCTTTGGATGGGCAGTGGCACTGGAGTATTCATCAGGTGCTCAATGGTCTCCTGCAGATGCCTGCATCTTTCTTTCAGCAGCTCACCAACAATCACCACCAGTCGTATTCCCTGGGTCTGTGAGGAGCAGCAGCCGCCTAACCCCATGTCAGCCACTGCCTCCCTTCTCTGTGCAGGAGCAGAGACAGGATCTGCCATTGGCCAGGGGTAGGCAAGTGAGACCTTGTATGGTATGTCCTGGCCTCCCTGCACACAATGAAGGCAGGGGTAGTATGGTCTTTGTGGTTGGTTGACCTTTGTTGACCACCAGGTCCCCACCAGCCGCTCTATCATACCTAGCCTTTGCAGGACAGGGGGGGAGAAAATAAGATGCAAAAGAACTCATGGGTCGAGATAAAGGCATTTTAATAAAGGAAAAGCAAAGTCTGCACACGGAAGCAAAGGAAAACAAACAAAACTATTTATTTTCTACGTCCCATAAACAGGCGATGTCCAGCCACTGCCTGGGAAATAGGGCCTCGGTACATATAGCAGTTGCTCCGGAAGA
Organism: Anarhynchus alexandrinus; assembly: GCA_008711295.1. Taxonomy (NCBI): domain Eukaryota; kingdom Metazoa; phylum Chordata; class Aves; order Charadriiformes; family Charadriidae; genus Anarhynchus; species Anarhynchus alexandrinus. The sequence goes on from VUYV01000021.1 coordinate 5,053,843, forward strand.
CAAACACCTTAATAACAAATGTGTCCCTTCCCTCTCCTCCTTTCTCTTAGATTTTATTGCTGAGCACAATGTCATATGGTATGGATTATCTCTTTGCTCAGCTGTCCTGGCTATGTCCTCCCAACCTTTTGCCCAGTCCCAGCCTACTGGCCCTTGGGGGTGAGGGGGATGTTGGATAGACAGCCTTGATGCTGTGGGAGCACTGTTTAGCAGTAGTCAAAATACTGGTGTGTCATTAACACCTTTCTAGCTAGAAATACAAAGCACAGCACTATGAGGGCTGCTACGGGGAAAGTTGACTTCATCCCAGCCAGACCCAAAACAGCTTTACATAATCTGTCCTGGCAACCCTGCACACAAAGAAGAGGTGCAATGTGTTCCAGAAGATAAAGCTGCAATGTAAAGATATCTTCCAAGACATGTGCAATAGGACTTGACTGACAGGGACCTTGCCTATACAAGTGGGTTTGCTGCTAGAAGAAACCAGACCAAACTGTCTGAAAGGAGCAAAGCTGCAACAAAATTGTGCAAACTCTGCTAATAAATATGTATTAAACATGCTTGCACAGAGGGTTTGTGTATATAAATGCTCAAAAATGAATGGTAACAGGCAATCTACTGACCTGTCAGCCTCACTTCTGTGCTTGGGAAGATCATGGAACAGATACTTCTAGAAGCTATGCTAAGGCACATGGAGGACAGGAAGGCAATTTGAGACAGGCAGCATGTCTTCATCAAGGGTAAGTCTTGCCTGACCTTTGGCCTTCTATGATGGAGTGACTACATCAGTGGACAAGGGAAGAGCCATAGATGTCATCTTCTGTAAGGCCTTTGACATGGTTCCCCCACAACACCCTTCTCTCTAAATTGGAGAGATGTGGATTTAATGGATGGACTGTTCAGTGGATGAGGAATTGGTTGGATGGTAACATCCAGAGGGTAGTGGTCAACAGCTCAATATCCAGATTGAAATCAGTGACAAGTGGTGTCCCTCAGGGGTCCGTACTGGAACCAGTACTGTTTAGTATCTTCATCAATGACATAGTGTGATCGAGTGCACCCTCCAAGTTTGCAGATGACACTAAGCTGAGTGGTGCAGTTGACAGGCCTGAGGGGATGTGATGCAATCCAGAATGACCAGGACAAGCTCAAGCAGTGAGGCCCATGTAAATCTCATGAGGTTGAACAAGACCAAGTGCAGGGTCCTGCACCTGGGTCAGGGCAAACCCCAATGTCAATACAGGCTGGCAAATGAAGGGATTGAAAGCAGCCCAGCTGAGAAGGATTTGGGGTTACTTGTGGATAAAAAGCTGCACATGAGCCAGCAATGTTTGCTCACAGCCCAGAAGGCCAACTGTACCCTGAGCTGCATCAAAAGAAGTGTGGTCAGCAGGTCAAGGGAGGTAATTCTGCCGCTCTGTTCTGTTCTTGTGAGACCCCACCTGGAGTACTGCATCTGACTCTGGAGTCCTCATCACAAGAAAGACATCGACCTGTTGGAGCAAATCCAGACGAGGGCCACAAAAATGATCAGAGGGCTGTAACACCTTTCCTGTAATGACAAGCTGAGAGAGTGGGGGTTGTTCAGCCTGGAGAATAGAAAATTCTGGGAGACCTTATTGTGGCTTTCCAGTACTTAAAGGGGGCTCACGAGAAAGATGGGGACAAACTTTTTAGCAGGGCCCGTTGCAATACGACAAGGGGTAATGACTTTAAACTAAAAGAGGGAAGATTTAGACAAGCTATAAGGAAGATTTTTTTCACAATAAGGGTGATAAAACACTGGCACAGGTTGCCCAGAGAGGTGGTCAATGCCCCATCCCTGGAAACATTCAAGGTCAGGCTGGACACAAACCATGATTTTAACAACCTGAAGAATGTTAAAGTCATCAATTCTATGAAGTCTGACAAAGGTGGAAACTAAGGTTCTACTGAAATTAATACTGAAACTTTATTAAACCTCTGTATTCAGTCAAATAGCAACCACTGTTGGAAAAGACACTTATCTATACTGGGAATAAGAGCCCTTTCCTTGAATAAATTATATAGGTTATTTGATACTTATTGTTAAATTTTATACCGAGGGTAGGACTTTAACACCATTTCTTTGGTGGAATACCAGCTATTTCAAGTATGTAGGCATCAGTGAAGATTTGTTTACCTTTGTATCAGTGTTTGTGCTTTTTTAAATGCATATTTAAAAGGCAATGTATATCCCCCACAATAAAAAAAATAAAAATGCTTTAGCTTAGCAAAGCAATGTGGGAGATTATCTTTGCTAAGCCAATTTTTAAAACAGGGAAAACAGAGGAACAATTTTTACCATGTGTACCTAACAAGGACATTAAGGAATTGCATAGTATTTAATTGAGTTTAAAATACAATAATGGTCAAGTTGCTTTTCAAAAGATGATATTGAAAAGTCATTTCCAAAAGACTGAATTTTGATGTCATGGATGTTTCAACAGATGGTGATTTGTGCTGTAGCTCTTTCTAGCAGATTTTTTGAAAGAATGTGATGAAATGTCATATGTTTTTGACATTTGGTTTTCATTAGAGAACTATTTCTCACCTGATGCTGTTTGTGTCTTCAAATGCTTTTGATGATTTGATGGCAATACTGACTGCAGCTTATATTTTATTTCTTTCACTAAGTCATGTTCTTTTCCTTTTTAGTCTAATATTTCAAGTCAGTCTGTGTTTTAACTGCTTCTTGTCCAATTAAATTGATATCATGGAACTTTTAATGGCCATTCTATAGTTAAAGCTGTATTGAGATAAAAAGTATGTAAGTGTAGGCATGGTGTTATGTTTAACCTAAAACATCCTAGAACCAATCAACATCATTCATAATGGACAGAAGTCCTTAATTTGATAAGACTGGTAGGATACTCAGAAGGATCTTGGTAAACACTTGGCTATCTGACTGTTGTGGATTGGCCCCAACCAGCAGCCAAGCACCCACGCAGCTACTCACTCACTCCTTTGCCTGCAGCAAGTTGGGGGAGAAAACAGGAAGAACATGAGAGAAATATTGGGGGTCAAAATAAAGGCAGGGAGATGACTTACTAGCTGTTCTCATGGACAAAGCTGTCTGGACTTGGGAAATTTAATTTGCCAGTTAACATAAACATTACATTATTGATTTATGTACTGGGAAACAAAAAGACAAACATTTAGACACTTGACAAAACACCTTTCCTCCCCCTTTGCCAGGCTCAACTTCACTTTAGACACCTCTTGTTCCCCAGTGTTACTGCCACAGGTTACACTTGGTCCCTTCAGCTAGCCAACTATCAGTACCTACTGGTTTCTCTCTGCTGACCTTTTCTTATCACCCTTTTCCTGTGCTCCAGCATGGGTCCTCCACCATGTGTGCTTATTCTCTTCCTCCCCCTTCCCTTCCCTCTCCTCCCCCTCCTCTGACCTCGTTGTTCCCTCTGTTGTTTCTCACTATTTTATTCCCTCCTTGCCTTCCTCACTGGTGTTTTCTTAAATATGTTATCACAGATGTGCCATCAGCTTTGCTGATGCGATTGGCTGTGTCCTGTGATGGACCCATTTCAGAGCTGGCTGGAACCACTTGTGTCTGGCACAGGGCAGTCCCTGACCTCCTCCCAGAGAGTCCATCCCTGAAGACCACCCAACACTACCAAAATTTTGCAATTTACACCCAATACATTAGTTTTTTTCCTAAGCTGAAAGGAAAGAAAAGGTTGTCTGGTATAAACAGGTACATAATATTTGTAATTGGCAACATAGACAGATGTAAATGACAGTGGTTCTTCTTTGGATCTCTGCAGCACTGTACAGGAAAAGGATATGAAAGTTACAGATTCCTGCAAAAAGTGTCAAACAGATCAGCTAGTCTCCAGTTTAGAAGACTTTTCATATTGTAAAAAGAAGGTGGACAAAACAGTTAGCTGCATTCCTCATAAACTTTGTACCTCACATATTTATCACAAGGACAGAGCCAGCATTTCCTGGTAAACCACAGAAAGTTATTTTTCTTCATTTGGAATGCTTTATTTCACCACTTAAAAGAAAATGGTAGTCAGATAAGCAGACTGCTTTCCCTCCTGGCTCATCAATATCATTTCTCACATACATGCTCACTGCTACTGACTGATGAAATTGGGAGATATACTGTACTAAGCCCACTGGGAGCAGAGATTGAGATGATAGTTATTTAGCATTGAAATATGAGATGAGTCATGAAAAAAGCAGAACTCAAGCCAAGACTCTTTTTTTCAGAGGGAGAGGGCAAGTATGGTGAAAGAAGAAAGCAAAGAATACCGTGGAAATACAGACACTGAATTTGAATGGTCATTTTGGAAATGGAGTGACTCCTTTGGGTCAGCTGAGCACGTAAGCATGAACAGGGGACATGAACAAGAAAAGTGAACAAAGTGGAAAGAAGATAAGGCATTTGCATATATTTATCACCCAATAGGATGCTCATGAGAGTCCATTTGTAGCCCCAGTTCCAGAATATACCAATCACCCTAGTGTAAATTAACAGATAAACTCTTAGTACTTAATCTCACTCAGATGGATTCTGCATGGGAACTGTTTGATCACTGATCAATACCAGACCAAAGTGTTCAACCTTTGTGACTTAAAAAAAAAATAAAAAATTAATCGTATTTTGATACATTCCAATGTCTAAAACAACTTTTGTTTTCCAGAACAGAAAAAAACATGAAAATATGTTGGCAGTAGCCCTTTCCTTTGAAAATATATGACAAACACCTATACAACATCATCTCCAAAACTAGTGTATTTGATACTTTGTTTTTCTGCTGAGAAGTGGAGAAATTTGATTACCAAGCATTTAAGAATTATAGCACCAATTCATTGCTCTGTGAAGAAATCGACAATGATGGTTCTTATGGCATATAGTCAGTATAATTAAACAACAATTTACGTTACTCCATGGAATATATGAAATATATAAAAATGTAAAAGTCTACAGAAGTTTCTCAGCTAATCAAGAATGTATTACTCACACAGAGCACAGAAGATGACAAAGAAGAATGCCTACGCATGTTCATTGATGTATAGTTTTATTTCCTTGATAGATGATGAGACTCTTTCCATCTATCTTCTTAATCTGTATTTAGCTAGTTTCAAAGGAAAAGTTTTAAATTATAGTTTGTAAAGCTATGTTGGCGTGATACAGTACTGTGTATCAATTCACTTTATGGAGCTGTTATGAAGTTAACCTACATACCACACTGACTGTGAATATTAAAATTCTGATTAAAAAATGTTGACCTGATTCTTTCTTTCTAGCTCGTATTCTACCAGTTTTATACTAATGTAAATCAACTTAAATGAATGGATTTCAACTAGCATAAGACTGAGATAAGTATTTAGAACTGGCTCTGATACATATGCAAGGGGTGACTTTTCTAATGTGGCTTACTTTGGAAAATATTACCAGAGCATAATTCATGTAATAAAGAACAAAGGCAACTTTTCTTATTTTATATATGTATACAGTACCTTTATGCATATACATTATATATACACTTTCACTTGCCTTGTAAAATGACATGAAAGATTTGCATCAATATATAGCATTGATTTAATAATTGCAAAAATTTTATAAACACCTGCATTTGTAAATGGTAGATGGCTATAAAGAGGACTGGAAATGTATTTCCATATAGTTTTTGAGAAGATAATGGGTTTTATTGTTCTTTAAAGAAAGCTGTTCTTATGAACCCTTTACGTGTCCATAAATCTTCAGCTTACAGTCTCACTGCAAACAGCAAGGTGTCTGTGCAGTTACAGCTTCTATACTGAGCCTGATGTGACCCATTTCAGAGGATAAAAAGCTCCAGGTGACTCCACAACAGGGCCGCATATTCTGCGCAGCCTCAGCTACAGCTGCCTTCAATTTCCACCTGCCCTTGGGGCAGATGGCTTCAGAGGTCTTCTAGCAATGACCCTGGGCTGCCTTTCCTGCCCAGCATTCCCCTTATGATGTCACATTAAAGACAGATGGAACTAGTTTGGACAGTCAGAAGGTACTGATAAATGCTCTGTCCAAGACTTCAGGTATCATACATTCCAACAGTTTCCTGCGTGGCCTGCTCCAAAATGTCCTGAATGGGATGAAGAGCATAAATAGTCATTGCATTTAAACAGGAATACAATCTTAAGGCCATTCAATGAATGCCATATACATTAGACCACTACATCAAATGGGAATCCACAGACTATACTTTCATTTCCCTTACAAGAGTGGCACAAAATTTTAGGACTAAGGATGGAGTAAAACAATGAACTTGGTAAGTAAGGACCAGAAATTCAATATCTGTCAAAACTGTATTTACTTCCTTCAATAAAATATTAGAAAGCTTATCATATCAAGAGAAATGCAGAAGGACCAATCATTCGTATTCTTCATTAAACCAAATTTTCTGTGTGTCAAATTACTGAAATGCTATTATACAGCCATAGATAACTTTCCATTGTGGTTATCATTCCATATTTGTAAAAATGAAAAAAAATATCCCAGATAAAAGAATTTCCTTGTCAGTACATGTAAATTGTATTTATGTATACACATATACATGCTTATATTTGTGTGCTTTTCTCTATTTATACAATTTTATGTAAACACTAAAACATATGCATATTTATGAATAGAGCTGACATTGCATCTTGGAAAGACCTGAAGAATGTTTTAAAATATTTGCATATTCTCTTTTTATGTATGTGTGTGTGATACCTCTTTCTATATATAGTGCGTGTCTATGTTTGAAATCATTCCTTTGTACACCTTAGAAATGCAATGACTACAATGCAATGACTGGAAACTACTGCTTTGTTTGTTGAACCTTAGCTCTGCAGGGCTATATCTAACTGCATTATTCAAAAAAGAACTATAATTTTTGTTATTTCCAGTTTCCATTGAAACAGAAATTCATTAAAGTGCAGATCTGGGGAACTGAAAGTTCTGTCTAGAGGCTAACACAGCATGGGTTGAATTTTTTTCAAAAAACAATGTATCTTTTTCTGCCTTCCTTTACATATGAATTTGTAATTTGCTGGTTTTGATTTGTTCTTGATCAGGAGCCGTAATTTTTACCAAATGAACCTTCATGTATGTCTACAAATCATGAGGCAAATTTAACACATCTAAGATTGAAGTGCATTGGAATCTAGATCTCCAAAGACCTTGATCTTGTTTACCCATTGCAACCAAACATTGATATTTTATAAGGTCATATTCTTCAGCGGCATCAGTTTCCATCTGATTGACAATGTGGGAAGATCTGTTTGGTGGTTTTGCATCATGACAGTTTCTTTCCATATGTAGAAATATATAAAAGAGGAATAGATGGGACCTAGGAGACTGCTAGCGGTTGTTAACACAATATTGTCACTAAATATGTATTTCAAAGACTTTTGGGGGGGAGTATGAGCTGAGGTAATGAGGAGAAAGACAAATTTAACCCCTTTAATTATGATTCCCTTGGTCCTTATTAGAATCCTAACTTTTCTGTTGCTGATCTTTTTTCCACCAAAGCTACAATTTTGAGACTACGCAACATTTTAACAGTGTCATCCCTTGTGGCCATCTTTGTACCTCTGACTGACATTTGTACAGTACACAGTGCAAATTGCTTGGCATGTATTTTGAAAATCAATGTCAAAAGAATGACCGTACTATTGATGTGGGTATACTTACACCCTGTGGCTCTTGGAATTGTTTAGAAAAACTCTCAAGCAACCTCAAAATACTGATTTGACAATCCTTAACTTTGACACAACTTAGATGTTTCATCCCTGCTTGTTTTACAGATGTTATCTTACTCATGCTGATTTGGTTTTGAAAATGCACATTTAAAGCATGTATGTAAACATCCAGTTCATAAAAAAAAGTAGTAGAAAACTAACAGAAACAGAAAGATGAGAAAGCATCAAGATTTATGTACAGTCTGTGGCTTTTCTGCTGTGATTGTAAAACAGGCACCTCAATAGGGAAAACCACTATTTTGGGAGGCAGGGGAGGGTATAGACATACATGTATTGTTGAGCTATTTTGCTCTAATGTTTGGGATTCTGGTTAGCTATTGTGATAAAAATAGAGCGAGGCTCAGTGTCTTTGCTTCATTAGTCCTTCAGCAGACCTTACTTTCAATTTTGATCTATGAGGATTCAACTCCCTCAGTTTGCTTTGTGATCTTTCCCAAATTTCAGTTTTTGACTGCCTTGCATGAGAGAGGTTCACTAGGGAGCATTTTAAAAAGACACCAGTGGCAATTTCAATAAAGATAATCTCTCTGCCTGCCTTCCCCATCTCAGGGAGTACTTTCAAAAACAGGAGCTTAAATTTGTGTTCTTAAAACCACATATCAACAGTTGCTTAATTCCTAAAGAATTTTTATTGAACTTTTTTTTACCCTTTTTCTTCTCATCAATTTGTTTATCAGACTTGACCTGCATAGTAGAGGAAGTAATTTTCAACAATAATACTTGAAGAATCTTATAAATTAGGATTTTTCTTGTGTTTCGGTCTGATCCCTTAATGGTTCAATTGAGTAGATTGCAGATATTTTCTCACTTTTTTAGAGCTACCATTAGCTAAAAATACACAAAAATAGTTTATTTTCCTATACCTAGTCAAACTAAATTTTATGTTCTTGAACTGTTTTATAGTAGAGGAAAATTCCAAGTGACAATGCCCATGTTGTTTAATACTGAAGTGCTTTCTCAGTTCCTTATAATCTCATGATCTATTAAGATGGTGAACCCGGCTAGAAAACTTTGGTGTAGAGTCTCGTAGATTTCACTGGAGAGAGCTAATGACAATATTTTTAGAAGTTAAACTTTGTGCAGCCATTCATATATTTTTCCATTATTTTTCCTCACGGGATGCCTCAGAGCAAATATGTGAATATTTCCTGGGGTTTTTTCTTTTGATTAGAGAAGTATCTCACAAAGCAATTTTTATTTTAAGACAGTGTAATAATGACAGGCCTTAATACATGAGTGTACTGCATTTGTTTCCAATTTGAAGTTCCTGACAAAATATATAACTACCTACCTCTGAACCCTTTGGCATGAACACATTTCTAACACTGTTAATGTTAGCAAACCTACATCTGGAATCCCCAAAGCCTTAAAATGATAATTTGCTGTATACTAAGACGTTCATAGAATATAAATTGTTCAGTGAATTTGGATTTTTTCCTTCATTACTGCTAGCACCATCAAGGAGAATTCTTTTCTTGAACCCAATGAAGATTCTTTTTCTACTTTGTGAATTACACCTCTTGATTTATCAGAAGCAGTGAGAAATTATTTCTCGGAGGACAATGTTTTTCTGTAAAGCAATCTAAAATCATATTAAAAAAAACCCAAAAAAACACAAAACCCCAACACATTCCTAAGTCCAGCATTTAATATAACTTTCTTTCCAATACCAGGAGACACTGAGGTTTTTTACAAATTTATTTAAAGAGAAAATAAGAATAAGGAATTCACTTTAGTGACTAGACTGAGGAGTAGTAGCCCTCTGAGCACTGGTTACATAGAAGTATACGGGGCTGAAGCCAGGAGATAAAGATTTGATATCACTAGTATTTATTTAATGTCATATATCTATCACTGTATTCTCACATATTACTTTGTGATTATGACTATTTTGAATTCTATGGTATCTGGAACACAAAAACAGATTCACTTGGACTTGTGCAAAGCATTTGACGTTGTCCCACACAACATCCTTGTCTCTCAATTGGAAAGACATAGATTTCACAGATGGACCACTTGGTGGATAAGGAATTGGCTGGATGGTTGCATTCAAAGAGCTGTGGCCAACGGCTCAATGTCCAAGTGGTGAGCAGTCATGAGTAGCATTCCTCAGGGGTCGGTATTGGGACCGGTGCTGTTTAACATCTTTGTTGGCAACATGGATGATGGGACTGAGTGCACCCTCAGCAAGTTTGCCGACGACATCAAGCTGTGTGGTGCAGTCAACAGGCTGGAGGGAAGGGATGCCATCCAGAGGGACCTGGACAGGCTTGAGAAGTGGGTCTGTGTGAACCTTATCAACAAGACCAAGTGCAAAGTTGGGGCCAAAGTGCACCTGGGTCAGGGCAATTCAAAGCACAAATGTGGGCTGGGCAGAGAAAGGATCGAGAGCAGCCCTGAGGAGAAAGACTTCGGGGTGTTGATTGATGAGAAGCTCAACATGACGCAGCAAAGTACGCTCGCAGCCCAGAAAGCCAATCGTATCCTGAGATGCATCAAAACAAGCGTGGCCAGCAGGTTGAGGGAGGTGATTCTGCCCCTCTGCTCTGCTCTGGTGAGACTCCATCTGGAATACTGCATCCAGCTCTGGGGCCCGCAACATAAGAAAGACATGGACCTGTTGGAGCGAGTCCCGAGGAGGTCCATGAAGCTGATCAGAGTTGATAGAGTTGGGGTTATTCAGCCTGAAGAAGAGGAAGCTTCAAGAAGACCTTATTGCAGCCTTCCAGTACCTAAAGGGGGCCTAAAAGAAGGCTGGAGAAGGACTGTTTAAAAGGGCATGTAGGGATAGGATGAGGGGTAATGGTTTTAAACTGAAAAAGGGTAGATTTAGATTAGATATTAGGAAGAAATTCTTTGCTATGAGAGTGCTGAGGCACTGGAACAGATTGCCCAGGGAAGCTGTGGATGCCCCATCCCTGGAAGTGTTCAAGGCCAGGTTGGATGGGGTTTTGAGTAACCTGGTCTAGTGGAAGGTGTCCCTGCCCATGGCAGGCGGTTGGAACTAGATCTTCAAGGTCCCTTCCAACCCAAACCATTCTATGATTCTACGATTTACTTTGTAAAAAATTTGCAAATGAAACCAGATAGCTTGTTTCTTTAGGCTGGAAAAGACCTGTACAAGTCAACACCTCTACAAAATACATATACACTCTCATTTGAGAGTGAAAACTCTCATTGTCACACTGGTTTTACAATCCATTGTAGTGGGGATGCAGAAGGAAGGGAACCTATTGTCCAGTTATTTGAAAAAAGTACAAGCCAGACAAGACGAAATACAAGTTCTCCAAGATTAATGCTGTTTTTTAAATGTGTGAAATAAATATAAGGATTTTTTTAACAGTTAGAGCAATTTGGCTGCAATTAAAATTAATAGCATAAAACAAATTAATTGCAAGTAAAAATGATAACTTGGATAACACATTATTGAGGCAGAAGAAGAGATCAAATTTATTTGAACAGCAAGAAAATAGAAAACTATTAGAGCATTAAAACCAGTGAAAAATCATATAAAGTCCCTCATTAAAAACATACACATACTGATAAGATAAAGGTTGGTATCACTGGTACTAGCCTCATTAACTGTAAATGTTGTGGGGTACAGTGGACTGTAGAAAGCTTTTTGGATATTTCGGTCACAGGCTGAACTTACCTTGTCTAGATGATTAATTTCTGGAAGAGAACTACAGAAATGAACCAGTAGGAAGGATTAAAGAGTTGAAATTGCTGCATAAGGTGAGATTTTATATAAAAGCTTTTGTGTCATCGCACCCCATGGAACAAAGCCAGAAACATTCAGTGCAATTCCAAATCTCTTGTGTATTTTGAAGCTTAAATCCTCCTATTTTGGCCTGCTGTTTAATTGGCCACAATTAAAAGGTTCCAGAGAAGTATATCTTGCTTCTTCTGCACAGATTATAAAAATACTGCTAGAAAGCAGCTTTAAGAGTGAAAAGACAAAAAACATGACACTCTCCTACCACAGGAAATAAAGTAATGGTTATTTATGAGCCCAATGATTGCAAAGCTCATCGAAGACACAGCGCATATATGTAATAACAAAACATCTCACACCCATGCTGTATCCATCCAGTATGGCTCTAATAAAGTAATTGTATATGAACAGTAAAATGATCTAAGCCTTTATACTGTTCTGTAACTGACAAATTGATAGGAAGTGCAGGCCCATTTAAAGCATTCTTAATTTTATCTTTTCTATAACACATTTTTCAAGCTCGGCTGTCAAGAACACTTGGTAGATAGATATTTTAATCAGGGCCGTTAAGTTTCTTGCCCAATGATCTTGGAGTGGTTGACTAGAATTCGTTGCTAAAGCTCATCAGTTAGGCTTTCAGGTTATGCTAAATACATTAAAAGGTATCAGCCATAGAATCATAGAATAGTTTGGGTTGGAAGGGACCTTTAAAGGTCATCTAGTCCAACCTCTCTGCAATGAGCAGGGACATCTTCAACTGGATGAGGTTGCTCAGAGCCTCATCCAAACTAACCTTGAATGTTTCTAGGGGTGGGGTATCTACCACCTCTCTTGGCAACCTGTTCCAGTATTTCACCATCCTCATTGTAAAAAATGTCTTCCCTATAATCTACCCTCTTTTAGTTTAAAACCATTACCCCCTGTCCTATTGCAATAGGCCCTGCTAAAAAGCTTGTCCCCTTCTTTCCTGTAGGCACCCTTTAAGTACTGAAAGGCCACAATAAGAGCCTTCTCTTCTCCAGGCTGAACAACCCCAACTCTCTCAGCCTGTTCTCACAGGAGAGGCGCTCCAGCCCTCTGATCATTTTTGTGGTCATCCTCTAGATGCACTTCAACAGGCCGATGTCCTTCCTGTACTGAGGACTCCAGAGGTGGATGCAGTGCTCCAGATGGGGTCTCACAAGAGCAGAGTAGAAGGCCAGAATCACCTCCCTCGGCCACGCTTCTTTTGATGCAGCCCAGGGTACAGTTGGCCTTCTGGGCTGTGAGTGCACATTGTTGGCTCACGTGCAGATTTCATCCACCAGTAGCCCCAAGTCCTTCTCCTCAGGGTTGCTCTCAATCCCTTCATTTGCCAGCTTGTATTGACATTGGGGTTTGCCCTGACCCAGGTGTAGGACCCTGCACTTGATCTTGTTGAACCTCATGAGGTTCACTTCGGCCCACTTCTTGAGCTTAGTCCCAAAAGTATCTCCAAGAACAGTCATTATTTCCTATATGGAGGGCAAGGTTAAGAGATCTGTTCTGTACAGGAAGAAAAGTCTAAATTAGGGAGATTTTAAGATCAGCATCACCATTAGAGCACGTATTACACCTAGTTAAAAATTCTGATACCTTTAGGTACTAGAATGGGCAAAATTTTTATTATTATTGGAGAATTTCCATAAATTTTTGGTTTATTTTAAGATTCTGTTTTTTACTTTAATCCCGATCTACAAGTTCTATCTTGAAATGCATTTGTCAAGTCTGTTCATGTCTCTTATTTTAATATTTTTTTTCAAAATTTAATTTTAAATATGTAATTTTCAAAATTTCTCTGAATAACTTTTTTTTATAAATTTCTTCACCGAAAGGGTTATCAAGCTTTGCAACAAGCTGCTCAGGGAAGTGATTGAGTAACTGTTCCTGGGGCTATTTCAAAGACAAGTAGATGCGGCACATAAGGACATGGTTTAGTGGTGGACTTGGTAGTGTTAGGTTTATGGTTGGACTCGATGATCTTAAAGGCCTTTTCTAACCTAAATGATTTTATTATTCTATGATTCAAAACAAGTAGCATAAGTTGTATAAATGCACATTTGAATACCAGTGGTAGGGAGGGTGATGCTCTAACTGAAAGAGAGGATTTTTGTCAGCTACCGTGGATTCATGGGTTTATAAATTATGATGCCAAGCAAAGAGCTAGGAGAAAAAAATTATATTTGAATTATATACATATGTGTTTATATACATAGGAGTGCATGTGTATACTTATATTTATATATTTATTTGTTTACAATAATGTTAAATATTCTTATTCCTCTTTTATATAAATGGTCTCCATTTTGCATAAAATACAGAGAATAGACATTCTTAATTTCTGTAGAACAAAATGTTTGAAAGGTCACTCAAAAACCTGAAAGCTAGTGTGTATAATTAATTACAAAGTCTTGTGAGCATTTAATTAATGTTAGAAGTTAAAAACATTCGGAGTCAGCTCTTTCCGGTTCTGAGATGCCAGGAAGGGACCAGCTGTTGATGGCCCACTGAATTATATTCTTCATAAATCTCACACTGAGAGTAATTGTTTTCTGCAGGTCACCCATGTATGTCACTCCCAAGTTGTTATCATTAAGCTTCCGTCTGAAACAGAATTAAAAAAGGGTAGAGAAGAAAATAGAGTTTACAAAAGGAAAGACTTCAGATTTTTGAGAGTTCATCATTTAAAGACAGTACTTGGTAAAGGCACTGATCATAAAATAAGTAAATTAGTGTTAGGAAAAGAGTAACAGCTCTTACAAAATGCTCCCAAGAAAGCTCTGAAACAGAAGACTTGATGCTTAGTGGATGCATCCTGAGGAGACAATTTGCACTGCCTTACATAAGTGGCCATAGGGGTAATTGACGCTTCAAGAAGGCTTCTGAAGCCTAGAAACTCCCTAGGATTTCAATAAACAAGACAAGTTGTGCTTAGAGGAAGTTAATGTTAGCCTTTATATAATATAAGCCCTTTCCGTACCTTAATTGTTTTGCTGTAAAGAATTATCAGTTACAAACACCCACTCTGACTTCTAATAAATACTAAGGAAAACAGTGGATGTCACAAAATGTTATGCCCAGTTCTAAAAGCAGTATTTCTGATAGCTAGAGGTTCTTCAGTTGAGAAAAGAAATAACAACAAGAATAAAAATAGGCCAGTGGAGGAAAATGGAGGAAGTGTCTGCAAAGTGGATTTCAAATAAACTAATGTCAGTTGTTTTTTCCATGAAGTTGTAACATATTATGGAGAAGGGAGTTTGTGGTGCAGCTTATTCCATTTTATTCATTACATGGAACAGAGTCCCTGTCTGATAATTCCCTGCAGCAAGCTTGCAGGAATAGGAAATTATATGCAAAATTATTTGCAAACCCATTCTGATAGAGGCCTATGAGGTCTCTCATTGGTCCTCAAAGGTGGGTAGGAGTAAGAAAGTTGGGGAAGGGCTAATCAGGCAAGTACTTACTATATAGATTTAGTTGCCTCCTTGAACATCCTATTCTGGTACCGATCCTTCAGGAAGGATGAGAAGTTCCTCTCACTGATCAAACTTCCAGTGAGAGGGCAGAGAGGAATATGAATTTGCCTTTTGTTAGGTTTAATAGCATTCTGTCTTGCTTGCAAACTTGTAAAATAAAATAAAGTTTAAAAATCCATTATAATTGAACATAACAGACCTTCAAATAGTCCTGTATAGGAGTACACAGAGCAGTGCATCTCCAGCATATGTGTATGCAAAGTCAGACCTAGTTATAATGCAGAGAGCACATTGTGCAGCTGCACAGCCATCTCTCTGTCAAATGACTGGGAACACTCATACCACGCTGACTGACTAATGCAGGAGTAAAAGCTGCCTGGGTTCTCTGGTAAATCCAAGCAGTTCTTTGCTTCAATAATCCAATGTAGCAAGGCAGTCTGGTTTACATTGCAAGATTACTTTTTGTTGTTCTTTTTTTTNGGCACTGGAACAGATTGCCCAGGGAAGCTGTGGATGCCCCATCCCTGGAAGTGTTCAAGGCCAGGTTGGATGGGGTTTTGAGTAACCTGGTCTAGTGGAAGGTGTCCCTGCCCATGGCAGGCGGTTGGAACTAGATCTTCAAGGTCCCTTCCAACCCAAACCATTCTATGATTCTACGATTTACTTTGTAAAAAATTTGCAAATGAAACCAGATAGCTTGTTTCTTTAGGCTGGAAAAGACCTGTACAAGTCAACACCTCTACAAAATACATATACACTCTCATTTGAGAGTGAAAACTCTCATTGTCACACTGGTTTTACAATCCATTGTAGTGGGGATGCAGAAGGAAGGGAACCTATTGTCCAGTTATTTGAAAAAAGTACAAGCCACACAAGACGAAATACAAGTTCTCCAAGATTAATGCTGTTTTTTAAATGTGTGAAATAAATATAAGGATTTTTTTAACAGTTAGAGCAATTTGGCTGCAATTAAAATTAATAGCATAAAACAAATTAATTGCAAGTAAAAATGATAACTTGGATAACACATTACTGAGGCAGAAGAAGAGATCAAATTTATTTGAACAGCAAGAAAATAGAAAACTATTAGAGCATTAAAACCAGTGAAAAATCATATAAAGTCCCTCATTAAAAACATACACATACTGATAAGATAAAGGTTGGTATCACTGGTACTAGCCTCATTAACTGTAAATGTTGTGGGGTACAGTGGACTGTAGAAAGCTTTTTGGATATTTCGGTCACAGGCTGAACTTACCTTGTCTAGATGATTAATTTCTGGAAGAGAACTACAGAAATGAACCAGTAGGAAGGATTAAAGAGTTGAAATTGCTGCATAAGGTGAGATTTTATATAAAAGCTTTTGTGTCATTGCACCGCATGGAACAAAGCCAGAAACATTCAGTGCAATTCCAAATCTCTTGTGTATTTTGAAGCTTAAATCCTCCTATTTTGGCCTGCTTTTTAATTGGCCACAATTAAAAGGTTCCAGAGAAGTATATCTTGCTTCTTCTGCACAGATTATAAAAATACTGCTAGAAAGCAGCTTTAAGAGTGAAAAGACAAAAAACATGACACTCTCCTACCACAGGAAATAAAGTAATGGTTATTTATGAGCCCAATGATTGCAAAGCTCATCAAAGACATAGTGCATATATGTAATAACAAAACATCTCACACCCATGCTGTATCCATCCAGTATGGCTCTAATAAAGTAATTGTATATGAACAGTAAAATGATCTAAGCCTTTATACTGTTCTGTAACTGACAAATTGATAGGAAGTGCAGGCCCATTTAAAGCATTCTTAATTTTATCTTTTCTATAACACATTTTTCAAGCTCGGCTGTCAAGAACACTTGGTAGATAGATATTTTAATCAGGGCCGTTAAGTTTCTTGCCCAATGATCTTGGAGTGGTTGACTAGAATTTGTTGCTAAAGCTCATCAGTTATGCTTTCAGGTTATGCTAAATACACTACAATGTATCAGCCATAGAATCGTAGAATAGTTTGGGTTGGAAGGGACCTTTAAAGGTCATCTAGTCCAACCTCTCTGCAATGAGCAGGGACATCTTCAACTGGATGAGGTTGCTCAGAGCCTCATCCAAACTAACCTTGAATGTTTCTAGGGGTGGGGCATCTACCACCTCTCTTGGCAACCTGTTCCAGTATTTCACCATCCTCATTGTAAAAAATGTCTTCCCTATAATCTACCCTCTTTTAGTTTAAAACCATTACCCCTTGTTCTATTGCAATAGGCCCTGCTAAAAAGTTTGTCCCCTTCTTTCCTGTAGGCGCCCTTTAAGTACTGAAAGGCCACAATAAGGTCTCCCCGGAGCCTTCTCTTCTCCAGGCTGAACAAGCCCAACTCTCTCAGCCTGTTCTCACTGGAGAGGCGCTCCAGCCTTCTGATCATTTTTGTGGTCATCCTCTAGACACACTTCAACAGGCCGATGTCTTTCCTGTACTGAGGACTCCAGAGTTGGATGCAGTGTTCCAGATGGGGTCTCACGAGAGCAGAGTAGAAGGCCAGAATCACCTCCCTCGGCCACGCTTCTTTTGATGCAGCCCAGGGTACAGTTGGCCTTCTGGGCTGTGAGTGCACATTGTTGGCTCACGTGCAGATTTCATCCACCAGTAGCCCCAAGTCCTTCTCCTCAGGGTTGCTCTCAATCCCTTCATTTGCCAGCTTGTATTGACATTGGGGTTTGCCCTGACCCAGGTGTAGGACCCTGCACTTGATCTTGTTGAACCTCATGAGGTTCACTTCGGCCTACTTCTTGAGCTTAGTCCCAAAAGTATCTCCAAGAACAGTCATTATTTCCTATATGGAGGGCAAGGTTAAGAGATCTGTTCTGTACAGGAAGAAAAGTCTAAATTAGAGAGATTTTAAGATCAGCATCACCATTAGAGCACGTATTACACCTAGTTAAAAATTCTGATACCTTTAGGTACTAGAATGGGCAAAATTTTTATTATTATTGGAGAATTTCCATAAATTTTTGGTTTATTTTAAGATTCTGTTTTTTACTTTAATCCCGATCTACAAGTTCTATCTTGAAATGCATTTGTCAAGTCTGTTCATGTCTCTTATTTTAATATTTTTTTTCAAAATTTAATTTTAAATATGTAATTTTCAAAATTTCTCTGAATAATTTTTTTTTTATAAATTTCTTCACCGAAAGGGTTATCAAGCTTTACAACAGGCTGCTCAGGGAAGTGATTGAGTAACTGTTCCTGGGGGTATTTCAAAGACAAGTAGACGCGGCACTTAAGGACATGGTTTAGTGGTGGACTTGGTAGTGTTAGGTTTATGGTTGGACTCGATGATCTTAAAGGCCTTTTCTAACCTAAATGATTTTATTATTCTATGATTCAAAACAAGTAGCATAAGTTGTATAAATGCACATTTGAATACCAGTGGTAGGGAGGGTGATGCTCTAACTGAAAGAGAGGATTTTTGTCACCTACAGTGGATTCATGGGTTTATAAATTATGATGCCAAGCAAAGAGCTAGGAGAAAAAATTTACATTTGAATTATATACATATGTGTTTATATACATAGGAGTGCATGTGTATACTTATATTTATATATTTATTTGTTTACAATAATGTTAAATATTCTTATTCCTCTTTTATATAAATGGTCTCCATTTTGCATAAAATACAGAGAATAGACATTCTTAATTTCTGTAGAACAAAATGTTTGAAAGGTCACTCAAAAACCTGAAAGCTAGTGTGTATAATTAATTACAAAGTCTTGTGAGCATTTAATTAATGTTAGAAGTTAAAAACATTCGGAGTCAGCTCTTTCCGGTTCTGAGATGCCAGGAAGGGACCAGCTGTTGATGGCCCACTGAATTATATTCTTCATAAATCTCACACTGAGAGTAATTGTTTTCTGCAGGTCACCCATGTATGTCACTCCCAAGTTGTTATCATTAAGCTTCCGTCTGAAACAGAATTAAAAAAGGGTAGAGAAGAAAATAGAGATTACAAAAGGAAAGACTTCAGATTTTTGAGAGTTCATCATTTAAAGACAGTACTTGGTAAAGGCACTGATCATAAAATAAGTAAATTAGTGTTAGGAAAAGAGTAACAGCTCTTACAAAATGCTCCCAAGAAAGCTCTGAAACAGAAGACTTGATGCTTAGTGGATGCATCCTGAGGAGACAATTTGCACTGCCTTACATAAGTGGCCATAGGGGTAATTGACGCTTCAAGAAGGCTTCTGAAGCCTAGAAACTCCCTAGGATTTCAATAAACAAGACAAGTTGTGCTTAGAGGAAGTTAATGTTAGCCTTTATATAATATAAGCCCTTTCCGTACCTTAATTGTTTTGCTGTAAAGAATTATCAGTTACAAACACCCACTCTGACTTCTAATAAATACTAAGGAAAACAGTGGATGTCACAAAATGTTATGCCCAGTTCTAAAAGCAGTATTTCTGATAGCTAGAGGTTCTTCAGTTGAGAAAAGAAATAACAACAAGAATAAAAATAGGCCAGTGGAGGAAAATGGAGGAAGTGTCTGCAAAGTGGATTTCAAATAAACTAATGTCAGTTGTTTTTTCCATGAAGTTGTAACATATTATGGAGAAGGGAGTTTGTGATGCAGCTTATTCCATTTTATTCATTACATGGAACAGAGTCCCTGTCTGATAATTCCCTGCAGCAAGCTTGCAGGAATAGGAAATTATATGCAAAATTATTTGCAAACCCATTCTGATAGAGGCCTATGAGGTCTCTCATTGGTCCTCAAAGGTGGGTAGGAGTAAGAAAGTTGGGGAAGGGCTAATCAGGCAAGTACTTACTATATAGATTTAGTTGCCTCCTTGAACATCCTATTCTGGTACCGATCCTTCAGGAAGGATGAGAAGTTCCTCTCACTGATCAAACTTCCAGTGAGAGGGCAGAGAGGAATATGAATTTGCCTTTTGTTAGGTTTAATAGCATTCTGTCTTGCTTGCAAACTTGTAAAATAAAATAAAGTTTAAAAATCCATTATAATTGAACATAACAGACCTTCAAATAGTCCTGTATAGGAGTACACAGAGCAGTGCATCTCCAGCATATGTGTATGCAAAGTCAGACCTAGTTATAATGCAGAGAGCACATTGTGCAGCTGCACAGCCATCTCTCTGTCAAATGACTGGGAACACTCATACCACGCTGACTGACTAATGCAGGAGTAAAAGCTGCCTGGGTTCTCTGGTAAATCCAAGCAGTTCTTTGCTTCAATAATCCAATGTAGCAAGGCAGTCTGGTTTACATTGCAAGATTACTTTTTGTTGTTCTTTTTTTTAAAAAAAANAAAAGAGTAAGTATAGGGTACATTATAAATACTGCCCCAAGATCTAGAGGAGAAAAACAAACAAGCAAAGACACACACAAAAAAACCCAAACCAAACCAAACTAAACCAACCAACAAACCAAAAAAAACCAAAAACCCAACCCCCCCCCAAAAAAAAAAAAACCAAAAAACCCAACCACCAAACCAAACAGAAAAGAGAAGGAGAAGAAGAAAGAGAACTGGAAGGTAATACCCTATGGTAATAAATTCTTCTACCCAAGAGAATCCTATAGCATTGTGCCCAAGGCAGTACTTTCTCTTCAGGTGAGGAATGTGGGGGTGAAAGCTGGCTAACATTCTGCTGCTACCAAAGCACAACAGTTTTCCAAGATTTGATTCAGCAAGGACCTTTTGAGTAAGGTACTTTCTACTACATCTTTTATTGCAGGAAGAAACAGAGGCCATTTTCGAAATCAAGGTGAAGAACAGTTGGAGGTAATGTACAGCAGTTTTCCAAGGTTTTATTCAGCAAGGACCTTTCATGGGAAAGTACTTCTAATGTTGCTGAAAACGCAAGGGAGAAGTGGAAGAAAGAAGGGAAACCAGAACTGATGACAACATCACCCCAAGTAAACTATAGCTTTTGAGGAGCTCAGATGATCTTGTCTTATTTACTTGAAACAGAGACACTTCAAAGATTGTGGTTCTCCCTAGCTACACATTGAGGATTGAAAGTGATGTTGAATCAAAGTCAGGGATTTCCAAGTGTCCAAAATAATTTCCTGGAAAGTCTAGTATTTCCTTGGAGATTTTATTTTGTAATGCTGGATCCTGTTTGGCTGAGAAGATTTGACAAGCTGGTAACCCAGGTGCAATTGAATCTATGGAGATACTGATTGTAGTCATTTGCTGGTGTAACAGCAAAACTTTGTGGTATGACAGAAGTGTGCAAGAAAAGAGACAATGCAACTCCAGTGCAGTACGTTTTGAAACATTACATAGACAGTGGCTTTTAAAATGTCTGCATTGAAAGTAATGGATTTTATTTGCTTTTAAGCTCTGTTGTGGAGGGCAGGAATCAATAACGCTCCTCTCCATGAAATCAAGGCTGTTTCTACTTTCTGGTATTCCTTTCAGTATTGCCCATAATTTTATTACTCCCTGCTTTTCTCACAGGCTTCAGTAATTGACTGGCAAAACTACAGCATTTAGGAAAGTTTCTTGCACTTGGCGTCAAGAGGCACAGAGTTCCTAAGCTCATTTCATTTGTGACTCTTGAAAGCTTGCAGTCAAGTCATGTCTCTTCAGCACAAAGCTCCAAGGAATTGTGCAGATAAAGCTCGAAGAGCAGAGGAAAGCTGAAAGAGTGATAGAAAAAGCAAGGGGGACTAGAGGGGGATACAGGCAACACAGAAGCAACAGACAGCATAAGCTTCAAAAGGGAAGACATGGAATCTCGTGGTACACAGGAAAATCAAAAAAGAAAACAAAAGGTAACATTTTGGTACTCGCCTAACCTTCAAAAGTCAGCCTACAGAGGCACTGAAAAGAGTGCTTGCAGCTATACCGGCCTCTGAGATTTCATCTTGTATGAAAGGTGTAGATTGAGATGAATAATAAGATTGTCCTTTCAGGACCAAGACTCTGCCTATCAATCAGTCAAAAAAATAAAAATAAAACCAAACTAAAACAACAACAACAAAAAAGCAAAACAAAACTAAAACAACAATAAGGAAATCTTAACAATCCCATGTTTATCATCAATTCAGTTAAACACGTAATTAGATTTTTCTTTAATGTTTCGTGCAGCTTCGCTCATCTGACTGTTCCTGCTTTGCTGTCAGACACTCAGCTCTCTTTAATACAAAGTGTCCCCAGGACACCTATCCTTTACCCAGAGTATACCCAGGATACCTGTCCTTTGGAACATTTAGCCTTTACAGTGTATCTTCTTTTCTGTTGTGGAAAATGAAACTTGCTCCTTTCTGCATGTTGCCATAATATGTTCTGATCGGTAGAATTCATATGTCATTTTCATTTTCAACAGTAGCAGGGCACAGTAAGGTACACAGCTGGCGGCAGGAAACCAGTTTCCCGTTACTGTTCTCTGATGGGAGCTTATTAGTGACACCATGCACTCTTCAACTGAGCCACTGAATTACAATGAGCGTGTAGAGCACAATTCTTCTCAGAGTGTCATCAACGACAAAACACCCACAGATTGTACTGAAACCTATGTAAAACAATTTGGCAGTATCAGGACCTTGCCTTTTTAGATTTCATTTTTATCTTTCTGAATCACCCGTATAAGGCGAAAGAAAAATAACAGTCAAAACCTGGACAAGAGGTATGTGAAGGAAGCAGTATAATGTTTTTTATGGGACAAGAATGGCTAAGTGAAGCTTCAGATGAGGTTATGGTCAAGGGCCAGGACCATTAGGGCTGCCATTAGGTGGCTCTTCAAATGTGCTTGGAGCCAGACTGTCCCTCTGACATCATGAGTCAGGAGTTGCCCCATGAATAAATACACATTTTCAGAGCATTTTCTATCAAAATAGGAACGAAATTAAGGGGAGAAAAAAAGGAAGAAAGGCAAGAAACCAAGCAGTGAACTGGAGTTAAAGGAACAACTCTTAAGAAATCTCATAAATGGTAGATTAGGATTGATTTCTTGTTATGTTTCTCTTAAATAGAACTGAGTTACAAAAAATGCCCGTGGTTTTGCTCTTTACCCTGCCCTGTTCTTAGTACTGTGAAGGTCTTTCCAGTGCATGTTGTACCTTGGCAGTGTTAAAATGTTTCAAACAATGTCACTAATTCCTAGTTTAAACAGAAGTCCGTTTCTTAGCACACACAGACAGATACTCATTCTGCTGTAAGGAGGCATGAGAACCAGTACTGGCAGAAAACAATTAAGATTGTTATCACAGGATGGTCAAGTCTGTACTTTCGTGTATGTCCCATCAGTTTCCAGATTCTGTCAATACCAGATCTTGCTCTATAACATGAGAATGTGATTCTTAAGAAGTTACGGGGAATAAAAGTAATAACTAAAAAAAGCAACACAAGTACATCACTTGCAGAATGAAAAATCTAAAAGAGAAGGGCCAAAGGTTTCTTATATTGATCTGAAATTAATACATACATCAAATAAGCCATTAAAGCCTGTTGAAACTGCAGAGTAGGTCAAATAAAAGAACCTATATTGATGACGCAGAAAATTTTATCTCATTGAAACATACATGATACAGATCATATGAGGTTGGGGGGGAATAAAAAAAGCTTCGTACTTTTTCTACACTATTATTCTCACTCCCCTGAGGTAGTCTCACTTGAAAATGCTTCAGTGAAAGAGAAGCTAATATATACCAAACCTATCATGCCATAATCTTGTGAAAAGGCAACATGCCAACATACCAAACTTCTGACCACAAATCATATTTCATAAAGCATCAATTCATGTAATTTTCAGAGAAATAGGAGTTTAGGCACATCACTGATGGCATTCATAATGCCTGTTCTGGCAGGTAATTAAAAACATCAGTTAGAGAGAGAATTTACTAACAAGTCTGTGGACTAAAGCTCTGATTAGTTTTTAACACTAACACTAAGAAGCAGAATCACTGAACTAAGAACCGTTAGTAGTCAACATATTGTTCAACAGAGTTAAAAATATGAGTGGTTTCAATGTTAGAAATCTGATGGTAGAATCACTGGGGACTTGTAGATAGAAACATAAGGTAAGACAAAACCTTAATCTCATTTGGGATTGAAGGGTCTACCATCAGTTCATGAAAATAATATCATTACAGCTACAAGCAGAAAAAAAATCACACAGAATAGTCCTCCAGCCAAATAAGAATTTCACCATTTAAGCACAACTTATGTGGATAAAGACTGCCCTTTCCCAAACACTAAATTGGAGAAAGAGTCGGATAGAAATTCTCAGAGAACAGCTTCAGCAATTTGACACACATCAACCCCTCAATATGCACAAAATGAGAATAACAGACTTCCTACTGCTTTACAACAGTGCTGAGATCTCAGGAATGACCTGTGGACCTTAGAATTGTAGAATTACTCTGGTTAGAAGGGGGCTCAGTGGGTCCTTAGTGCAGCCTCCTACTCACAGGAGCGAGACCACACAGGTCTCAAAAACCTCTGAGGACCCCCATTCCATAAACTCTCTGGACAACCTGATCGAATGCTTAATTATCTTCAGGGTGGCAAATTTTCCGTGTATCCAGTTGGAATGTTCCGCATTGCAATTTATGATTGCTATCTCTTGTTCTCTCTCTGACCTCATTTGCACTTCAGTGAAGAGCCTGGTCCCATTTTCCTGATGACCTCCCTGTAAGTCTGGGAGGACCGCTGTTAGGTCTGCTCAAAGCCATCTCTTCTCCAGGTTTAATAAGTCCCGGTTTCTCAACCTCTCCTCACAGGATAAGTGGTACAGCCCCTGACCAGATGAACTTGCTCCCATTTGTCAAAACCTTTATTGCCTTGGAGCTCCCAAAAGTGAATGCAATATTTCACATATGACCTAGTCAGTGCTTCTCAGAAGGGAATAATCACGTCCCTCAATATACTGGCTGCAGTTTTCTGAAGAGGATTATTTCATTCCAGGTACAGGACTTTGTATTTGTCCTTGCTGAATTTCATGAGGTTCATATCAGCCCATTCCTCCAACCTGTTTAAGTCCTTCTGAATGGCTTTTTGGTACCCCTCAGTTTGGGGTTGTCCCCAGACTTGATGAGGGTGCACCCCATCTCCTCTTCTAGGTTAAAGGTATTAAACTACATAAAAGATATTGAACAGTCCCAGAAGTGACCCCTCAGGAAGTCTGCTAACTGGCAAAATGAAAACCATTAACCACCACACTTTGAGTCTGACAACCCAGCCAGATTTTCACCCATCTAGAAGTTCCTTTATCTTAACGTCTTTACTTGGATACAGGGGTGCTGTGGGAGACCATGAGGAAAGTCCTGCTATAGCTGAGATAAACAACATCCACTGTTCTACTCTCATCCACAATCATTTCATCATAAAAGGTGACCAGGTTCATCTGGCAAGATTCACCCTTGGCCAGCCTATGTTTGCTATTCCCAAACACCATTTGCTCCTTCATGTGCTCAGAAATGGCTTTCAAAGGGCAAAATCTTCCTCCACACACAGAATCTTATAGTGATTAATTATGACACATTATTCCTTTAAAATCTAGTTGGAATTAAGAACAGGAGATATGGAAATGCAAAGAGGATTTTAATGCAAATACACTGAATCAATAATCCTCCTCTCAGAATAAGGTACTTTTCAACACAGCAGCTTGATGTGGTTGTGTGGTTCTCAAGGGACTGAGAAATGGGGAGCAATTAAAAAAGCTACAAAAAAATCCCATCCATCTTTTCTCCTTTTCCACTTTGCATTTCTTTTTCTCTTTCTGAGTACTCTGACCTTCTGAAGACTTGTATGTTCATTGGACCTGTGAAGTGGGGGACAAGAGACATAAGTCCAAAGCAAGATCTCAATCCTGAGGGCATACTCAGAAAAGTTAGGGATGGAAAAACATACCTCTGCAAGCGAAATGTCTGTGTGCTTGAAGCTGGCACTGGGGCTGAAAGAAACCCTTGTTGGCACACCATGCACAGGCACGGATGGGATTTCTTACCAAGGCTTCGTAGAACTATCTAGGCACTGGAAACTGGGGTGAGAATTTTGGCACTAAGTTTAATTTGGTCAGAGACAGGGTCAGTTTTTTTACAGATTGCTGAAAGGAGAGGGATTGAAGTGTAAATATGAGAGTGTTTGTTGGTGGCAGACAGTGGGTCTGCATGAGTGCCTGTATGTGTATATGTAAACACGGCATGGAGCAAATACCTACAAAAAGTAAGCGGTCTGTATAGAACAGCAACACTCATGTCATTTGAAAGCCACACATGTAATGCATAAATTTTGAATGTACAAATGTAAAGCTGGGAGAATTTGGCACTCTTTATTAGTTTAAAGCTTAGAAGTGCTTTTATCTGGGCATGCCTACACTAAAATTTTGATTTTCTGCTATCCCTTTGGTAACTAAGTGGGTCAAACTCCACAAAAATCTTAATAGATTATACTTTTAAGTAATTCTCAGGCACACTTTTTTTGACAACTTTTCATTGACAGACCCAAGCCATGGGGCACAGGCAGCCATGGAGCTATCACAGCCTTTGCTATGAGGAGTTATGGAGATGCCGTCTCCCTCAGACAGGGGCTGTGTGGTCTTGGGGCTCCCTATACTCTTTCCTTACAGCTTTCCTGATCACCTTGAGAGGCAGTGATGAGTGACACCAGCCCACTCTGGCCTCCCCTGTGCTGGAACAGACTCTGTTTTTCAGTCTGACTTTAACATGCTCCATTGAATTTCAGTAAACAAGTTTGTTTATGAGCCTGGCAAACCTAGAGAACAGTTTAAAACTATGCTCAAAGAAATTTATTCCCAGTCAGCCTATCATATGTCAGGGAGTCCCATATATCGCTCCCATTCATGACTCCCAAGTCTCCATTTAATTCTTATCTCCTGAGGCCGTGTATCTCAGAAGTACTTTCCCCTGTACTCTGGACTATTTTGCAGGGAAAACGATTTAAAAAAAGGGGTTTATCGATGCCTTTTATTCTCCCAATGGCCCTTTCAGTTATGAATTGCTCTTTCCCTCTTTTTATGTTGCTGTTATCCAGCCATGTAGCTGATAGTCCAGTTTCTCCCTGTAACCTCTCCCGTGCTGCCTGCATCTTTTTCCCTCAGGGCTCTTACTGCTCTTTCTATTGCTTGCTGTTCTCCTGTGTTGCTCTTCCACCCACGACATCCTCTGTGTGCAACAGGTTTGCCATTGCTCGATATATGCTCATATACACATGGGGCTTCACATGATTGCTGGACTGAGCAGCTCAAATTCGCTCAGAAGATATACTCCAGATCAAATTCTTATAAAATATGCTGATCCCACATATGCTGTCTACAACAAGAAAGGCATTTTAGAATAGTAGCAGGAGCAATGGCAAAGAAAAATTTCTCCATTTCAATCACTTTTGAATACATCCTAAAAAGATACTATGTTTATGTTTTGGATATTTTCAATAGTCACAGGAACATTATTGCCACAGCATCACTGCAGCTCCCTTGAATTCATTTCTATTGCTAAAACTAATGCCACATAAGATAACATAAAAGTCTAACCAAATAGATCGATAGACCTTCAGATATTTGCACTTCCTTATATTTGATCTTTTCTGAAAATGAATTTTCAGTAATTTCTCATTTTCAATAACTGATTTTCATCTGGAGAGTGCTTCAGATAAGACATAACACTGCTACAAATGTGCAGTGAAAAAGGCTGAGTGAGTTTTCAAATATCCCTTTGTCGCTTAGAAACAGCTTTACCTAATGTTGAGGGGAACATACCATTAGCAGTACCTGGATTCAAATCTGTATGACATTTTTAAACTTGTGTTCACAAACACAACTGAATGGAAGCAGGCCCTTACATTTACCTCCAGCTATCATTTATTTCATATTTGTTTTATTGTCAGGAACAGTCCACCATTATCAATAATAACATACTGTAAGTATTACACACAAAAATAGTATTCATTAATATATGGAACTCACAGCTTGTATCTTTTTTTTTTCCTTGTAAGACATAAAAATAAATACCTCAAGATACATAAAAAAATGCACGGTATACAAAACCTGAAGTGAATAAGCTGATTCAGTACTTTAAATTAGTTGGTATTTCAATTAGACTGAGTTGTCATCTCAAAATCTATTAATACAGTACATCTGGAAAAACAAATACAACTTGTTGCTCTTTTAAAAGAGAATTTCCATTCCAAAATACTATAGCTTTATGTTGGACTATTCTGTGCTGATGTACACAGTAGCAAGGAGAGAAGTATAGTTTTGAAATGTCATCTATATAAGTCATTAAAATAAGAAAGAAGGAAGGAAGGAAAAAAGGAAGGAAAGAAGGAAAGAAAAAGGAAAGATGGAAGGAAAGGAAGGAAAGAAGGAAGAAGGAAACAAAGAAAAGAAAGAAGGAGAAAGAGAGAAGGAAAGAAAGAAAGGAAAACAGAAAGAAAGAAAGAAAGAAAGAAAGAAAAAGAAAGGAAGGAAAGAAGGAAGGAAAGAAGGAAGGAAGGAAGGAAGACAACCCAGACATAAATTAAGTACAATAACAGTTGTATTATATTTCCATAGAAGTAGGTGATGTGACAGTAGGAATATAGTTTGGAAACAATGCTGTTTTCATTACTTTGCAAATTGTACATTTACCACATATGCTGGAAAGTTGCCCTTACTAATGAGAGCCAAGAGAAAGAAAATAATCTAGGCTGTGAAGCAGAGTTAATCATGTGAGTGTTACTAAACCATATTTATGGCATAGAGGAGATGGGCTAGCTGAACTGCAGGAAGATTTTATCTTTATTATGAAAAGCAACAAGCACCCTGGCTAGCTGTATAAATGCCTAAGTGGACGGGATGTTTGACCCATCTGTCAAATCGCAAATGTATCTTCTGAAATCAGTGAATAATGATTTACATGATGAGACAAAGGTATATCATCATTCCATCAGAGGCAGTCATGTCTTCAGGTCCAGAAAATTAAAACTATTTTTTTTTACCAACATTCCCTAACGCATGATATCAGAAATAACCAAGACAGTAACTAAGTAAAGTGAGCCCCAAACCTCCTTCAGTGCATAGGGGCACAAGACAGAAAGGAGGTTTCTGAAGAATTTCCAAATATAGCAATTTGCTGTTGCAGCACAAAAGGGACTGAAATATGTACCAGGAAGGAAAATACCTACAAATTTAAATAATTATTTGGGATATGCAAGGCTGTGGGTCAAGAAAAGGTTTTGTCTTGATAAGAGCACTAAGAACAGACCAAGATCATTTGCCTGCACTCTGAGGGCACATTGTGTGAATGAGAATATTAACAAACAATAAATTTTGTTGGAGGCACTGTCAATTTGCTAAAATCCTGACCAAAATAAAGTTACTGTGAGGAATAGACTTTGCAAAGATTAAAGCCTATCAAAGGTGAGGAAAGGGAATTACAACCACCAGTTACTATTTGGAGGCTGTCATTTTATATAACAAAAACAGGTGTCATGGCTTTAACATAAGTAACTTTTGTATAAATGTAGCTTTCCTATTCATGTATGTTAAAAACATTAAAACATAGTCATAGACCCATAGCCTGGCAAAACCCCCCTGTAATTCCAGGCCATTATATTCCAGCTCATTATTGTGAAATCCTATATTAAAACATAGAAATGAAAACTCTGTGATAGATTGGTCAGCTGTAGCACCACAAATAATCAATAGTTTAATATTACAGATGAACAATACATCACCAAGGTGAAAAGGTATACACCAAAGCTGAGCTGGCTCAAGTCTGTAATGAATTCTGCTATCTTAATTTGGGTGGAGCAATGTGAAAATCAGATTCAGCTAGAGCATTTTGGTTATATGTGAACATATAAAAATCTTACTGTATGAAGCTAAGCTAACCAGGGAAAGGTATGTGTCTAATATGACAGAAATGGGTGATTGTGTAACTTGCTTTGTTGTTTGTTTTTTTTTTTCCTTTCTGAAATGTTTGTCTTAATATCTTCATTTTTATATTTAGCTAGTTTGTCATCTAAGAAGGGTACATTGTTTATTGATACAGTACTGCATCTGACAGGTGGGGGGTTTTTCATTGTTTTATGTCTTTTTGCAGGGGGAGGGGAATTATGAAATGCCTACGATACTTAAAGTGATCAGAGCCTTAAGGCTACAAAAGAATCTACAAAAAATAAGAGAGGCGCATTTTTGTGTGCTGCCACAGAATATTTCCTTCCTGTAGAAAGAAAAGTAGATGCGCGCAAGATCTTTGTATCTCATTACTGTACCCATTACAGTAAACAAGGGAGATGTTAAGCATATGCATGTATGTGACTTTGAAACACAGGATGTTCACTGCACTCCTGTTGAAAAGCAAGTTTTAGCCCAGGTGGTCAGGTAGAGAATATAGGCTACGTATCTATATTCACAATGTGAAAGATAGTAGTGAAGAATTAGAGGTATTCAAAAATGATATTATTACAGACTTTTATATGCTACTAAAATATATGTATCACATAATGTCTTATTATACTGCAGAGAAGGTAAAAACCAGACATAACATCTCATTTTTATCACATATTTTTTGAGAGAAATGAAGTGCTTGAGTTCAAAGTGCTTGTAGGACTAATGAATAAGTCTGAAATCACCTGTAAATCCAGGTGATAATAACCTAGCAATATCAATATCCATGGAGTAAGTTTTTATCCTTAAATCAAGACCCAGAAAATCTGAAGTAGAGGAGAAGTGACAAATATATACTCTTGCAAAAGGTGGAAAGTGAAGGGAAAGAGAACAGGAAGATATTCTGAAACGGAAAGAATTACAACAGTGCAGAAATTTTCCTCCCAAAGGTATTTCATGATGCTTTTAGTTGAATAAGATGATAGATCTTGAAATTGATAAAGCACCTCAGTCACAGGGCTAGTTATGGTCCTCTGATAACCTTGCATTGCTAGATCATGGAATTTTTTCAGTCTCTTTGAAGTGTCATTAACGGCCATCAGTTTTTGTACACTGAGACATCAGTGAATAGTGATCCCATGGAACAGAATCTATATAATTTTCTTCAGATCACCATTTAGGATTTTTCCCCTCTTACAGAGTTTCTGGTATCTAATTTCACAAAGAATGCCTACAATACATGTTCATTTGGGTAAATGCTGCAGTAGGCAAACTGTATACACCTTGGCTGCTGAGTTTGCACAAATCAGAAAGGTTTAAATCAGAAGGCAACAGAGCAGCAAGAATATGTGTTTAGAATAATGAGAAAGGGAGTGAAATAATGAATACACATTTTTATCAGTGTTTTATTCTGACATATCAAAATATTGAAGGATATTGAGAAAATCTGATGCAACATATTAAATTTCCCATTTTATACAGTTATTTAAATACACCTACCACATATAAGTATATTAGCATGTTAGAGGTAAATATCTTTACAGTGGAAGGAAAAAATGATAACATGATGCTTTACGGAAAATAGAAATATTTTCCTAAATCTAAATGGTATAAAAATACAAATCTATATCTTTGTAATTATTTGAAATACAGAAATTCCAGCACATTGATAAAATAGCATGTCATAAAGCAATGAATTCATGTGACTTCAGAAGGAGGAGTTAATAACAGTTTAATCCAGAGATGTCATGAAAGGTTCAAATATCTCTCAGGAGGATAGAGATTGATTAAAAGAAAGATGGGTCTCTGATCTTGCAAACTCAGGGCGTGGGAAGGCTGAACTGGAGAACATTAAAAAGTGATGGCTTGTTCATTTTTTTATATATATAGTGCCTACAGATTTTCAGGTTTAAATAAATTAAGGCCCAAGTTATTTCATTTTTGAATTCTTTGCTTTAAGCTGTTTCCAGAAGAGAAAATGAAATTAGGCAAGAGTTCCCACAGATTTTTATTCTGTAGAGATGGTTATACCACCATGTTCAATTGTGCTTTCACTGTAGCAGCATAAGTGTGACTAGATAACTTACATCCTTCGCGACAGAGACCAGCATCCCATGTTCTGAGTAGAAGCTATGGTATGGATAAAGCAAGAACACTAAACTCTAGAGGGTGAGACAGCGTTGCATCCCTGCAATGATATCTGTAGCGAAAAAGAGCAGTTCATCAGAACACTTCGTCAAAGTTCCTCCGCATATTAGTGGTGGTATATTTTTCTGCCCTTCACAAGCAAAACTTCTTGTTATCCATGTGTCTGACAGATGAAACAAGTCTTTTGCCATGCTTTTAATAGCATTTGAGCCATGCAGAGCTGATATTTTAGATAGCATGAGATACTTGGCTAAAACATAGCTCTTGCAAGTATTTTTTGCTGCCTTTCGTACTTAGTAGAATTCATTAAATGAGTCTTTGCAAAGTAGCTAAATTTCCTTTTTATTGTCCTCAATTCATGGATCAGCAAGGTTTAGTTCTGCAGTAGCTTCAGGGCAGCTCCCTGAATATGTCTCTTCCTAAAGAATTGAGACCAAGCAAGTTCCTTGGCCATCAAACTAGGTGCCTTTGATCACGTTAGCTGTCCACACAGCACCAGTCAGGCTGACTCTCTTTCTCTCTGCCACTGCCAAGTGGACAAATTCAGAAATACCCAAACGAGCATAATGCTGCCAACCAGGAAGAGAGGTGATGAGAGGAATCTCTTTCCCCCTTCTCTCTCTCTCTCTCTCTCTTTTTCCTGCATTGCTTCTCATTCCTACAGCAGCTGGAAGAGCAGAGCTTGGGAGAGTAGATCAGTGGAGCCTATGAGGCTCTGGGTGCTTTAATTCATGACCAGAACAGGTTCCAAAAAATGTGTGTGATGGAGCAGATCTGGCAGCCACTAATGTACTTATATGCTTTCAGACATTTTGAGTGCATGTGAAATGAGCACAAGGCCTCTGATTAGCCTAACAGTAAATACAAAAGTCCAGCTAGCACATACTCTCACTGTTTATGCCTGGTGTGAGCTGGTTATGTCACACAATATTGTTTTTGTCTCTGGGTCCTGTGGACCTAAGAGACAAATAGTAACTTTTGTGTGTTTTTTCTCACTTCAAAGCGCCTGCAAGAATGCGCCAGACTAGTGCTTTATAGCACTAATTTGAAGATGTGGCATCATTCAACGTGAACAGTGGCAAAGCCTGCTGGAATAGTGCTAGAAAACTGTTCAGGAAGCCCAGTGTGGTGCTACATCACTAGTATGGCCTTTTGGAAGAAGTTCTTGTCGAGAGCTACAGTCCTGCCAAGAGTCATGCCTGTGTTTTGTTATGAATACACCATGTGGAAGTTGTATAGACAAGAGCCTTGGAGCAAATATTATGCAGTTTGGATGAGCTGGCATACAGTCCCCAAACTTGCCTCACTTCCTTTCTTATTTTTTTTAATTTTATTTTTTATTTAGCCATGTAGATGTATACAGAAGATCTATTTGTTGTATTAAAGAATTTAATTCTACTGCCGCCACTGATTTTCTGTCCAGGGCCCTTCCCTATTTTACCTATGTCTGATGCAGGCTGTGGTTTCCAGGAACCTTACAGAAGTTTAAGAATCTCTGGATTTGTTAGTTGTAAAATGTTTCAAATTCCACATGAAATTTGGAATGAAATTAATTGTGCCAGAGCAAATCTGCATGATCCCACTGACTACAATAGCTGAAGAATTGACACATCACCATGGGGCACACAAAGAATCAGTGTTGAATTTTTGGTTTAAACTTGATTTTAGGATTGATCTTTAAACTCAGATAACCAGCTAGAGCTGCAGTGGATATTTTTGAGTGAGATCCAGAGCATTTTGTGATAGTAATTTATTGAAAATCTGGAAGGTTAAAACAGACTAGCAGAAAACTTCAGACAGTTTTCTGGCTGGAGAAACTGATTCTGAAATCTGGTATATCCCAACTTCCACATTGTATATTTAACTCAACCTTTTGAAAATTTTTGTGATAGAAGTTAGTGTCTGTATCTAGTCCTTAACTCATTTAAATGTAGACATAAGGACTTTAATAATTCTGTGCTTCCTAAACTGGACATCTGAGCATTTGCATAAAGTTGTGTTGCTGTTCCTCTGAGTAAATTCTGCAAAGTCATCTTTAGCAACAGAAGATTGAGGCGGAGATTCATGCAAAAAGCCATTGAGGTCTAAAGGTGGCTCCCTGGTATTATGATTCATATAGCACCCTTCCCCTATAGGAACATCAGTGGATGCTGAAAACACTGTTCAGTGCACAACTGGCATAATCAGGGACTCATCCTGATAGCACCCTATCCAAACAATTCAGAGAACTGCTTCTTTTCATTGTCTGCATTATCGATGGGCTTTATACCATCTCCACACATATTTATTGACCACATATTATGGGTACAGAGAATAAAGCAACAACTATACTGTGGTGGTTTAACCTTGGCTGGACGACAAACCCCCCATCCAGGTGCTCTCTCACTCCCTCGTCTCAACAGGACAGGGGGAGAAAATAAGGTGGAAAAGCTCATGGGCTGAGATATAGACAGAAGAATCGCTCACTGGTTGCCATCACAGGCAAAACAGACTTGACTTGGGGAAAACTGCTTTAATTTATTACCAATGAAAAACAGAGTAGGATAGTAAGGAACAAAGACAAAACTAAAAGTAAGACACATTCCTTCTTCCCAGGCTCAACTTCACTCCTTCACTCCTGACTCTTCTACCTCCTCCTCCCCCTGAGCGGTGCAGGAGGATGGGGAATGGGGGTTGGGGTCAGTTCATAACATTTCATATCTGCTCCTCTTTCCTCCTCACACTCTTCACCTGCTCCAGTGTGCAGTACCCCATGGGATACAATCCTTCATCAAGAGGTCCAGCCCAGGTCCTTCCCACAGGCTGCAGTCCTTCAGAAACAGACTGCTCCAGTGTGGGTGCCCCATGGGCCACAAATCCGGCCAGAAAATGAGCTCCTGCATGGGCTTCTCTCCATGGGCTGCAGCTCCTGCCAGGAGCCTGCTCTGGCATGGGCTCTCCATGAGCTGCAACATCCTTCAGGGCATATCCACCTGCTCCACCGTGGGGTCCTCCACAGGCTGCAGTGTGAATGTCTGCTCCAACATGATCCTCTGTGGGCTGCAGGGGGACAGTCTGCCTCACCATGGTCTTCATCATGGGCTGCAGGGGAATCTCTGCTCCGGTGTCTGGAATACCTCCTCCCCCTCCTTCTTCACTGATCTTGGTGTCTGCAGGGTGGTTCTCTCACATTTTTCTCACTTCTCTCTCTCTCAAAGCTGCTGCACAACAGTTTTTACCCTTTCTTCAGTATGTTATCACAGAGACGCCACCAGTGTTGCTAAGGGGCTCAGCTTTGGGCAGCAGCAGGTCCATTTTGGAGCCGGCTGGAAAGTCTCTGTCTGACACGGGGGCAGCTCCTGGTCTCTTCTCACAGAAGCCACCCCTCGAGCCCCCCTGCTACCAAAACCTTGACACTTAAACCCAATAAACATACATATATGAGAGAGAGAAGGGGAAAAAAAAAAGTAATGTTAATTCAGCATATAAATAATTTTGTTAATGTGATTTCAAGTACAGGCTGATGTTATTCCACTAATGAGTTTAATTCAGTTCTATTTTTTGTACAATCTTAACACTATAAAATGATTTCTTTCCTGTCAGTCTTGCTCTCATAACTTATTATTGCACTTGCATTTGCTACGTTATGAATTGTTCCCACGGCTGTAAAAGTAAGATATTTCATTCACTTTGACTCCAGTTTTTTCTATTAAACTTGAATCACCTACTTTTATTGTTGAAGGACTGCAAAATTAAACTGCATTATGAAAATGCAATAACATATTCTGTATGTTATTGGTTCATATCTCTTTCATTTTTAGCCACTGCTGAATAACAATTGCATAATATCACTTTCCATTACAAGCAGTCTTTATTAACCTTTGAGAACTCTTTTTATCCATTCAGATTCCAAATGTTTGATAGCAGCACTTGCTTTGGTTTTAATCTATTTTATTTGTAAAAGAGCTGAGCTAGCAACAATGGTCAAATGTAGTAAACTTGGTGTAATTTTCTGTATTATTTCCACCTCTGCTTTCAGCTTTAATATGCTGTTTTATCACAGAGAAAGATGAAATGTTGTGTGACAGCCTGATAGGTTAAGTTTCATTAGATGTCTGATCCTTTTCACGCCAGTATCAGTTGAAATACTACTGTTCACGTTAGTGCAAAAGGAGAAAGGCTCCAACGCATACATCTTTGAGTTGAACGCCCACAAGATAGAGATTTTACACATCTATTTTAGAAACTGTGTATATCTGATAATCTCCCTAATGCCCAGAATATGTGTTCATTGTACTGTGCATGTAAGTTAAACTTAATATAAATGAATAAATTGTTTGGGACGTATCAACTTTAACAGAAGTCACAAAACTACTGTAAATCCCTATAGGTGCTACATATTTGCAGTTAAAGAGATGAAAAATGTGAAATGATTTGACCAAATATAATCTTTCCAGAACTATAGTATTTTGCTTGCCAAAAATCGCTCAATTTACACAAATGGTTTAATTGGAAATTCAATTAGTTTAACGATGTTTTATCACTATAAGCATGATCTTTAGGCTAATGCAGAGTTAAGAAAAAGTGCACAGAGATGTAGCTCATCCTAATGTTATTAAGTATTATAACAGTTTATGGACTGTGTCCATTTTCTTAGACATTAAGCATCATTAATCTCTCTGGAGTCTCACAAAAGACAGAAAAAGTTTGTCATTCCCCTTTTTATTTCCAGGTGCTTTAGAACATTTAAGACACAATATTCCTTAACTTCCATAGCAAAATTCGAGCTTCTTAATCACCAGGTCAATACACTTATAAAACTACGTTCTGGTTTTAGTCCATAAACCTCAGTAATCACTTACATATATGTGAGGAGAGCATCTGTATAACTTGATTACCTGAGATAAAATATCAGGGATCAACTTAAATGATCTGTCAGAAAAAACACAGAGCAACCAACAAGTGTGGGCAATTTTCAATCTTTACTTTCTCTGATAAACTGGACAAGCCAACAACAATGGCTCCCTGTGGTCTTGTAGGGTGAGAGAGCATCTCATAGGCAGTAGGTTGCGTGGGGACCACATGGTCTACTTTTTCAACTGTAACAAGCAAACAAACAAAAGGCGGCAATGGGGCCTTTATCTGCTTGTCCACGGTAGGTAATTGCTTTGACGAGATGACAATTTAATGAAAAAACTACTAGTATCTCGTGAAGATAACTTGAAAGAACGTAATCTCAAATGACTCATTCTTCTCAAGGCATTTCATAAGCAACAGAAGGGGGAAATAACTCATGGTCTTTCCCAGAGTCTTTCTATGTCTGCGAAACTAGTTTACAAATTAACCTTCCAGTTAAATTAAATAGGATGAAATGCACAGCTAGCAAAACCTAACAGCACTCCTGTGGCAGCTAATTCACTCATTTGAAACACATATATTGGTCCTATTCCTTTGTTACCAATGAAAGGTGGCTTGTGCTGCTTCAACATCATAGGAAGAGTACTGTCTAAAAAGAAAAATTCTTTTTTCTCTCAGGAAGAAAGTTTTTTGCCCATCTTGAAAATTTCCTGTTGCATATATATATATATATGTTTTTTTTCTCTTTGTACTAGAGAGAGTATATAATCCTAAATTTACTCTGTCCTTTTTGTGAAAGTAGGGTATTTTTTTCCAGACTTCATATGATGCAGTTAAAAATGTTCAGACCCACACATGGATTTTAAAAAAGTTAATTTTATTTCCAATGAATTAATGTAAGAGGGAAAAGGAAAGAGTGAAATTTCTAGTTTGTTTTTAAGAGCCAGACATTTTCTTCTTTTTTTTTTTTTTTTTTTTGATAATGATCATAATACCTGTGATTTGATGAACTCTGAAAAATCTTCCTTTTCCAATTTGAGTGTCTAGATAAGAGAACTTTTCTCAAATATGTATGACTTTATAGGTTGGAGGTTTAGTGGAGCAGAGCAAGTCAGGAGGAAAAGAGAGGGGGAGGGGAACGAATGAGTCATGAAGGACTGTGTAACTGAAAAGTTAATGATGGAATTACAGTCTTTTAAAAACCGACTTGACACCTTGCAGGAGAGCAAACTGTATCCACAAAATGAGAAGAAGAAAATGGAAACCAAGGCTGAGTGCAGTGTGACTGAAGATATGATTAATTAGTGAACTAAATAGCATAGTAACTTTCAGTCTCAACTGTGTACTGACAAATCAGTTTTCCAGCTCTGTTACCACCATTTCTTCATCTAGCAATACCTATTTGACTTAATCTTATACCTGAACTCATTGCAATGGTTTTCCAGTCATTGTGACCATACCTT
The DNA here is from genome assembly GCA_008711295.1 of Anarhynchus alexandrinus. Classification (NCBI taxonomy): domain Eukaryota; kingdom Metazoa; phylum Chordata; class Aves; order Charadriiformes; family Charadriidae; genus Anarhynchus; species Anarhynchus alexandrinus. The sequence goes on from VUYV01000021.1 coordinate 5,092,115, forward strand.
ATTTTAAGAAGCATTAACTGAAAAGCAATGGGTGAGATTTGAGGAGGAAATGGAGATTCCTTTTTTATTTTGTTTGGAGGTGGGAAGAGAAATAAAGCTAGATGATGATAGGAGCAGCTGTTCCTTTTAAGCAGTTTAAGAACTCTTAAATTTAAATCTAAGTGATTTAAATGGTATAAGATTTTAAATTCACAGATAGAAGCTCAATATAAATTACTGTAAATTTGCTAATAACACTAAATATAGATTTGCATTCCTAAACTAGTGAAAATGCAAGATGATTTTATCTATATCTGCTGTAACTACTTTTTAAAGTAGCTCTGGGCTGCTGCACGCCACCTAGTATCAGTACATAAGAAAGCAGAAAATAGTAGATGCGAATATATAGCATTTGCCCATTCCTTCTTTTTTCCCTGACCCCATTACTCCTGGAGGCTTTTGATGTGCAGAAAGTAGACTCCACAACCGAGATGGTTGTAAAGTAAGTATGTTTATTCAGCACCGGGCAGCACGGGGGGTCGCCCCACCACAATCGTACACGCCCAGTGCAGCGGCTTTCTCAAATATATATAGTACTTAATCACATAAACATAAGATTTCCGAATACGCCTGTACATATTCATGACCTGTCCCCGCTTCGTATTAAAATTAACTCAAGACATCATTTTCATAAACTCCTCCCAACTACGCTTGCGCATTTCCTCCTGGTGGTGGTCGCTGAGGGTCGTGAGGATGAAGGCTGATGATTCCTCTTCATCACCGCAAGTAACCTTTTGCTTTTGCGCAGACTCAGTTCTTCCTTGGTCTTTGTCCAGACCACAGGGTAGGTTTCAGCCACTTCTCCTGACAGGTTCTTGTTCATTATCAGGAGCTGTCCTTGACAACATCACAAGACTTCTTGCTTCGTCTGGTTTTCAGTAAACTATCAGGCCTGTTTTCTAGGTTATATGTCACTACTAGCCAATTAGTACACAATGTGTCATTATCTCTATCATATACCCCTGACTCACTTTCAAGGGGTAAAATTAAGTTAGAAAACAGCAGTGGGAAGCAAAAAAAAAAAAAAAACCTAATGATTTTGTGTCCACTCTAAAAATGTTACTAAAAAGAAAGTTTTTCTCGATAAAATATTGAACTAGTCACATGATGAAAGAAATCACCACCTGGCACAGTTTAAATGGACCTTATCCTGTGGTTCAAATTAACACCCAGAAGAAAATACTCTGAGCACTGATTGATCAATGAAAGTAGTGGTATATGGTAACAATAGAAGGTATTTTTCTAAATCCACTCCTTCTGATATAATTTACCATAATAATGACTACTTAGCTATAGTGAAATACTTTGAAAGTTAGAATCCATAATGTGATCTTGATAATCACTGTTTTTGTGGTGGTGGTGTTAGATTAGCTGTTTTCATTCCTAATAAAAATAAAATTACTAGAAATCAGTATTCCTATAAAATAAAGTAGGTTGGGTGATTTTCATGCTGTCAGGCATACAGCATGATTTGCAATTTATTTTTTTTTCCAAACAGGAATCCATGCTGAGTTTCACTAGAAAGGTACTAGATATGAGACTTCCCTTAGAGCTTCTTGAGAACATCCGCAGACTCCTCTCCACATGAGCCGATTCATCACATCACAGTTCATTTCAGCTCTTCAGGTTGGCCTGCGCATGCTGCACTGATGGGTTGTGTTTAATGGAATAATGAGCTGCAGTTAGCTATCTGGCATTTTATTCTGAGTATTTTCATTCATGCTAGTCCTCCTGAATTAAAAATAACCAACAACAAAAAATATTGAGAAATCACAGAGCAAGCTGCAGTTAGTTTATTATTGCGGACATGTCCTGAAATGAACTGTCTCACAGCAAAACTCATCTTTTAATGAAAAATTTCATCTGTCCTAATTCACTGAGTAGAAAGCTAAAAGTAATTATCTACTGATTATTACAGCAGTAGCTGGCACATCTATACCCACAAGAGTGTCAGTGTTTCCATTATAAACCCTGTTATTCTAGGTTCTAAAAATTTTCAGACTATTGAAACTTGGCACAAAAGTTAGAAGATTAGAAGCAGCCTCTCTGAAAGGAAATTTTGGTGTCCAGCCATTTGCAGATTGCATAATTGAAGAAGAATAATAGTTTGCTATTTGAACATGTATTGCGCGGGCTTTTCAGTTCGGAAGGAATTCACTGAAAATCGTGACATTTACCTTACACTCACAACTCCCCATACTATTTAAAACACAATAACATTACTTTCTTTAAATTATATTCATCAGGATTATATAAACATCACACAGTAGTTCCAGTAACACTCTGCATGACAACTTCTACTGTAATAATTATCCCTTCTGATTGCTGCTAGTAATGACTCCTGTTCTGTACTGCATCCAGTCAACCCTCATTTGGAGAAGTGGAGGGTGGTCCTTCAGTGAAGAATGGGTTTCTGAAGCTTCTGGCTTTAGGTATTTTGAAGGAAATTGGGCAAATATCTGCAGAGGTGTGTCACGTATTGCCAAGTCTGTTAAACACAAGAGGTATTAATCTTTCTGATACCCCTTTTCTGATTTATGTTGTCCTAAACCTGTGAAGATATTCTCCTAAACCTACGGAGATATTCTCAGCTTCCAAAAAACAATCAATGCAGTTCCATGGAAGGACAGAAATATGCCATACACTTTCTAAAAATCAGAAGTAACAGATAAAAAGCCAATTAAAACCTGCATTAAACTTTTTACAGATTCATCTGGTTGGGAAAGCTCTTTCTACCTATCTCACCTCATGCTTATAGTAAAAGTGTTGAGAGAGAAAGGACAGACAGGCTTGGTGCCAGAGGCACAATAAAAAAAGACAAGAATGATACACCAACTGCAAAAGGTACAGAAATGGTACTAGCCAAGCATCCAATCTGCAGCCAATCACATTGAAATTGCCCTATTACTTGCTGAAGTATTTCCTCTTTGAAAAATGTGTGGGGAAAAAGCAATATTAAAAACCAAACCACATTCAAATGCACTAAAGCCAACAAACCAGAGCCAAACCATGTTTTGGAGCTGTAATACTCAATTATGCCCCAAGTGGTGGCAAGCCAATATTGCTATTTCTTGCATGTTTTTTTGCATTCTATTTTTTTTTCTCCTAGATTATTTAAAAATACTACAAACAAACCCAGACAAGTGTTAGGCATATCATCCACAAGTATTAGGAAATTTCTGAGGGAAAAAATAAGTAGTTTATATTTCATTAAAATTCACAGTGTTTCTATTTTTAAAATGTGAACACTATCTAAACAGACTAAGTAAGCAACAGTCTATCTAAATAGTCAATCTGTAATGAAAATAAAAGGAAAACTGTGAAGAAATGAAATTTGGCAGCAGTGAGACAGAAAGCTCCTGCATTTCTGAAAGAAATTTACGGTTCATGAGGTAAATGTTAAGTCTGAGTTCCTCTGTCAGCAGTTATCTCTTTCTTCTGAGTCCTTCTTTGAGATCTGTGAAACCTTTCTTCTTGCCATCATCAGGGCTGAACGATTCTGTATGGTGGGGTCTGTGTACATGAGAAGTAGTACGGACTGATTTTCAAACGTGAACCAAGAAGTGCATGCTTAGTAAGAACAAGTAAATATATATTCAGGAATTTGTGTCCTATAATATTTTTTTTTTGGTTGAATTAGACTGGCACAGGATGAAAACAGTTTGACAGATTAGCTAAAAATGAGAAAGTAATGCAGCATTTCATTCTTGTATTTCCACTGACATTTTTTTCTACTTACATTCAATTTCAACAGACATTTTTGGAACAATTCAGAGAAAACCTAGCAATCTTGCTCGTATTGTCTGTAGCATGTTAAGTCTTGCTGCAGAGGAAAGCAATGTTAGGATGTTATATTACATCTACTGTTGATTGGTAGCTGTGGTCACTCAGCTCCCTGCAGGCATAACAAGTACTCCACAAAACAGCTGTCTCATGCACAAATTGACCATACCACATTGTTTTGATTATTGGCTTTGGCAGAGGCAGCTGATGAAAGTTGCAATGCATTTGCAGTAAGCACTTATGAATACATATTCAGAGGATTCGTTTTAACTCTTTCACTTATCTGGTTTTGACAAAGCCTAAGTGTTTACACAAGAGCTGAGATTTTTTTTTATGGCAGAAATGCTTTAATGGGTAGCATTATATCATTCCATATGATCTGAATTAACTTGCTGTGGCCATATTAGTGGGCATGGTGACATCTTCTATTGCAAATTCCGTGATTGACTGCTGATGCTCTTTTGGTTCCTTCGTGGACTGCATGTGGTCGAACGAGTTGAAAGTATTTGATAATCCAGGAGCGGGCTGGAAAACCTTTGCAATACTGGAGCTCATCAAGAGGATACAGGGTTGATAAGTACGATTAATGTGCTGATTGTATGGTTCAAATACACTCTTATGCCTTCAAAACTTGAAGATTTACTGACCCAGCAACAGTGTAATAATNTAACATTATATCATTCCATATGATCTCAATTAACTTGCTGTGGCCATATTAGTGGGCATGGTGACATCTTCTATTGCAAATTCCGTGATTGACTGCTGATGCTCTTTTGGTTCCTTCGTGGACTGCATGTGGTCGAACGAGTTGAAAGTATTTGATAATCCAGGAGCGGGCTGGAAAACCTTTGCAATACTGGAGCTCATCAAGAGGATACAGGGTTGATAAGTACGATTAATGTGCTGATTGTATGGTTCAAATACACTCTTATGCCTTCAAAACTTGAAGATTTACTGACCCAGCAACAGTGTAATAATCACTGCAAATTTAGCTATGCTTTTACTAATATCATTGTCGGGTACTGTTGAAAATAAAGATTCAGATCTGGGGACAGGTTCAGAATTTGACATCTTCATCCTAAAGTTACATAGGAGTAAATGAAAAGATATTTAAAAACAGTTAAATTACTGCAGTAGGATGCCTTATGGAAATGTAGATCAAAAAAGAATTTTTTCCTCATAATTTTGGTATCTTAGATACATTTCTTTTTCATTTTCATAAGAAAAAAAAAAGCTGTGTAACTATTACTGAACAAAAGTCATTGTGAATTACAAATTGACTAATCTATAAACTGGTAAATCTGAAAGAGATAATCTTCCTTTAATATTGAAGTAGACCACCTCAAATTTCCTCTCTAGATATAACTGTGAGTTACTTAGCTGTTCTTGGAAAACATGGGGGAAAAAAGCAAACCTACAGTTGTCCAAGTATTGCTAATAAAATTTAACAGGACAATACTTTACTGGACTCATAAAATAATAGCAGACAATGGATGTAGAGTAATGACTATTGGAAAAAAGCACTTCAAATGTGAACCCACATTGCTGGCTCTAAATCATCTCTTCATTGACCACAAGAAGACTTGGATGACATTTAGGTTAAGAACTTTCTTATGTATATCTTGGCAGTACAAAACAGTATCAAATTTTAATGTACTGAAAGTAATCTTGAAGATATTATTCAGTCATCAAATAGGTGAATAGTACAGAATCATCCTGGAAACCCTAGTCATAGAGAACACGTGGATAATGTTGCTGGGTTGCTCCACATTGTGGTTTAGATGATTTGGGATTTGCCATCAAGGCATGATGTGATTGTTATCTCTGACCTGCTTCTCCCTTTACCCTTCTCAACCTTCCTCTTCAGTTCCATCTATTTCGGGAAATTATCCAACTTTAGCCTTATGGCAGTTTTCAAAATTAAAAAGTTTGAGGGACCTTCATCAATGTTTATGTTTGACTGACCGTCTTCCTCCATGATGTTGCAAAACTAAAGTTTTGCGCTATGAAAGCATTATCAAAGTCTGATGAAAATGTTGACACGGAAACCTGAAGGGGCAGGTATTTAATTTGTACCCCTCAAAAAGTGAAGAAACAAAGATTGCTTATGAATAACAACAAAAAGTATCTGGATGTGTATTTGGATGAACAGCAGTGGTTATGGATAGAAGGAAAAAATATTTTGATTAATATTTTGAGGTAAGTGAAGTGCCTAAGCATAATCATCTAAGATGCAAACAGATATGAAACTACTGAATTACAAGAGATGAACAGACAGTAAGATGGGTGCCTATTTTTTTCCTGTTCATGCACCAGGAGAAGAGGACATCCAATAAAATTAAAAAGAAACAAACAAAAAAAAAGACAAAAAACTGATTTACTGAATACGAAATGAACTTTGAAATTCATTGCCAAGCTTGATCTTTAAGGTCAAAATGTATTAAACATAATGCGGACAAAACAAAACTATCTGCTGTAAAATGTAGAAAACGTAAACTTCTACTGAAGTCATTCTCCGTAGAGCAACAATCCATATTTGTCTAGTAATGACTTTCTTCTAGAATCCCTGGAGGTATCTTCACTACAAAATCCGAAATAGATGAACATTTGATCTGTTTGGCAAGTTCTGTGTTAAATGTTTTTTTAAATTTATTTTTATTAAACAACACTTTATATATAAAAGGATACTTTGTAAAATTCTGTTTATATTTTACTTTTAATAACCTTAAATGTCACTTTAACAGGCATTCTGTAATTGTTTTCAGTCTTAGAGCTTGTCTTCTAGAATCCCAAAATTGTCAGGGAATCTGTTCTTTGAAAACTGAACCAAAACCAGTTAGACAAGCACCAGAATGAGTAAAGCACAGTCTCCTGTAGTTTTGGATCTCAGCAATGAATTAAAACATCTGCTCATTTTCTTTTTTATTTTTTTTTTTCTGCTGTGGTTGAAGTATTTGCATGGGTTTCCTCCCAGGTGGATTATTTGGTATTTAAGAATATCTGGAGTGATGCTAGACCTGTTTGTTCAGGTGACACACACTTATACTTCTTGTACTATATGTTCTTTTTGCAATTTCCCTGTAGTTTCTTTAAAGCACTTAGGAATATGTTAAAGTACAGTTGAAATCCCTGGGATTTAAGTCCCTAATAATTTTAGCACTTGCTAATGCATTCCTCAATTAGAAGCTCAGTAGATAAAGTTTCACAGTTGTTGCTCTCTTATCAAGGAGGTCTACAGAAAAAAAACATTGCAGATGGTGTTGTTGCAAGCACTGCAGCTATTACAGTCTAAGTCTATTCATTCAGCAAGTGTCGGCTGATAAAATACGTGCATCTGATACTGTGCATTTCTGATGTTCCTTTCGGAGACACAGACTAATTCAAACCCAATAACGAAGAGAAGCTATTAGGACATATCTTTGGTCTACTTACTGCAGTATCTTCAGTCATTTTCCTGATGTTGTACATAGTATTTTGGTGAGCTTTTATATTTTCATTAAAATTTATACATAATGGAATGAGAAAATTCTATAAAAACTACTCATAATAATTAAAATTACGGAGTTAATCTCTCCTTTTCTTTGTAAATTGCCAGTTTACTTACTTTGATAATCACAAATGCTGAGGATTGATTAAACTCATGCAATAGCATCTTGTTCTCTGGATTGTTTGTGAACTTTCTGCAGTAATTATGCTTTCTCAAAAATTGTACTTTTATAATTTGCTCTTTATTTTGTATGAGGCTCATCCAAGTCAGAGAATATTGTTTCTTCTCCAAGACAGAAAATTTTCTAAACCAACAAAGATATTCAAGAAGGCCATCTTAATATCTTGACAGAATACTCAAACAAATCCATATTAACAGCATTGTTTGTCAGGTCATATTCTTGCTCATCTTGCTGTTTGTTCTCTTTCCACAACAGTTCTTCAAAACCAGGCACACAAATGTTCACAAACAGCATAAAATAAAAAGTCTGGAAAATACCATAAAATCAGATGAACAGATTTTCTTCAGAGAAATGTTTGCAAATACTCTTTTCCTGTTATCTATCCATTGCTTGAAACAGCAAAATACAGAATGAAAAAGTCAAAGCTCTGTCTCTTCTCATGTTAAAATGCATTTTAAATGCATTTAAAGTACATTTCAAAAATAAAATTTCAGTTTAATGACATAATCAGAGGGGATGTATTTCTCAGCATTTTGAATTTCCGCTGAAATAATGGGCTGTATACTTGCACATATTATCTCACAGAGAACATGTATACTGGTTACGGTTGTATATTGATTCAGAGCATCACAAAATACACGCATAAATATATGTTCACCATTCATGCTCTGTTATTCACAAAAGTAAGGTAGTGGCATTCTGCTCCTTCACTGACCAACACTAAGAACATGTTGAAAATGTTGCTGTGAAATAGGAAATAAAGATAGCATAAAAGGATAATAAATTCCAAAGAAGAAACAGAACATAAAAAAAAAACCTCAAAATGAGTGAATTATATACCATGAATACTAAAAATTAACTATTTTAAGAACATCTGGAAACCAGCATTTTTTTTTGCTTAAGCTTTTTGTGAATAGCTGTGTATAATGTTTTTTAAAACTGAAATTGAATGTTCAGTGTCTTTATTTTTAGTTTGTATCGTTGTGTTTGCTCTATACGTAGAGTTTTCATATGACTCATTTTCTTAGAACTATGAAGATTAATTTCTAAGACTGTAGGAGATAATTTTAATAACTGCTTGTTATCAATGTCCTCTGTCAGTTGTGACAGGTAGTGCCACCTTTGTTGATTACACAGCAGATGCAAAGCATAATCAAAGGATTTTTGAGCCAAACCAAATGTTCTTATTAAATGTTTCAGAACTTTTCATTCATTAGTATTAGTCACAATAATGCAGTGTAGCTTATAAAAACACACTTTATTTCCAGTGAATTAATTAAATTATATGGTTTTTTTCAGGTAACACAATGACTTTTTCCAGGAGAAAAAAAAAAAGATCTTTTTTCTTATTGACTGAAAAGCTTAAAAATGAAATAATAATATAATTAAAATAATTAAAAAATTAGAAAAGATCTGGAGCTGTTGGACCAGATGTCAGACACACTAGCAATCACAGGCTTTTCCAAGCATAGAGAAGCGTGAATAACTCTATATAGAACCAGAAGGTATTGGAAGCAGATTTGAAAACAGACTTATTTCTGCCATATATCTTTCAGAATAGACTTTTGATATATTTTAAAGCAGTTTTAAAAGTATGCATGTACCTTTATCCCCATTTACACAGTTGATGCTTGGCGCTCATTTAACACTGTTAACATTTCATACCTTAAATAGAAACTCCCACTCCATCATATGTCTGCCTCTAGAGCCCAAATGACTCTTCCTCCTATCCTTTCCTCACATATTTCTTCATTTTCAGCTGAAATATCAGATTTCATGCTGCATGTGATAGTATGCAGAAAAGGAACATGATCACCACCACCAAAAAACATCTCCTGCTAAATCGTTCAACAGGGCAAAGGAGACATCATTTTTCTACCCCTTCAGCAAACACACTTGAAAAACCTACATAACAAAAAGGACATAAATAACAGGCAGGCACTGATAAAGCTGTTTATGAACAAAACTGAGCAGAAGCTTTATTCATCATTCTTATTTGTTCCAGACAGCTCCAAAGATCTTAAATATGTATTCATATCCAAACATAAGAAAATGATGAAAAAGTTAGTCTGAATTATAATTTGAAGCCTAGAGCTGAAACTGTTTTAAGGTCTTCAAATCCATTCCAAGGTCTTAACCTTTAGTCTGGAGGGGTAGTTCTGACTGTACTTTCTCCACAGGAGGAACTGCTCAGCAGTGAAATGTATAAATTGTTAAAAAGCTCCTTGATACCATTGCATACATCTAATTCTTTTTTTTTTTTAAAAAGTGAACATGGACCAGAACTGAGGTGTACTCCAGCCCAGCTGTGCTGTCTACATGATCTGAAAATGAGGATCCAAATCCCTTTATACACCTACTATTTAACTGGGGAGAATATCTTGTTCAGAAGTACAAATGAAATTATAATCCAGGTGGTGTAGCACTGGTAAAAGAAAACTAGCAGAGAGACAAGAAAACTTTTTAGCATGTGTGTCTGTATTCCAAAAATGTTGAATAAATATAACTAAACTAAAATGTTGCTCTTTGCAATGGGTTTTTGTGAAATGTGATTGGTATAACATATATTGGAAAGAATTACACCCAAATACATTCAGCTATGGAGATGACAATATAAAACTTCCCATGCCTTAATACATTGAACAATAATTTGATTTTTCCTCCCTTTTTTTTTAATGCAGGTAACAAGAGATATCCTTTCCCAAGTACTTCAAAGTCACATTGAACACAGGCGGTCAGAGATGAGCAAAACATACTGAGTGAAAAAGGCATTGACAAAATCAGAAATGAGCCAGACTGGTCATATTTTAAAGTGGGCAGACAAAATTCAGGATCTGATCATCTCCCACATGACCTTATCTGTAAAGCTGTGAAGGCAGTTGTTAGCACTGAATAAAAGATTGCAGAACTCTCAAGGACACAGCAAACATTTAACAACCACCTCCCTCTCACTCACTAATTTACAGGTGTACAGATGCACAATATTCTCTAAAGCAAAAGGAAATCATTACAATATTCAAATGAATTATCCTAACATTTTTTGCCTAACATGCAAGAAAGTTAGCTTTTAGAATTCTATGATACGTCTACAGTCAAGGTGCATCATATTGTATTCATATGTTCAGCATTATTGTACATTAAAAAAAAAGTAATCATAATATTTAATAGCTGTTTCATTGGTTTGTACAATTAGACTGATTTGTGAATAAAAGAAAACTATCTAGTTAATCAATCATCTTGGGAATACCTTTTCAGGCATCTGACTTGTAACAGTTTGTATGAGCTGGTGTTCTTAAAATTTTAAATGCAAAGCCTTTTTAAATGAAAAAAAAAAAAAAGAAAAACCCTTCTATATTTTGAACTACTATTCCTCTCTTTCCTACTCTTAACTGTCATTTAGTGGGAGTTCATATGATTAAAAATGGTACTGGGAAGCATTTTGGCAACACTATTTATTATTTGTTTTCTCTACAGTGAATACCCCTGCAGAAACTGGAGAATAACATCTTATTTTCTCTAGACACATATTTCAAGTTGATGTTTGGGGCTTGTAAAGCCTACAATTTCCAGGACCCCCTTATTTTCTAGGATACTTTAAGAAGCAAGGCATTCATTTAAAAAAAAAAAAAATCCTTCTAGTTTTTATGTAGAAAGATATATTTGATGTTCTTTGAAAACCATTGTAAGATTTCAGTGTGGCACTGACATCTACCAGAAGCAATGGTGCAAAGAACCATTATGCAAGCATAACACTTAACAGCTTTGAGAACTGGGAAAGGGAGATAATGGAAGAAGTATAAGTTTTCAAAAAAACATTCCCACATTCATCATTCACATGAGACATTATGAATCAGTGCATAACACACAAGTGGTGTGATACACTATTTCTGTCCCACACCCTCTGCTACCCAAATATAAATATCCAACTAAACTCATGCTTTCAAACTGTTTTGTTTCTTTGAGCCATGCCTGAAATTCAGACCACTCTCTATGGGATGGCAAATTCATTGCCAGTAGTATTCTGTTTCTTTTTTTGTGCTTCTGGGCACAGGCAACAAAATTATACCTGGCTGTAGGATAGTGTTTGCGTTGGTTTGAAAAACAGTTTTCGTCAGAGTAAACTGATAGAGCTGTGATCCAGCACAGGAGGCTTCAAACAAACTGCTCTGCATTGGATTTTATAATATTCATAATATTACAAAAATAAATTGTTTGGTTATTTAATTTTTTTTCCCTGTGCCCAGCAGTAATTCATGCATAAATAAGTCTTTAGCTTTTGCTCTCTAGTCATATTTCTGCCAGAGAGAGGACAGTGGCCTTGTCATCTGCACCCTTACAACCTCAACTTCCCTCTAAGGATAGGAACATGCAAAGAATACCATACATGAAATTAGGATTCAAATCTAGGCAGCAGATTGGTACCTGTTTTTCCATAATTCATAGAAAGGTTAGTTCATCTTACTATTTTTTTCTAAAAAGCCTAATATTTTCTCTCATTATATTGTCTGGCAATTTTTTAACACTTAGCAACAATCTTTTTTTTTTTTTCTTTTTTATGATACATTTAAAACCAGGATCAACATAACTAGTTTTCACATGTTTAAATTTATATAATTGTTGTTGACATGAGTTTTATAGGTAGAGAATGGAGCTGTGCTAACTTGTGTTCCCTCAGTGGATATAAATGTACTTGATAGACCTCTCAGTGGAAAGATAGCAGAGGGTAAAGCACTTGAGATAGAAATATAGTTAAATACCTGAGAAACAGGTAAATTCTTAAATTATCAACCAATTAAAATTAGTGATTATTCTAAAGTGAGTGATACTGAACTTCTCTAAGAACGTGGCTTTAACAAGAAAGGGGATATGAACTATGCAGTCTTGCCCACGCTTAAAAGATTGCTTCTTTAGATAAGCTAGTAGAGCATTAGCTTAAGCTAGTTATTTAAATAGAATCAAATATACCAGGAAAAGACCTTTTCTGCCAATACAGATGTGGTTACTCAACAGGTTTCTTGTTTGTTTGTGGGGTTTTTTTGTTGATTGGTTGGTTGACTTTTTTTAACAGTGTATTAGGACAGTGATTTTTTACACCCAAAATCAAAAGACTTGTGCTGAAAAAACCCATAAATTTTATAACCTTTGTCAGGTCTAACAATATATTGCAAATCTTTTTGTATAAATACTCTTGCTAAGGGTCTAGAAGGACAAGCCTGAACAGGTTCAGCAGCTACTCTTTTGGAAATGTGAAAATATCACTCAGGGATATTATATATGTGTGCCTGTGAACAGGGGAGGAGAATTGCAGATTTTCTGTATTAGAAGTGCAGAGAAAACTGAACAGAAGAACAGACAAAACAGAAAATAAAAATATATTTATGCAAGCTTGGAAATCACCCTTCATTTCCTTTTAATGAAAAAATGAACCATATTTTGTAGAATACTGCATATGACAATCAGTCTTGCGGCAAGTAAGAAGGCTTTTTTCCATTAAAATAACCTGCATTGTAGACTAACTCGACAGAAATGCAATGCAGGGCTGATGCTGTGATGGGATTTCGACCATTCCCTCTTAAATTCAGAGTTTAAACATGCATTTCCTGCTTTATCTTTTGTGCAAAAGAATACTGTAATGACTGCAGGTTATTTTTTGCTGAAAGTCAGAGCCCTGCATGCATCTCCTGGCTCTGCAGCCTCTCCTGCCCAGGGGTCTGGCTCCCTGAGCCCAAGGCCAGGACTGGCACAGCAGAGCTTGGCTCTTCTTTACGGAGGTGATTTTACCCCTGTACTGGCACTGGTGAGGCCACATCTTGAGTACTGTGTTCAGTTTTGGGCCCCTCACTACAAGAAGGACATTGAGGCGCTGGACTGTGTCCAAAGAAGGGCAATGAAAATGGTGAGGGGTCTGGAGCACATGTCTTATGAGAAGTGGCTGAGGGAACTGGGGTTGTTTAGCCTGGAGAAAAGGAGGCTCAGGGGAGACCTTATCGCTCTCTACAACTATCTGAAAGGAGGTTACAGAGAGGTGGGAGTAGACCTATTCTGTCAAGTAACAGGTGATAGAACAAGAGAAAATGGCTTCAAGTTGAGCCAAGGGAAGTTTAGATTGGATATTGGGAAGAATTTCTTTACTGAAAGGGTCATCTGGCATTGGAACGCATTACCCAGGGCAGTGGTGGAGTCCCCATCCCTGGAGGTATTTAAGGGTCGTGTAGATATAGTGCTTAGGGACATGGTTTAGTGGTGGGCTTGTCAGTGTTAGGTTAATGGTTGGACTTGATGATCTTACAGGTCTTTTCCAATCTAGGAACTGCTTTGCACACTGAAATAACTAAATAATATACCAGCATGGGGAAGAGGATCAAGAAAAATGGGCAATCATGCAGTTATGAAGGAAATGGTCTTTCTCCAGTCCTTTAAAAAAATAGAGATAGAGGTACCAAAAAAAAACCAACCTACAAGCCAAAAAAAAACAAACCACCAAACGACCAAAATCGATATGAAACAAACAAATAAACAAACAAACAAACAAAAACCTTAAGAGAAAACCATACATAAAAAAAGAAGAAAGCAAGATTACGTGAAAGAGCAGGAGGTGATAGATGAGGTGGAAAATAGAAGAGAATCACCCTGAACTTCACTAAGAAATCTAATATGAGCAGAAAGAACAGGTGAGGATGATGAGGAAGCAGAGGTAGAGATATGTGCACTGGTGTTCTGTAGTTCTGCCTGCACCTTTATGTCTTGTGCTGTATGAAGCATAATTGTTTTACAAGTCTACGTGCTATATGCGTCAGCTTCCATGAGTCCTTGAGAAATAAACTGTGAAACAAGGTTGAGTTTGCTAAAACTGGTTCTTAGTTTTTTTGAGGATACACATTGATGTTAGACATGACTAAGATAGCTGGATAGTAGCTTGTCCCATTTTTATGAAGCTTTTACAACAGCTATTTAATTTCCTCTTTGGCTATATTTATATGCAGTCTTTTGTATTCTGAGGCTGTGGGTTCTCACATCTTTTCAGTCTTCCCTTCTAAAAATCAATTACATACTGCTTCTCAGACTCTTTTCCAACACTTTCTTGTCAGCCTCCTGCTGACTTAAAATGGCATTGTTGCAGCACCTTCAGTTATCTTCACTTAAATTCACTCTTTCCTTTACAGAATTACTTTTCAGTTCACTTTTGCAGAGCAGAGATGTCCATCTCCTTTTTGACTTTTTTTAAATATATCTTTTAAGTTTCATGCTGAGCTTTAAGAAGCACAACTGGATGTGCATGAGGAGGCTTCGATGCACTAAGCGTGCCCATCCTAGAATGATTCTTAGACACTGCTCAGTTTAAAGTATCTTTGGGAAATCTTGTAGCCACATTGTGCTGCTAAAATTTGGCACCTCTGCAGGCTGAGAAACTTTGTGAAGTTTAGAAGTTGTTTCTTCTCTTTAATTTTTGACATTTCTGGAAGTTCTCTGTTAGAGAATATTTTCTCCTAGAGTGTGTACATTTTGTTTTCTTTAAATCAGTATTTTCTTCTTTCTTTTGGCAACTCACAACTATTTGGCCAAAATTATCCTTTTTCATGTTCTTATTGGGTTTTATAAGTTTATCTGTAAATGGCAATGCACTCTGAATTTATTTTGTATTGTGGGGTCTTTTTATATTTTTGTAGCAAACATGGTAGAAACACTATCCTGCTAATTGCGGACATGACCCACTAAAATATCTGAATTCTTCTTTTATTTTTTAATCTAATCTAATTGATGCATGAAATTCTGTAAGAAAAGCTTGCTTGCTGTTAGTCCTCTAATTGTGAATTTATTTTCTATGCTCTGTAATTTGACATCTAAATCTCTGATATGTTTGTATCTTATCTAGTGTTTGAAGTATGTCTGACATAACTCAGGCTCAGTTAAGAATAAAATAAGGGGCTTCAGTGATGAAAAATATTGCATAATTGTGCATCTTTGTCTGACAATGTAAGGGAATCAGCCATCTGGTGATTTCAGTTGTCATGTTCTAGAGTAAGGGTGGGTCTGTTTTTTCTCATGGGGTTGTAGCAACCAATGCCTTATGCAATGAATACCACCTCCTTGGAAAAAAATGACCTATCACAGAATCATAGAATTGTCTAGGTTGGAAGAGACCCTTAGGATCATCGAGTCCAACCATCTACCCTACTCTACAAAGTTCTCCCCTGCACCATATCCCCCAACACCACATCTAAATGGCTCTTAAACACATCCAGGGATGGTGACTCAACCACCTCCCTGGGCAGCCTATTCCAATGCCCAACCACTCTTTCTGTGAAAAATTCTTTCCTATCTTCATTTTAAAATAATAACTTTTCATTTCAGTTTTCTGTCATGTTGAAGACCTCAAATATTTGGGCTTCCCAAACAGACCTATTTTCTTTGGTTTACTCTTCCATTCTTGCCATCACTGCCTTCCACTTTCACATTAAACTTTCTTAAGATTTTTTTTCTGCTTCTCTTCATATCTCCTCAATAAGTGGTTGACATGATAGTTTTCAAAAAGTGCTTTTAAAATATGGTTCAGCAGATTTTTAGTTATATTTTGTCTTTCATTTGAGAAGACAAATTTGCACTTACCAGACACTGGCTGCAAACCAGAATTGTTTCAGTTGCCCTGAAGCAGATGAGTATGTGTAGAATTTTGTGAAAAAAGTTAGGTTAAAACCCCAAGAGAACTCATGCTTGTCAGATAAAAAGCAATAGATATACCTGAAAACAAATTTTAGTGCAAGAATGACTAAATTTTCCAATAAAATGCAAATGTTGACTATATTAACTTAGCTTTACTGTGACTTGTCACTTTTCAAAGATGTTGTTATATTTAGAAATCTAATATTTAACCATACCTGAATCTTTGTTAGCTAATCTAAGATATTTCAGTGATGGTGAAAATGGAAAGAGTTGTTAATGCATAATTAAGTGGTTCATTTCCACTGCATCCTTCTCCTCCTCCTCCCCCACCTCTCTCTCTTTTTCAGTCACTCCACTCAACTTTTTCTTTATCCTTCATTTATGAACTTTTTATTTTGTAGAGAAATTGCATTTAACTAAAGATAGCCAGAAGGACTGTATAGATGAATTATTTCAGGTCTCCTAAATGGTAATTTCAACTTTTTCTATTGATATAAGACTACATCAAAAATGTTGCCTAGTAGGTTTATTTTGACCCTAATGGCATTAAGAGTACAGAACATGGTATATTACTACTTTAAAGAGAATTTAAAGGAAATATTTGTATTCTCAGTGATTAAAACTACTAACTACAACAATAGATGTAGATTAAATGTAGATATAGCAGAGTGGCATATACTTGTAAATATGACTAAACTCTCAGGTAATGGTCAATACTAGTCCAACAGTTCTATTCTATTCACTAATACAAAGACAGGTGGTCAAATGCAGCATGGGCGGCAGCTTATATGATAGGACACAGAACTAAAATACGAATCCACAGATGTAGACAGCATTCTGAAAAAAATCTCCCCAACTGCAGAGATCCTTAGTGTAGTCCAGTGAATCCTGAAGACTAACAGTAATTCTGCCTACTGTCTCACATGATACAAATTGACTGCTAAATTAGTCCTTGCTTCTACCTGCTGGCCAGAAGTCACTCAAGCAGAAGAGACTGTTCTTTCGAACACCTTGCTGAATTACTACACCTTTTTTTAACAGACTTATAAGGCCCAATATTTTATGTAATGCTTTAGACTACGGCTAAGCAGTTAGTCTCAAGAATACTTCAACTCTCCCCACTCTCACCCCCCCACTGCACCACTGCCCCTTTTCCACTTATGTGAATAAAATTAGTTTAAAGCACATCTTATCACTATATATATGGTATTTGAGGAGTTTATGTATGTTTATGAATGCATTTTCTTTATACGCTTTCAGAGATATTTCACAACAGAGAAGCGCCTAAATAGAAGTGGTGACAATGAGTAAAAAAGAAATGGAGAAAATAAATGAATGAAAAATGCTTTTACAAAAAAGGTCAATAGAATGGGTACTGATGATGATAAGCACTGGTATAGTTTAAGAGACAGATGGCATTTAAAGTTTTGTGTTTTATATCTGAAGGTGCCATTATCTCTCAGGACAGCTACAATTGTCTGTGAAAAACTGACTACTCTATAGCAAAAGGTTTTTCCTAATTACAAGCTTGCAATATAGACCTAGTAAAAGTCCATATCAACAGGTATATGAAGACATTTACAGGTATGTAGAAGACGTATACATGTTTCTTCATCACACGTGGAATAAGGCATGCTTTAGTGGTAGTTCATATATTTCCATTTTGCAGTTACATCAGAAGAAGGAAAAGGAGGAAATAGGTCAAGTAAGGGAGAGCTGTGGATGTTATATATTGTAACAAAACAGCAGGGAACCACAGATATGACTTATAATTGCGAGCTAAAGAAGTAGACTGACATTTTACCAGGACTGATACAACTCTAAGATTGAATGTGGGGAAAAAAATTCTAGCAAGATACTATATACGAAATTGGCTTTATTTACACTGATCTGTTTCTTTGTAGATATGATTCCAATAGCAATGTCTAGTCAATGCCAATTATCTCCCCTGATGAACATTAATTAGCAACCGTTTACTTTAGTAGCTGGGCTACAAAAAGTTTCTCCATTTTTTCCTGTTTCTTAATATAAGCAAATTAAATCTACTCTGATTTCTGTTGAAAACCATGGGATTGAAGTTATTTGCTAAAGATAGTTTTTGGTTTTACTAGTAGAAGGATTAGATTCTGCATATTTAATATTTGCAAGGTTTTAATAGTAATTTACTCAGCAGAGATGTGATCCAGGGAGATAGTTGTTTAGAAAATTGGTCATCATGAATTACACAACAATTTGATTGGGGATTAATTTTAATAGAAGTTAATCATGTTCTTGAGTGTGTAAGAATAGACTTTTATGACCTACATGCTAGAAACATTTGGATATTTCAAGGGCATGTATCAAGCACTGTCATCTCATAGGAGGGCTCCAAACTTCTGAGGTTCACACTCATAAAACTTAACACATATTCAATACATCACATTTTAAAAGTCTTTGGGTACTGACAATTTTTTGCCCACTGATTTTTGCTCCTAATCTTTTGCCTAGAAGAAAAATTAGCTGTGCACACTGTGCCTGAGTTCAGAGACTAAAAAACTGAAAATAAAACTCCCTGACTTTCATCCGTGTTTTATGTGCAGAGAACTAAGAATTGAATGGTGCACATCTGATATGCAAAACTTTGATTTTGAGATTTGACCCAATATAGCATAGAAAGGCCTCCTTTCCCAGTCTGTTTCCGCATACCTACTGACGTTTGAGCCCTGTAATCCTTGACTCTTATCTCCTCAATCCCACCTGTTTAAAGAGATTCTTCACCAAGACAGACTAAATTCAGGCAGGGAGAAACCTTCTCCTGGTCATGTTATATACATAAGGAGGATCTGAAACCTTCCACTCAGTTAATGCCGCCATTTGCTAATCATTAATCCAGGAAATCTCTTTCCCTTAAACCTGAATGACAGTTCAATGTCTGTGTCAGCTGTTTCTATTATCTGTTAAGTAGATGGTCTCAAAGGAATGAAGAATTTCTGAAGGCATATCAGAACTGGTTTCTGTGATAGTGAGATGCATGCTTCTGGAAAGCGTACTCTGGTGTTCTTTAATAAATGGCCCATGTGTGGTATTTTTTAAGGGACCAGCAGAAGGAGGAGGCTCTTGCTGTGTCTAGTAAATAGAATAGTGCAGACAAACCCATCAAACAACACAACAATAATTTATTGTATTTCACATATGCAGTCCAGATTGATTGGTGGCCTTCTGCAACAGCGTTACAGCGTTGGTGGATAAGGGGAGAGCAACAGATGTCATCTACCTGGACTTGTGCAAAGCATTTGACACCATTCTGCACAACATTCTGGTCTTTAAATTGGAGAGACGGGTTTGACTGATGGACCATTTGGTGGATAAGGAACTGGCTGAACAATCGCACTCAAAGAGTTGCAGTCAACAACTCCACGTTCAAGTGGTGAGCAGTGCCAAGTCGTGTTCCTCAGAGGTTAGTACTAGGGCCGCTACTGTTTAACATGTTTGTTGGTGACATGGATGTTGGGACTGAGTGCACCCTCAGCAAGTTTGCCAATGACACCAAGCTGTGTGGAGTGGTCAACACACTGGAGGGAAGGGATACCATCCAGAGGGGCCTGGGCAGACTTGAGAAGTGGGCCTGTGAAAACCTCATGCAGTTCAACAAGGCCAAGTGCATAGTCCTACATCTGAGTCGGGGGAATCCCAAGCACAGATATAGGCTGGGCAGAGAATGGACTGAGGACATCCCTGAGGAGAAGGACTTGGGGGTGTTGGTTGATGAGAAGCCCAACATGAGATGTCAATGTGTACTCGCAGCCCAGAAAGCCAACTGTATCCTGGGCTGCATCAAAAGAAGTGTGGCCAGCAGGCCAAGGGAGGTGATTCTGCCCTTCTACGCCACTTTCATGAGACCACACCTGGTATATCATGTCCAGCTGTGGAGCCCTCAACATAAGAAGGTCATGGACCTGCTGAAGTGGGTCCAGAGGAGGGCCACAAAGATGATCAGAGGGTTGGAACACCTGTCTTGTGAGGACAGGCTGAGGGAACTGGGGTTGTTCAGCCTGGAGAAGAGAAGGCTCCGGGGGCACATTTTAGCATCTTTCCAGTATCTGAAGGGCACCTAGAAGAAAGCTGGAGAGGGATTTTTTACAAGTTTACTTTTTAGTGATAGGATGAGGGGTAACAGCTTCAAACCGGAAGAGGGTAGATTTAGAATAGATATTAGAGAGAAACTTTTCACTGTGAGGGTGGTGAGGCACTGGAACAAATTGCCCAGAGAAGTTCTAGATGCCCCATCGCTGGAAGTGTTCAAGGCCAGGTTGGATGGGGCTTTGAGCCACCTGCTCTAGTGGGAGGTGTCCCTGCCCATGGCAGTGGGGTTGGAACTAGATGATCTTTAAGGTCCTTTCTAACTTAAACCATTCTATGAGTCTATGATTCTATGATTATCACAAGCAGTTTTACAATCAGCCCGGTGTGTCCTAGCATCACCAATCAAAAGGTTGACACTGAACCAAACGTGTGCTTAATGAGAATTGAAATGATAGAAATTTAAAAGGCAAATTCAAATTTATCTTTCACATTTGCCAAACTGTGAAAATAACTTCTAAGTTCCAGACTTACAGTGTGTAAGTTAAAACTTTTCTAGCATTGTGAATTGGCATCAGTATTGAAGAGGGTTAAGACAAACAAAGAAGAAATACTTCTACCTCAGTTACGTCAAGGGCTATTGCTCATTAGTCAACTATGCCTGGAATTAGCTTGCAGAATAAAGGGGTAATTTCTTTGGAGCTAGTGCCACATGTACCATGTGTTTGTCTGTCTGTGATAATCTTTACTTTATTCTCTGCAAGTCTTTATCTGAAGCTGCTCTTCAGCAGGGTCCTTAATTTTAATGACTATCAGGGATTTGATCATTACATGGTGAATCCTTATGTCTCAGATGTGAATGGCTTTTTAAAAAAATGTTCCCAATTTCAACAAGTAGTCTACTGCAGAGTGACATTTATAAATTGAATACTTTGCAATTCTCCAGCTGTATTACATGAGGGTTAATATATTTTTGCCATTAGAAATACCTTTAAAAATCAACACTTTTAATCTTTTGGAACAGTGGGTAAGGTAGGGGAGGGAAAGGGATAAATTCAAGAGGGATAGCTCTGAAGAAGATATAATAATTTTTAAAATATTGGAATCTTGTAACTTTAGGATTCAGACTTTTTTTTCCATAAATTTTGTCATCAAAAGAATTATTTAACTCTTTTTAACTTTTGCAAAATGACCGTGCATCAGAAATTTGGATCAAAAAAAAAAATGTCAATTTTTGCTACTAGTCATAATGATTTTTTTTTTAATTATGGTTCCTTTTGAACTAACTCCTCTGAAGAGCTGGTTCAGCCATTCATTATGAATAACATTCATTTAAGCCAACACAGATTTGATTACTTATCTATTCTGAATCTCATTTGCTTCAATATTTGCCATTTATAAATGGACATTGAATATTTTGGCCAAATAATTTGCTGTCTACAGGTTGTACAAGCTTCATTCTAATTGTTCTGTATTCTCTATTAATGGAAAGTTTAAGAGCACTCTGCAGCAGTCTACTTCTGCTCCCAGCCAAGTTAATGAAAGCTTTTCAATTTGAAAATTCCAGAGTATAATCCTCTGTAACTGGGTGCCTGGCTCGCATGACAGCTTCCTCTCACTGATTTGCTGACCATAATTTTTTAGAAGTGTGAATGATGAATAACAGTTTTAGACACTTGTAATGAATATATGCACACTTAGAATTTTTTGACCAGTGTTGAATTCTGTGACTCTCAGAAGCTCAGTGACTCAGTTATCACTGTTCTGGCAGCATAAATGGGCTTTAAAGTGGGCATAAATTACTTTTACAAGTATTTCCAAACCTCTATGCGGTAGTAGAGTAGTATAAAACTGCCTAATATAAATTAGAATTAGTCTTACTCTATTTTGCTTATTTCAGATTGGCCTTGGATTTTTCGTATTTTTTCCTTAATTATGAAAATTTTCTTCATAATCTAAATTTCCGTATAAAATGATATAGAATAATTTCGTTTAAAAGTTAAAAAAATAACTTATCATCAGGCACCAAAGCATTTAGGTTTTCTTTCCACATTTCTAAACTTTGTCCCCCAAAGGGTCAAAAAGTTAATAAATCAGAACTGTGAGATTTATTTCCCCTATATATTGGGCCAAAACCTCATCTTTTCCTTTTGTGTTAATGGAACTACAAAGTAGACTCAACTTGTTCAAACAGCCAGGCTTTGATTCCCTTTACATGCAGGTCCCCCCCAGGTTACCAAGCTGACAAATTTTGTTCTGCATCACATCTGCTCCACAGTCCCTGACTGTCAGAAAGCTCTTGTTCTGGCTGCCAGATTAGTCCCTTAGGGTTGGCTGCTGCAGGAAACAAAGTAGAGCTTCAAGTTGTGAACAGGCATAATTTGGTTTCCACTAGTTGAGAAGCTATAAGGATGGTTGACAGCTGTCTTATTCCACCTCCCCCAGTACCCCTTCATGTTGGTCTCTCTGGCAATGGGTCACCGTTAAACCTGAGTCTTTTCCCCTAAAGAATCATTGCTTTTGCAGACCTGTTAAAATGCGACCTAGAAAAATTTATGTCCCAAAGGTATGGGAGTCAGGGTGCAATTTGAAACACTTTATGTGGCAAAGTCGAAATATTAGATATTTCTTGCCTGAAGTTACAGAATTAGTATAGGCTCATAAATTACCCTTTAAGTCAGAAATATAATTGCTGTATGATTTTTCTTCGGTAGTTGGGACTGAAAATTATTTTAAAAATGGATTGCTTTTGCCCATGGTATTGCAAACAGATTGATCTTTCGATGATGGTTGAAAAAAACCACCACCACAACAACAAGAGAAAACTGGTGTGTTACTATGAAAGAAATTGCTTTATATGAACAAGAATAATGACATATTCGAAGAATTTCATGTGATATGGGAAAAATGTAGTTTATATCTCATTCAAAACAAGATGTATAAGAAAGAAGCATGTCAGATCGTTAGGGAGGTTTTGGGGGGGAGTACAACAGTTCAGAACAATATTTTACAAATAATTTGTTTTGTTGCTTGTCCACAAAGCTTTTTAAAGCATCATTTCTTTCTTTTATCAGTATTTTGAAATCAATAGACATTTATAATGAAAAAAATAAGGAGTTCAAAAGGGCTTATCTTTACTCTACTCTGTAGATGTATGACTAACACAGGAAGTACATACAGGGTTAATGGAGTGTTGCTGTCTAATAGGCAGCATTCATAAATCCCTTCCCCTCCTTCTTAATCTTTTTGTTAAAACATTCTTTGCTATAGACCTAGGATTTCTCTGTTTTTACTTGCAGTAAATCCTTTTATAATTATTCTTGGTTTGACTTGATACCCCTCAAAAATTGCTTGCTCCTATGGACAATGCCTCAAGAAGGAAATGAGTGCAAATATTTTAAATCAGAGGATTATGCCAAAGCAAAATAAAAAAAAAAAAAACCCAAAAAACAGATTCATGTTTTTTTAAGTATCCACAACCAAGGCCTGGATTACTAGTGCATAATATCTGTAGCTCTAATCATACTGCTGAAGTGAATAAATTGTTGATTATTTGAAATGGATGGATGGGATTTTGAAGCCCTCTCAGAAGAATCTGAATTCCAAATTACGATTGAAGACCATTGCTTTGACTTTGGTTATAATAACCCATGAAGATTTATATATTTATATATTTACACAAATTCCCCAGGATTTGCTAGTTTATTTCAGCTAATGACCACTCTCAGACTCCAAGTTGTGTTCAAAGACTTCTTATTGGACAACAACCTCATCTGAACTTGTTAAAGGAAATTAAATCATGTTCTTTGAGTTCTTCAACCCCTCTCCCTCATTTTTTTCTTTAGCATGCCTACAAATATATAAAAAAGAATTTCAATGAATGACAGGTGGCTTTTGTCACTATTTTTTGTCTACTTATCTGCTGTTCTGTATTTCATTTTTTTCTTACCCTGAAAAGACACAAATACTGTCCAGTGTCCCACTTGTCCTCCAGATGCTGGGCCAGAAGAGGGCAAGTTTTCTATAGATGCTATATTATGTTTTTCAACATTGTGCTGGAATAAACCCCCCAAGAAATCTTAAATATGGTAGAGCATCTCAAAACATGTTCATGCAACTGAATTTATACCTGCCTACCTAATTATAAAGAGATAAATTACTCTCCGGGTTACATTAACTGTATTTGATTAACTCTCCTCTGCATTTGTTGGAAGCTTAGACATCCATCTTATACATTGACACCTACATTGTAGAAATTTAAAAAGGAAAGTTGAATCCTGCCTTATGGTGCTCGAGACAAGCTGTCTTTTTCTTCTTTTTGTTCGCTGCCTGATACAGAGGGAACTTGAATGCCAAGTGTGATTACGTTGTCAATTCAGAAGTTATCACTGATGTGGTGGACTATATGCACAATCTTAGTCCAGAATCTGTCTCACACTGGAAGAGCTACACAAGTAAGATGAGTTCACTTAATGTTTGAAGTACACAAACTAGTAATTTCTGGGACTTTGAACTCATCACATTAATGCTTTCAAGAGACTTGCTGTTGACTGTGAGAAAGCACTGCAGTTATTAGTAATAGGACTTGGATCTTCATTTTGAGCAAAAATAATACAATGAGTTTCATTTTTTGAAAAAAATCTCTGTCCCTTCTGAGCACAGAGGCATTTCTTGTATTAGATGATCAGATTACTAAAGACAGAGTTTTTCTGGAGATGTTGGTTTGAGGTACAAATCTTTAATACATGTATCACTTCAATGTCTACAGCTGTTCTGTGAATTCATGACTGGAGCTGGCAGTTCTACGCTAGAGGTCATAACTCAAATGTTGTTGTGCTGTTTAAAAATTGTATTTCGTGTCTAAGATAAACTTAGTTACTCATGCCAGTATTTAAGATCACAATTTTGATGGAAATAGAACCTATTTTACAGAAGTGGATTTTAATTAAAAACCCTGGAAACCATTAGTAGTGGTTACATAAACAACTGCAAATGATCAGCTCGTAAGTAGACAGAGAGAAATCTTACTAACTCGTAGGTAAATAACTAAACTCTAAAGTACTACGTAAATTCTAAAACTGAGGAATCAAAAACAAGTGAGAGGTTTTTGGAACTAATGATACTCATGCATGTCTTTCTCACTTATTTTCTGCTGGCTTTAGTTGTTCGACATTTTTCTTTCCTTATTTATGCTGTCAAGTTAGACTGCAAACCTTTTCAGCAGGGAATCTTTATTCCTTCATGTCTTCAGCACGTGTGCAAAATATAGTCAGTACTAGAGATCAATATCATTACTGTTAATAGCTCTGTCCACATGTATTTAGCAATGTTAAATCTAATAAACACGAAACATGAAATGTCCATTGAATCTACAGGTTCTTTATAATTAGAGGTGTTGACTTATTTATGGCTAACTAACTTTTGAGCTATATTCCTCTCCTTGGAATTGCTTTTTTAAGAATTCAGCTTTGCTTAGGCAGATAATTGCTGAAGGTCAAATTTGTTACAGGTTAGTGAGAACACAGGAGAGATCAATGCATTGAGCGTCAGTTCCATTATAGTGGACTCTATTCATTTTTGGAAGCTTATACTACAGATTGCATATTGAACTTCCAACATTCTGGATAAAAAACCTAAAGTTTCTGAAATTTTGTTTTAGTTCAGTTATTCTCTGCGCTTGGGAAGCAGACTTAAAAAAAAAGTACTCAAAATAAAAAATATTATATTGGTCTGTGGTAATCAACAGTATACTTACACATTTTGGGTATTCTTTTGCAAGTTGGACTTAGCTGTTTTCTTGTTGGCCTTTGACAAATTGCTGGCAAAGTTGGGAAAAATTGCCAGAATGGAGTATAAAAGCAGCATATTCTTCCAACAGTGAATAATATCACAATATTACTTTCTCTTGTGCAATTTCCTTTGAATTATTTACAGGCAAATTATGTAGACTTGGATTCATCAAGCAGGAGGTGTCTGCAATATAGATGTCTACATCTGGACTAGTTGCCCCGCTGTCAATTTGTAGTTAGTCAAGAGAAACAGGCAGTTTTAAGTAAAGTAGATATACTCAAGTCTCCGAATAGAAAAGAACTGTGCCCTAGATGTACCTCTTACAAACAAAGCCCACGTGGAAGATGTCTTCTTTATTAACATGTTGTTTGCTGTATCTCTCTTTAGGTATCTTTAAAATATTTGCTGAGTTTTCATAAGTAGGTACTTTAGGAAATTAGATGAGATCTTCACCTCGACATTTGAAAAGGGCCAGAACATCATAACACATCACATAGGAAGTGAGTTAAACTTGATCTCAAATGCATACCAACTTTTCATGCCCAAAGCATTTTTCTCTCTCATCAAGAAATGTCCTTGCCACATTATAGTGCAGACCTCATCCTACCTTTACCTGCAGCGTAAACTGTCCTGGCCTGACAGTAGTATGTACCTCACGTAACCTAATGGCAGTGATACAAGTCTACAGATTCATTCACAGACAATTTTGTTGACATATCACAAGAAAATTGATTTATAGGTAACCTGAGTTTAAGCTGTCTTTCTTGGTATTCCGTGAAAAGTGTAGGCATAATCATTAGAGAGTATTAAAGACACAATCAACAAAGGCGGCTCCTTGCTGAGGTATTCCCACAAAATCCAGGGAAAGTCTTGAAAAAAATTCTGGAACTAGGTCTACAATATACAGAACTGCAAAGACTTTCAGCAGGTCCTTTGCTGCTGCTGAAGGTTTTAGCCTGGTTCCAATAATGAAAAAACATCTTTGTTGCTCTCTAAATCCTGGTAAAGTTACTGTCTGACAAAAGCAAGGCAAAACAAATGTCCCTTTCCCCTGAGCTGTGAATTCTGTGCTATGTGATAGAGAAGTGCCATATAGAAACTACAGACCTGTTAGTCTAACCTCAGTGCCTGGAGAAGGTCATACTGGGTGCTATTGAAAGGCACTCATCAGGCACAGTCAACCGGACTTCATGAAGGGAAAGTCCTGTCTAACTAATTTGATATTCTTCTACAGTAAGGTCACCCAGGTAGTGGCTGAGGGGAAGGCACTGGATGAAGTTTTTCTGGATTTTAGTAAGGCTTTTGATACTGTCCCTCACAGTATCATTCTGGACATGTTGTCCATCTGTGAGATGAATAGGTACATGGTGTGCTGGTTGAAGAACTGGCTGAATGGCAGAGCTCAAAGGGCTGTAGTCAATGGGGCTACATCTGGCTGGCAAACAGTCACCAGCGGTGTTCCTCAGGGCTCAATTCTAGGGCCAGTTCTGTTCAATATATTTATCGACAATCTGGATGTAGGAGTTGAGTACACCATTGGCAAGTTTGCTGATCATACAAACTGGCAGGTGCTTTCTTGAGGAACAAGAGTAGCTTATAGGGTGCTATGGTTTGGATTTGTGATGAACACAGTGTTGACAAAACACTGATGTTTTAGTTAGTGCTGAACAGTTCTTATGCAATCATTAATGGCATGAACTTTAACAACAAATTCTGGATTATGAACCTGGGACGGAGTAATGCCAGAGACCAGTATAAGTTGGGAAAAGAGCTGCTGGAGAGCAGCCCTGCAGGAAGGGATCTGGGTGTGCTGGTTGTCAGCAGGCTCAATGTGAGTCAGCAGTGT
This sequence comes from Anarhynchus alexandrinus, assembly GCA_008711295.1. NCBI lineage: Eukaryota > Metazoa > Chordata > Aves > Charadriiformes > Charadriidae > Anarhynchus > Anarhynchus alexandrinus. Next base: position 5,119,961 of record VUYV01000021.1, read on the forward strand.
CTGCGGGCAGCCAAGAGGGCAAGTCGCATCCTGGGGTGCAACAAACACAGCATAGCCAGCCGGTCAAAAGAGGTGTATTCAGCCTTGGTGCGGCCTCACCTTGAGTACCATGTGCAGTTCTGGGCCTGTCACGGTTTGGGTGGAACTGGCCACCAGGTGACTGACAGATGCTCCCGCCTACCACTCTTCAAAAAAAAAAAAAAAAAAAANGAGAGAGAGAGAGAGAGACTTATGAGTTTAGAAGGAACTAAACTACTTTAATGAAATATTAATAGTAAAATAAAAAGAAAATAATGAAAAATATACAAATCTGTATCAAGCTCTCAGGATGACAATCATGTCACCAACAGGCAATGGGAAAATCCCAGAGTGGGCTCAGTGATGGACGGGAATCAGATTCCAGATCTGGATTCAGGACTGGGATCAAAGGCAGATGAACAGACAGAGTCCTCCTCAGACGCCAGCCACTGAAGGAAAAAAAGGGCTGATCCTTTGATCCTTCAGCTTCTATACTGAGCGTGAGGCAGATGGGATGGAATACCTTCTTAGTCAGTTTTGGGTCACCTGTCCTGTCCTCTTCTCCCCATAGGTGGGACCCCTCTACGCTTTTCCATTTCCGGCAAATAATAAAGTTAGCTGCCTTTGGGTGTTGTGGCAATAAGTATAAGAAAGTGCCTCTCTTTATACCATGCCTTGGCATCAACTATAAACATAGGTCTTATCACTCTGAGAGCGAACAGTTTCTGCACAATATGCTGTTAATTTCATTAGTTAGAAGAGGCCTAGCCAAAAAGTAAAGTTACTGAACAAAATTGGTCCTGTTTTACCTCAAACCAGTGCAGGGCCCCACAATTTATGAAGGATGTGAAGGTGCTCAAATACAGAGGGCAACAAAGCTGGTGAAAAGGCTGGAAGGAATGTCCTGTGAGGACCAGTGAAGGACTTCGGGTTTGTCTAGTTTGGAGAAAAGGAGGCTGAGGGGTGACATCATTGCTCCCTACAGCTTCCTGAGGAGGGGAAGTGGAGAGGGAGGTGCTGATTCCTTCTCCCCGGTAATCAGTGATAGGACATATGGGAATGGTTCAAAGCTGTGTCAGGGGAGGTTCAGACTTGACATTAGGAAACATTTCTTTACTGAGAGTGTGGTCAAACACTGGAACAGGCTTCCTAGAGAGGTGGTCAATACCCCAAGCCTGTCAGTGTTTAAGAGGCATTTGGACAATGCCCTTAACAACATACTTTAACTTTAGGTCAGCCCTGGAGTGGTCACGCAGTTGGACTGGATGATCGTTGTAGGCCCCTTTCAACTGGAGTATTCTATTCTATTCTATTCTATTCTATTCTATTCTATTCTATTCTATTCCATTCCATTCCATTCCATTCCATTCCATTCTATTCTATTCTATTCTATTCTATTCACCAGTGATCTATAGATGTTATCAATTTGTATGAAAATAATGTTAATATTGGAAAAAAACAAGTTTTCATCAGTAATTTCAAATATTTGTCACTATTTTAAATACTTTGAAATGTATTTCTTTATTAGAAAAGTGACCTTGACAGTTCAATCTTATTACTTTTTGTACTGTTTTTTTGCTAGGAAAGAGTTAATTCTCTTTATCATAGATTGCATGGTGCTATGGTTTAAATTTGTGATGAAAACAGTCTTGATAACACACTGATGTGTTAGTTATTCCTGAACAGTTCTTAATAGTGTCAGGACCTTTTCTGCTTCTCACTGCCCTGCTAGTGAGCAGGCTGGGGGCTACAAGAACCTGGGAGGGGATACAGCTAGGACAGCTGACTTCAACTGATCAAGGGATATCCCATAACATATGATGTCGTGCTCAGCAATAAAAGCTGAGGGAAGAAGAAGGAAAAAGGAGGGACCTTCAGAGTTATGGAGTCTGTCTTCCCAAGCAACTGTTACACGTGACAGAGCCCTGCTTTCCTCTAGATGGCTGAACACACACCTGCTGATGGGAAGTAGTGAACAATCTCCTCATTTTGCTTTCCTTTACTGCACAGTTTTGCTTTGCCTATTAAACTGTCTTTATCTCAACCTGCAAGTTTTCACCGTTTCACCTTTCCCGTTCTCTTCCCCACCCTGCTGCCGGGAGTGAAGGAGTGGCTGTGTGGGGCTTAGTTCCCTACCAGGCTTAAAACACACCACTTTTGTAGCTCCTTCTTTAGCAATATTCAAAGCTAAAGGAACCATCTTGATTTTACTGAAGGTAGATTTCAAAGAAGAAAATTTAGGATTTATAAAGCCATGACAAATATTTTTAATATTGCTGAATGTGAAATTCATTTATAAAAATGAAAATAGACCAATATGTTCAATTCTACTTTATCTCGTAGATATACGTAAATTTTTTACACTATTGTATTTGCCCTAATGACAACTATGTCTACTTTTCTATGTAACATACCCTTCATATGAATCCACATCTAATATGTATCTGGGTCTCCCAAGACTTCTGTTCAGCCACTAAATATATGCATTCTATAGGTTCCTAAAATTGTACAAATTTAGCTATATTTAAAAGAAGGTGAAATATTATTTCATTAAATGTTATCTTTTTTTCAGTATCTCATTCTTCTTACTCTTCTTGTGCCTCCCTCTCCTGATGTATCTTCCATTTTTCAAACTAGAATAACTGACAGAGAAGATAAGGAAAGGGAGAAAAATGGCAAATTCTTTTCTTAACGTTCTTCAGAAAATTTTTATAAACAAGCTTTTAAGACTTACACTAGGCTTCTTAGCTTTTGAAAATAGATCATTTATTTACCAGCTTCCCTTTTATTTCCTACACTATGATTAGTCTGTATACTTTTGCAGACTAAAAACAACTTAAATATAAAATTCTACTAATGACTAATGCTCAATCTTCCTTTCTCTCACACTAGTTAAAAAATAGTATCACAAGTTGACCTTCAAAACAATCATGTTTACAAGCAATTTGTTCGTGTGCACATATAAAATTCTCTGAAGCTATAATTGCCATGGGAGATAGCAGAGAGAGTGAGAATTTAAGCCTTATCTTATTATTTGCCTACCCTTATGGCGTTCTAACGGAGATGCTGGAGTTGCCCAGAAACTGAATCTAGGAAATGGGTGCCATGTTAGCCTCCATGTCTGTTTGCATTGTGGTGCACAAGGACTCTACTATAGCCAACAGTTTTATGCACTATGGAAGCAGAACAAAAGATCACTTACTCATTTCTGAAGTATTTTGTTATTTTCTTCCTTTTCAGAGGTGGAGGAAAATATTAATTTATTAAGCACGATCAAATCCTGCTGACAGGTAAATAGTCCCATTAAACTGGAAAGTAACTCATATTTGTCTGAAAAAAAAAAGTCTGAATCTGAACATGTATTAAGCTGAAACAAATTAAGTGATACACAATACACACAAGTGTCTGTCAAGCAGGATCACATGCTAGAATTTCCCACTTAGACTCACATTTAATGCATTTCACTTTCTTTTCTTCTTACATTACAGGAGATATAATTTAAATTTGAGTTATGGTAACCTAAAAAGCCATTCTACTGGAAATGGAGAACAATTGAGCAACATAAACCAGTGGGAGAAGGACAAAGGTATAGAGAGTGGATCTTTTTAATTTTTTCTTTTTACTTGATTCTGTATCAGTCAGAGTGATCTAATATTTCTTTTTTATCTTTTTCATCTAATCTCACGTTCATTTCCTCTCCCCTTTGGGTATTCTCTGTTTTATTCAAAATGCAGGAGATGTACTTATGTCAGTGTTGAGCATCCTTTTTGCTTGGTTAATTAGTTACAAGTCTGCAAAGACACAGACCTATTTTAAGCATTTGATTTCTTTTATATTTTTAATTGTAACAAGGACCAGGACTCATTAAACCCATGTGTGATTAATGTATTTTCCTCAAGTATTTTATTTCTGTCAATTCTGTCCTTCTGTAAATACACTTCCTGGATTGAATCAGCGAGCTTTAGGGAGAACGTTCTTCCAGATCAATGCGTAGAGTTTTGATTTTGTAAAGATTCACTTGTACATGGATGCTTTTTTGGTTACAGTTGCTATTACCAAATGCTTTCAATTGTGATGCTGACATGATCAATTTACAGCAAAAATAGAGCTGGGTTGAGCACGTCTAGGAGTATGAACGGTGCATTTCAAGAGAACAGAGGTTCAGGCAAAGTAATGAAGATAAGTCCTAGGATTACAGGAAATTTAACAGAAAGAAATCAAATACATGAAACATATCCTTGCCCATTACTAGTTCACACAAAAAATACAGAACATTAATCACTGATACCATCTGTTCCTTTCTAAAAGAATTTTGCAGCGATAATAATAGTCCATTTTGGCTTCATTCTAAACAGGATGAATATTAGTCCAGAATGGGTTATCAGAGATTAATTGAATTAATGGTTATTCATCAGTCATTCGTATTTGTCTAATAATGACCTAATTAAATTAAGAAATTCCTTGAATCAGTAGTGTCAGAAAGTTACAGCTACTTGAAAGCTGTTTGGTGACTCCAGTGAAATGGATCGGTCATGTTATTCTACCTGCTATAATGTAAATGGGGTCAGCATAAAATTCACATGACATTTCCCCTAATTCTTGCTTCTATTGGCTGATCCTGAGGGCATGTTCTTAGCATGTAACACAGCACAAGGCAAACAGCCCTGAGTAAGGTTCAGATTAATTGTTGGTTAACAAAACGTAGTTCAAAGTTGTGGATAAACACCAGGACAAATCCCAGGAAATATAAATCATTATGCTAAGTCCTAGCTACGAAGCCTTCCCTCTGAAAGGCTATTTAACTGAGGTATGCTGTACTGACTCATGTATCTTCCATTTTCAGACTTAGTTTAACTACACCTGGATCGTGAAATCCCCCTTTTGCAGTGAAGACCCTGAGGCTGCAGTTTAAAGGTTTAGGTTCTTTGCTGAGCAATAATGTTTTCCCTGAGAAGTGAATGATGGAGAAATTTAAACCACCCTTGTTTTCCACAGCTAGTACATATAACATTGCAGAGGTCTTTGGTTTCCAAAGTTGTCCATTAGGAATCTGTGATGGTGAAGGAATTCATGCAAAATTAAATTAAATGCTTTTGCATAGAATTTTGTACTTAGAACACAAAAGCATTTCCAAAAGAAAGAAAGAAACTACTATATGTGCAAAGGGAATGCAGGTTATGATTACTGCCTCATGAGACGTATGGTAGTACACATACTTCACTCTGGCACATATTTTGTTTACCCAAAATATTTTTTAGCTTGAGGGGTTTCAGAATTTTAATGTAAAATTTCTTGATGTACTTTTTATTATTTAAAAGGAAGATGCTGTCGAGAACATCACAAGCATTGTAAATTATTGTTTATGTGTCAGGATGTAGGTGCCACTGTCAAACCTATTTACAAACATCAGTGTTCCTTTTTAGATCTAGAAACAATATTTGGATAATCAGAATATATTACTAAACACGTATGTGGTTGTATCAAATATGCACTACATTAGATATTACAATGAAGTACCTGGATGGACAGTTAATTGTATAGAGCACAAACTAGATGTGGGGCTTAAGATAATGGGCTACTTCAAATATACATACAGCAGTTTGGCAATACAGCAATGTCAGACAGAAGGTGTGTTTTTCCAACAGAGCTGACATAGNTAGCAAATTCTATATGAAACAAATTTAATCCCTGGGTATCATCTGTCCTTATGGAAGTGAGCGGTGGAAGAGAAAGGACTGTTTCTGCAGAGTGATATGGTATCATTGTTTATTTTTGTAACTGAACTTTCTGTATATTCTTAAAAATATGGCTTTATCATTGAAGATAATGAGCAATGTGAAATTTATATCTCAGCAAAAGAACAATGGATATAATGGAAAAAAAATGTGATAAAATATTGGTTTGCCTAGCAGTTTCTCACGGTAGTTCAAAAGCTAGGTATTCCAAAATTCATCAGAATTACACTTTCACATAAGACCTCAACAAAACCATTAACAGCAAACTCTACTGTGCTATCATACAGCAGTTTGGCAATACAGCAATGTCAGACAGAAGGTGTGTTTTTCCAACAGAGCTGACATAGCTATCCTGGGAAAACTTTCCCTTTTATATAGAGACATGGACTATGCCTAAATATAACTATGTGTTTAGCCACAGTAATTTCAGCTTTTTAAACTGATAGATGGAGGAATTAAAGGCTGCAAAAATATATGTCAATCACAAATATAAGGTCCAGTCTTATGCTAGTCTCTAATATGCAATGAAGAAAACTCACTGATAGAAGTGTTTACTGGCTATTGGATCTTCTACTAGAAAACAGGGGATAATAAGGATACTAATTATTAGATTGGTCCCATCCTTATATAGGCCTACTGAATAAAACAAAAAGTTAAGTACAGTGGGCATTAGGACAAAATAGGGAAAAGAAGTGCAAAATATGTTATCTATGTTATCCATAAAATGTGCATGGATTCCCGGCTTTGAATTAGTGAGTTTTGCCATTAATTCACAAACAGTAAGATATTATCTAATTTAAAAAAAAAAATAATTATCATTCAGCATAGTAGAAGTAGGTCTTGCATTGGCAATTCATTATTTAAAGGGGAATTAGTGCTATTTTGAAACTACATATAGCAGCAATCAGAATTAAATGGGAAGGTAAAAAGTTAAGGTCACTTTTGAGAATTGTACTTAACATTCATAGATCCCTTTCCTGCTTTGAAGTATTAACCTAAGTGTTTATCAAAGAAGACACAGTCTTAACTTCTGGCTGTTTAAACTGAATAAAGACCAGATGTTATAATTCCAGGTTTGTGTGTAAACGACATTTCTCTTTAAGAAGCAATGCATTTTGTCATAGCAATTTGTGTAAAGATAAGAAGTCATGAAGTAGGCTGCCAAGTTCTCTCTGGTTCATTTGTTATGATTTTTGCTTCTGACACAATGTCATGGGTTCAAGTCTCGAAGTGGCACTCCGTAGCGCTCTACTGATAGAAGAGTTATCTGTACTTTAGGTGACATTTTAAAATAAGCTCTCTGGCAGTTATCCAAATGTATGCTAAAAATCATAAGAGGTATTTTCAGATAAGAGTCAGAGATAATAGCACTCTCGTGGGCAGCATCTCTTCTGTCTATAAAACTCACTCTGATACCCAAGATTTTCTGCGAGCTATTGCTGAGCACATCTGTAATGGCTGCTTCATTTTCTGCAGTGTCAATTTGTAACAAATAACTCATTATCCTTCAGAGATGTTCAATATCTGGGATTTGAGGAGCATTTTAAAATCATATTCTATTCAGAAGGCACTAATCTATGCCACACAAGATTTTGTCACTTATTATAAATTAACTCCTTGATCCTAGCAACTGTTTCACTCTTTATATGCCAAAGTAACATACCCAGATTCTCCGAAGAATAGGTTGTTCAGTGATGAGTTAGTAGGCAGTAGAAAAGTACAATACCTGGGAATACGTAGGTGGGATAAGTAGGTTACCATGAAGCTAAGAGTTCCCCTAGGGGTCTGTCAAGCACCAGGTTTTCCCTACTGGTCTAGTTATTTCTGGAAAGAAGGGAAGATTGTTCACCCAACATAACAAGAGTGAATAAGACCAGTGGTGTGGACTGTTTGATATTGATCTTTTTGTAAAATGTTCTTTTGCAGTATTCAGTCATTATAATTTTCCCTTTCAAGTTAGCTTTTTTTTTCTTTTCTTTTCTTGGGTGTGTACAGTTCTCAGCTTATTTTGCTATGACATATTTGAATATTACTGTCAGTATTGGTGACAATTTTGTGGTGAGAGCTACAGACTATATGCTTTTTCTCTACATCACAGAAACCTCTTGTGCAGATAGAGTAGGAACAATGTGGAATGTTTCCATAACCTTTATCGTATTTTGGACAATAATAAGGGTTTAGGAACTTCATGAAATCTTTAGGACTTTAATTAGCATGGCATACTTGACATACCTGAATGTGTATAACAAATATACACAAGATACTTGATACTGTGGAAACTATAGGAAGTGCTATCTGTATCCATCCCTGATAACTGATTCTTCTTTCACACTGTTATTACTCTGATACTTCATTATTACTTCATTAGGCTTTCTACTGATCTGTGCAAAAGGAAGAGACCAGAAAAAGAAAATCCCTGTATTCTGGCCCTCAAATATACATGAGGATGTCCTTGTTCCTCTTGTGATAAGAAAATAAATTATTTTGACTGATGGGAACTATTAACCTATTCATCTTCAAATTTATGTTGTTTCCTTTGTTAACACTTTCTGATTCTACAGCTAATTCTCTGATAAAAGATTTTTGAGCAGTTGTGTTTTGTTAGCTGATGGAATGGTATTTTTCATCTTGCATCAAGGTCTTTGTGTACTTTAATTTTCAGTGGCTAGGATAATAATGTGTTAAGTACTGTCCAGTCAGGAAATAAAATTCAAGTCAAGAAATATGATTAAATTCAGTTACTCATTTGTGTCTAATTCAGCTGAACCTGTGTTAAAGGTTGTGGTGCCACAGAGTTAATAGGTATTCCTATGAATTGCCTCATGCACACACAATAAGTAGTCCTAAGTCTGAGGAAAAGGGGTAATTTATCTTTATCAGACTACAGTTACAGCTGTGTTTGAGAGAGTCTATGAGGTTGCAGGGCTCTAAACGGATTTGCTGTTGTATTAACTGAATTCTTCAAGAAGACTTTTTTTTTTTCCTAAAAAAAAAAAAANAAAGATAAAAGAAAGAGGAAGAAAAAGAAAGAAAATTCCTAATGGGACCAGGGGAGGTGTCATGATTTGGGCCGCACTGGCCAATGAAAATGAATGACAGATGCTCTCCCCCACCTCACTCTCCAAGGAGTGGAGGGAGAAAGAAACGTATGATGGGGGGGACGGCAGGGGGGACGCGACCAACACCAAACAAAACAAACCCCTTAACTTTGAAATCTGAGTTTACATCAAGAATGAATTTCCATACATGTTCAAAATCTACTATTAAATGTCATATTTTCAAAGAAATTATCCCTTTTGGATTCAACTTGGGACCATATATTTTTAAAATATTGCTGTTTAGGCACCATCTGAAAGTGAAGTTATTGGCCTTTTAAGTCTCCTACCTCATGATCTTCCTTTCAAAGCCCAGAGAATTGGTTCACACAGAAAATAATTGAAAATTTGACCACTTAATATATTTTTAATCTGTGATATTGAAACTAAGATGCCTTAGTCAAGGTATGTGTTCCTACTGTTCAATATTTGATAAAGAATAGTGGAAAGGTGCTTTTTGATTCAGCATCTCATGATTTCTGGTGTTCACCAACATGAATAAAAAGATGCAGTCCAATTTTTTATCTTCGCATCCCTTCCTGCCACAAACATACATAGTTTTAATGGAGTTAGGCTGGGAGCAAGAACTACACAGTGAAACGAGATGGTGTTGAAGAGGGATTTCAATGAGAATGGGGAGGAATACTCATATGTCAAGGAAAATTGATGGGGCATAACATAGAGGTAGCTGCTTGATAAGTAGTTTTCTGTGATATACAGGAGGTCGGCCTGTAAAACATTTTCTGACTTATTAAGAAACAGTTATGAATAAAAATAAAAGAACACCTAGCCAAAGTAGCCTAGGCAACAAAGCTGGTGAAGGGTCTAGAGAACAAGTCATATGAGGAGCAGCTGAGGGAACTGGGGTTGTTTAGCCTGGAGAAAAGAAGACTCAGGGGAGAACTTATTGCTCTCTACAACTGCCTGAAAGGAGGTTGCAGCGAGGTGCGTGTCAGTCTCTTCTCCCAAGTAACAAGTGATAAGACAAGAGGAAATGTGCCAGGGGATGTTTAGATTAGATATTAGGAAAAATTTCTTCACTGAAAGGGTTGTAAAACATTGGAACAAGCTGCCCAGGGAAGTGGTTGAGTCACCATCCCTGGAGGTATTTAAAAGACAGGTAGACGTGCTGCTTAGGGACATGGTTTAGTGGTAACTTGACAGTGTTAGGTTAACAGTTGGACTCGATGATCTTAAAGGTCTCTTCCAACCAAAATGATTCTATGATTCTATAAAAAGATATTAATGAAAAAAAATACACCAACAGAAAATGAATTAGGAAGAAGATGAATGTAGCATGGAATAACTATATAGTATTTCAAAGGTGAAGATAATAAGTTTGATTTTTTCACTGAAAGAGATGAAGAGTCACTGAGACTGACAGGTTTTGATGAATACGTATTGTACAGACTAAAAATAAAAAGATCTGCTTAACAAAGGCTCATTACAGAGGATAGTCACCCAGCAAAAGGTACTGTGACCTCTATTATTTATCTGTACTTTGTTGAAACATTTTTTCTGTATCTCATTGATATATCTTTCCTTCATTATCTCTTTAACTTACAGGACATGTTGAAGACATTAGGAAAGCATTATGGTTCTTGTGTGCATTTCAGTAATACATTCAAGTGATCTACAGCTTAGGTGATAAATTGTTTTGTTACACATCAGGTTTTATTTCTTTACTGCATGTTTATCTAATATATACAGAGCAGGTTCAGTGCTACTTTTGCAGTCTAGTGAAGCTCAGTGGATATGGATGAGGCAAATATTTAGGCTTCATCACCAATTCCAAGCTTTCATATCAGCAGAATGTTATCCAAAAACTATGTATCTTTATTGTGAACATTTCTGCTTCACTTTCTTATGCTTGCTTACATACATGCCCTATGTGATCTATTTTTTATCATACAGAAGAGCTATTTGTAGACAAGTGAGGTAGTTCTAGAGCAGCAGTGCCACTTTCTGAAGAGCTTATTTTTTTTTCCTTAGGTTGTGATATTCAGAATTGAATGAATATATGAACAAATACTCAGAGCATAGCATGATGCTAACAAACCCGCTTTGCTGACACTACACATAAATCCACTGAATGAATGGACCTGCACAGATCTATAATTTATAATTTCATTACAAATTACTTAAAAGGGAAGTCTAGCAGTACTACCTACATTTTTATTATACTGTGTTTCAAACAAATAAATACATGTAATACGTAACATTATTCTAAGGAGTTTTCCAGAATTAAATGAGTTGCGTTAGATACCCTAATGGCAAGGAAGAGATATTGCCTAAACAACTTTCTTGATTCTGCCAGCAAAGGTTTGCTGTGATGTCAGAATTAGACCCACATTGCCCTTGCAAAGTTGGAAAAACAAAACTCTTGGAACTGAAGGACTCCTCAAATAGTCAACATCTGTATTTTGAGGATTATATGAAATAGGAACACCAAATTTAAAATGTAGGAAAGCAAAAATGTTTACTTTAATTTTGATGAAGGGAAATGGCTTTAAACTGTTCCTCTACAGCCTGACTGCAGACATTATTGGAGGTGTTCAAGGCCAGGGTGGACGTGGCCTTGGGCAACCTGGTCAAGTGGGAGGTGTCCCTGCCTATAGCAGGGGGGTTGGAACTCGATGATCTTCAAGGTCCTTTCCAACCTAAACCATTCTATGATTCTATGATTCTATGATTATTTGATTGTATCACATTAATCTACAGACACACAACTTAGATGACAAAAATACTAGTTGTAGGTAATTAAAATGAATAAAATATCTTGGCCAATAACAGTGGAAATAATCTGTGATTATAACTTGAATGATATCATAATAGGCAGTGGTACAAATTACATATAAAAATTTTCTGACAAAATGGAACTAACACACTTAACAGTTCTAGGCAACATGCGGCATAATTTTGGTGACTCAGGCCTGTGGTATAATTTAGGACACGTTGACGTCTCTTCCTATTCTACTTAGCTTTGTGATGCTTTAAAAGCTTACTAGACATAAAAACATTCTAACAAAGCTAAAGACAGAGTGATAGTGGTAGCTGAGATCATGTGTGGTAGATGATTGATAGACTTTGAAGCCTTATATTTTTTAAAAAAAAGAACAACTATCAGACTGTGTATATCTGATTCCCACTTGCAGTGTAGCCTCTCAGGGAGCAAGGGCAAGTCTCTCTGCTAGACCCTAGTTACTTTCTGTCACTCTGGTCAGCCAAGTTGGGTTTGCTGCTGTTGTGCTCCAGGGTAGTAACATGCCGCAGCCCCTAGCAGCATGCTGCTCAGCCTGGCCAAGCTTCAGGTGTAAGATCACCCTTTATTTTCATGTTTCGTTTTCTCAAGCTTTTCTCTGGGTTTTAGGAAATGAAAAGGATGAGTAGGTTTTTGCTTAATTTGTTTTGTCAGCATGACTTTTGGATTTAGATTTCCAAAGCTGATTAGGGGATTAAGCTGCACAACTGCCATTAATGTCAACCTCCTTTTAGTTAGTTGAGAATTAAAGCATGCATCTTTGGGTTTTAAAATTTAATGATGGTATAAATTTTATATACAAATTACGGGATTCTGTAACAAGGAACATTTGGGAACAACTTTTTCTTAGTAAGTGCTACAAGAAACTTTTGCTGGACAACTGGTGGAACAAGTCAAGGTGAAGAAAGGAGGTAAAATGTGTCCTCACATAATAAATGAATTAATTTAAATGAAATAAATTTAACTGTATAAAAAATGAATAAATTTAAAATGGCTTTCTGAATTTTAGCAATATATGCCTACAAATCTGAAATGAAATTTGTTTAACTCATATCAGTGATAAATAAATAACTGAGAACCCATATGAGAAAAACTTGGTTTCAGGAAAGCTTTGAAAAAATTATGACCAGAAAGAAAAGCATTTTAAATAAAATATTTTAAAAATCTGAATCTAATTTTAAAGATTGTAGTCCAAATGAAACAAAAAAAAATGGCTGTGCCATTCATAATGAATCAATATTTATTTAACTTCTTTTTTTTATATTTTGTCACATTGATCATGATTACAAATGTCAGACTCGAATCTGAATTTCCAGCTTCCATAGGAAAGGTGCATCAAACAAACACTGCATGATCTGACAGCACAGTAGTCTTTTGTTCCTAAAGAACAAAAGAATAATTAAGTACACTGATGCCTGGGATGTCTGCCATTTCATTTGAGATGTTTTTCCTATTATTTCAATAACATTTCTAATAATTTATCCTCTGGACTGCCATTGGATTTGAATGCAAAGACTAAGAATTCTGTTTTGTTTTTCTGGCCATTGTTGACACAGATGATTTGAATTATCTCTTCATATGTTTTTAAAATATATTACTTTCCTTTAAGTCTGCTTAGTAAAATAGAATCATAGAATCATAGCATGATTTGGGTTGGAAGGGACTTTAAAGATCATCTAGTCCCAACCCCACTGCCATGGGAAAGAAACACATCCCACTAGACCAGGTTGCTCAAAGGCCCATCCAGCCTGGCCTTGAACACTTCCAGGGATGGGGCATCCACAACTTCCCTGGGCAACCTGTTCCAGTGCCTCACCACCCTCGTAGTGAAGAATTTCTTCCTCATATCTAATCTAAATCTACCCTCTTCCAGTTTAAAACCGTTACCCCTCATCCTATCACTATATTCGCTGATAAATAGTCCCTCCCTTTCTTTCCTGGAGGCCCCCTTTAAGTATTGGAAGGCCGCAACAAGGAATCCCCAGAGCCTTCCCTTCTCCAGGCAGAAAAAAACCAACTCTCTCTTCGTAGGAGAGGTGCTCCAGACCTCTGATCATCTTTGTGACCCTCCTCTGGACTCGCTCCAATAGATGTATCTCCTTCATATGTTGGAGGCTTGAGACATGGATGCAGTTCTCCAGGAGAGTTCCCACGAGAGCAGAGTAGAGGGGCAGAATCACCTCCTTTGACCTGCTGGTCACGTTTCTTTTGATGCAGCCCAGGATGCAGTTGGCTTTCCTGTGAAGAACTCTACCTGAATTCCAGTTCTCCTTCCCACTTCTCATAAAAAGTTATCTTCAGTGATAATGAAATAGTACACAGGACAACAGTTCAATCTAATAATTGCCATTTAGGAATGTCAATTTAACATTAACAGTTTATAGAGTATCACATCTATATACTGATACATATCAAGCATTAAGCTGATCTTTCTATGAAAAGTTCAGAATAGTTTGCAAAGCTCACGTAAGGAAAGAAAATACAACAGTTTTGGTATTGTGGTTGAATCGTGTGCATACATATATACAAAGGAAAGTCAGCTTTTTGAAATATGACATCATCTTCAGTCTGCAGGAATGATGTACATAACGTAGAGATATGCAGAATTAAATAGCTTAAATTTTGAGATCAGGCTTCCAGACCAGAAGCACAGTGTTAACTAATCTCTGTACCAGGATGTTCTTCCTTCATACCAAGGCTTTCAAAGAGGTGAAAGTGTTGTTGATATTATTGGCATTTGTTATGGAAGTTAGTTTCAATGAGAATGGGGATCTCATATTAATTTTCTTTAGTTGAGGTTTCAGATCAGTATTCTACGAGCATATTTAGACTCTTTTTATCGTGATTCATTCTGACTTTATTTTTTATTCTGATGCTGTTGATCTACAGTGAGCTTCCTCAAATAATTGTAATAGAAATTATCCCATGTTTGCATAGAATAAAATTTCTGAAATGACAATGTGGCCATCAAATGTACTAAAATTTAGACCAATAAAGATATAAATGCAGCTATTTCAATTGCTAGTACAAAAGAGAAGCTTATTTTAGTCTCCAGAAATCTCACATGAATTCTGTGCAGCATGTTTCCACCAACACTTTGATTTACAATTTCACAAATAGAAATTGAACCTTGGGCTTTAAATTAGGAAATATTACATTTTTATTTAAACCAGGGAGAATTAAATTAACAATAGAACAATTTTATTCTTTACCTTAATCTGACATTGTGTCTCTGATGTCAAAAAATCTTTTTGTACACTCTGATTTGCAAAATCCCTTTGTAGTCAGTACCACTAATAGAATAATGGATATTGTACTGTGTTGTATTGTACTGTATTGTATTATATTATATTATTATAAATTATTATAGATTACACAATGGCAAGTTAAACCAAGTTGCAAATCTAAGTCTACAGCTGAAAATCTTTGTATGTACTTTTATACCAAATATTGTTTTCTCAGAACAATGATGTTCATAAAAATGGAACAATTATTTTCACCAGATTTTGAAGAAAAGCAATATAAAACAGGAGGCAAGAATACAAACAAGGGGCCCAATATGAAACCTCTTTTACAGTAAATGTATTTACTCAGGGGTGGATATTATCACAATTACATGAACACAAAAACTACCATTGGTAATTTGCTCATTCTAAATCTGACCCTAGGTATTGGGTTTGCTCTAAATTACTCAAGGTGACAGTAAGTACCAAGGAGACTACAAACTCCTTACCCCAGTGTCATGAAACTATGCCACTCTAAGGGAGGTGGAAATCTGGAACCAGAAGGAAAAGTCGGGGCAGAGTGCTATACCTCCCTAATCTGCTAAGACCTCCAGAGCACTGAACATGTATCAGTAGACTTTCAGAGCCTTGTACTCAAACTTTCGTGTCAAATCACCCCTGATAGTCCATCTCTCCCAATGCTTTCCAAGACTCTTGACTTCATGCATGCCTGCTCTGTTTGACACTTGGAGGGCTGGTTTCGTGCAGAAGAGTTTCATCCAGGACTCTTTATTCTACCGCTGTCTTGGTTGTGTAGGAAAATTAAACAAGTAGCAGAACTCTTCTGTGGTACTCAACTATTTTTAAGCTGTGTTTGAAACTTTGCATGGTAAGACTGGCACACATGACACAAACTTACTTTTACCATGTTGTGGCAGTCAAGGGATACATATTTTTATTTAAAATTTATGTATTAAAATGTGCATTTATATGTATGTCTACTATACTTACTATCCCAGTCTATTTAATAGAGTCTCCTTGTAGATATGTCTGAAGTAGATCTTGTTTGCACTTTCATGATGCAAAATAACATTTTAGTTTGCAAGTTAAAAATATATGTTGTCCAGACAGAGGTTTTGGAGTTTTTTTTTAAATTTAGAAATAAATTAAATCTCAACAGTAAGTTACGATCAACCTTTCTCTGCACGACTTTTTTCTTTTGTACTACAAGCATATTTTGGTTCCATGAAAGATTCCCTGTCAGCTTTAGCTGATGACTGTATTTCTGATATTTTCAAATCCCTAATTGCACAATAGTGTGCAATTGTATCTCAAGGTATTTGAGAATATGAGAATTGTATCTCAAGGTGAAAACAGAAAAAATAAAAATTCCATACAGTTCCTTGTTTTGATACTTGAAGTATTTTAAACTCCAAATCAAATACAAATATAATTGTGCTAAATAATTTTTTTAATGTTTTCTTTCAGTCTGAAATTTTGGTCTTGATTGAAAAAAAAAGATAATAGTTGAGCAACATTTTCTGTAGGATGAAAACCTGCAGAATTTGTCCTAACCTGAAACTCCAAGATGTGTAACTTCCCTTCAAAATAAAGTCCCCTGACTCCTCATCTGTTGTAGTATGAGGCTGTAGCTTTCATTCTGATACTTAAAAAGGAGTTATGGGATAATATCATTAGTGATATTAATGAGGTAAAAATCACCATTGCCACTCATAAAATGACACACAATATTGTCAGGACTTTTCATTTTGTCTCTTAAGTTAATAAGTTAAAATTATTTTGCAAATAAATATTAACCTACCAGATTTGGAATCACCTAAAAGGCTCTGTTTGATAAAACAAAATTGCCTGAGCAACACAGATTCTAAAGAAATATAAAGGCTAATCAAATTATGGGGCTTAATTTATGGACTCAACATTTCTTTTTTTTACTTTTTTTTTTTCCCAATTTATCATTTTGGGAAAAAGTAATAGTAGTTGGTTATGTATTTTTCTGCACTTCATCATCTGCTATAGCAAGTAATCACTCATATTAGAAAAGTCCTGACAGATTTTCACAGTGTTCTTGTTACAGTATATTAAATTGGCATCTGATTCTTTTGAAGTTGGATTGTGATTTTCAGAGTACATTAATATTATGCTCTGTGAAAATCACAGAAAGAATAAAAATCAGTGTTCTGGTACATACAGTTCCGAGTTACACAGCTGCAAATCCAATTGTGCTTGTACGATGTGATCTATTCTCCTTAAAAAAGGCCATCTGCGATAACTTTGACTTGCTCTGGACATCTAAACAAATTTTGCATCATAGAACAAACTATCTACTCCTAGATCTGTGTGAACTAGTACTGTGTGACCTTTGTCAAATTTAACTTTCTGCAAGCCACAGCTGTATACCAGTCTTCCCAGGTACTTTTTTAAATAGTCATTGTTCTATGCATCCCATTACAGCATCTGCACTCCTGAGGAACAGAAAGGAAAACAAAATCTTTTTATTTTCCTTCTCAGGAGTCTCAGCTGGTGTGTCTGGCTGCGTCTAGACTAGCACACAAAAAAGACCTGCATAAGCTGCTTTTCTTTGCAGGGATCCATGTGTCAGAGCCTGCCATCATATGCCTCAACCGCTCTTTGCTCTCCTCAACTTCTTCCAAGCAGGGTGGCCTCATCCATTCTACATCCTGGGAATCGTGGCAGTGTTTTTTCTTTGCCGTTCCCTGATCAGTGCCTGCTTGTTGTTTGTGAAAACGCTAACTGACACAGGCTAAAGTTGTGGTGGGGATGCTTCAGTAATTAAATAGTATGAACTACCAGAAGCCCAGGTCCTAGACACAGAGTTCACTGCTCCACACATAACTTATCTTCCCAGAACTCCTCCTGGTTGGCTGAAAGCTTTGCCCTACTTTACACTAAAAGCTTTTGCTTTCAAACCTTTTTTTTTTTCTTCCTTTCCCCTGGACACACAATCTTTGCCAAAACCCCTTCTATTCTCCCAACATCTGTTTGTTTCCTCTATCCCCTAAGTTTTAATTCTCCAGAAATCCTGAGTAAAAATAGCCTAACCTCCTTGTTGCTCTCCCTTGGTGTTTCTTTCATTCCTCTTCCAATCTTGTCAGTGTTTTGTCATCCTGTGGATACACAGCATCTCTGGGAGAAAAAGTATCTGCATTGACAAACTGCTTCCCAAAACTGGACTAGATCGCAATAGGCAACAGATTGTAGAGTCATGCAAGAAAGTAATTTGGAATGACTGCTTTCTTTACTTCTGCACAACATGATTAAGGCCCACGATTGGTGACTCATTTGAATTACCCTGAGGCAATACAGTATTATGCTCAACATCTTGTTTATGAGAAAAAAAAGAAACATACCTTATAGACAAGCAAAGCCAAGAATTTACTGTCAGTATAACTGAAATCTGAAGAATGTAATCATTATTAATGTAGATTTAATTGCTACAGAAAAAGAAAGAATAACAATGCAGTTTACATGCTTAGTTTCCTCCCCTTTTCCTGGTTTTATGCCCACTCTCTCCCTGCTCCTCTTCACTGTGTGGTTGGTGGTTTCACTCTGGTGGTGGAAGTCCGGGGGGTGTGTTACCATGGGCAACTGAGTCCTTCACCAGGAGGAGCATGATGTTCATGTTGATGTCTTTTTCTCCCTCCCTCTAGGGTCTATTTGGGGTCATTCTTAGACATTTGTTAATATGGTCTTACACCTCTGCTCATTTTTCATTGATCTGCAGCTCCACACTACATCTGAATTTGCTATATACAGTGCCTTTTAAGTGTGGAAGACACTATTTTTTTTCTCTCTTTGTTACCTCCAAAACTAGCTGTGCCCAACTCCAGGTGCCCAGCTCCATTTCTTTGATAAACCATTAGTGAGCTGTTCATAGCTGTGAGGTCTCCAGTGCCAAACTTGCGCTCCATCCATTGCCTCCACTTCTCTATCCTGCACCCTGTGTGTCTTCTTCTCTAGCGCCAGCCCTGTATTTCTCCACGCTGCATTGTAATGTTAGAGTCATATATATCCTATTATACATAGAACAACTGCTTTTACTGCAATCTGTATAAAGCATTGCTTGTACCACACAAAGACAAAAAAAAAAAAGGAAAACAAATTAACCATAAGCCAATTAGAGAAACTGCTGTCACAACTAAGCTGAGTAAAACAAAATTGCAGGGAGCTTAGAAGTTCAAGTAGAACAAGCCTGACTAGCATCAGCCCCAAAGCCTTGCAAATTCAGCACGAAACTATGGCCTGTTAATAGCAATGGGAACACTGTATTACAGGGCTACATGGTTGCCACATTTCTATCAAATCAGGATTTCCATACTAATGGTGAACAATTCATTTTTGGGGGAGTAATAAACAATGTCAGGATAAAATTGAATATTTCTCTACAAAGCACTCACAAAAGTATAAGATCCATGGCTAAAATATCAACTTCTGGCTGTAGCAAGTGATTAAGGAGCGTGACAGTATGTAAGCCAGAGCATGAAGGTAGTTAAACTGAAATCCTTTCTGTCGCTGCGTGGGGCAGCCTGACAGATCGCAGGCACACAGCCATCAGCAGGGACTTTGCAGTTATGAAGCAGTAACTTGTAGTTCAATTGCTTTTGATTTTGTCACACTCTTTTTACCTTATCAGGATAGTACAACACTAAGAACCTCTTCTGTTTTTTTTTCCAGGGTTGCAGCAGACTTCGGTGGTCTGGATATTGATATTGCATCTCACAGTATACCCGAGCTACCTTCCTCATTACCTCATGATGTGCCTGCCACTGATTAGAAATATATGTCCTGATAGAAAGATGGAGCGACATGGTGGGTTTTTTTGGCTGGAATACCTGGCTAAGTAAGACTTCTGGCACAATTGCCTAAGAGGTCTTTCATACCTATTATCTGCAAGGCACGCTGGTCAAGGCTGGCTGCACCCAAATGGTGACTTGCTGCTTTTGTCTTCAGATCTGTGTGCTGTTGTTATTATTGCCACTATAGAGCCATGCATGGATGACAAGAAAGAGGTATAACAGCAACCCACCACAGTAATTTTTATCTATTTCTTTCAGCTCTGAGTGCATGCATCCATCTATGTAGGATGGCCTTATAGAGGTTTTTCTGCCAGTACCTGGCATACTGACTGTTTGGAAAGTTTCCTATTTGTCTTGCTTGACTTTGCATCAACTCCTCGATCTTTCTCATAGTCTGTAACTCCTTATATCTATATTGCCTAGCTGAGCTAAATGGGTATAATTTTCTTGTAAGTTTGAGATACCTTTAATAGATTGTACAGAATTCACGTAACTACTCTAAGCTGAAAGTATGCTTTTCTCTATTATTATCTGTTATTATCTGTGACTCCTTAAAAAAAAGAAACAACAATGACAAAAAAACCACCCTACAATTTAAAATAACAAAACTCGAAGAATAGACCATAGAACTTTACCACAAGAAAAATATATCTTTGGAAAAGAAAGCACATTTTCATCTATAAACTTGAAGTGATGGGGAATCTTCCATTCGCTTTTCAAAGTGAAACTGTCTGCTCCAGTCAGTTGATACTGCCACTTCTTATCTTATTTCTCCCTTCACATACCTCAAAGCAGTATTCTCAGACCAAGCTGCTTCCCCAAATGTGCTTCCATAGTGTAATGCTGAAATATGCTTGGAACATGGATTAAAGCACTGGATTAAAGCATGGATTAAAGCATCATGAGGCACCACTTTTCCCTCTGCACAGAAAGAATAGAAAGCACAGAAAACAGTGCTGGAAAGGACCTCCTAAAAAGTTCCTATTTACCCTGTTAACTAAATACAGGATCAGTTTCTCTCTGTTTTGGAGTATGACATTCCAAAAGCCAGAAGCATGCTAAGGATTTGCTCCACCTTTTACTTGTCCATCCTGTGAAGTTTAAGGAGCTTTGGTAAATATCTTTAAGGATTGTCATGTAAGCATGTACTTTGAAGACAGTAATTGTACAACTGACATGCTAAAGCTTGGTACAGTGAATTTTTGGATCTTCCTTCATGTTAAAATTGTCCTCACTGTCTGCGAGTTGTTCAGAACCGTGTCTTGTATTGTAGTGCTGATATAAGGTGTGATCAACAGTAAACTCATTTTAAACATCATGGTCTACTTTTCATACCACAAGATATTTATGTACTCACTTCCATTTCATGCGGAGGATAAACCCCAACGCATTTTCTAGGTTTAAGGCTTCTGGGAAGTGCTTCTTTTATGTCAATATGGAATGGCAAATCTTGTTCTTAATTTGTGTCCACAGCTTTTCTTGTAATTATTTAGTACCCAAACATTCCCTCTATAGAGAAAAATGCTGAAGGAAGAGCAAAATAACAGATATTAAGAAACCCTTAAACATTGGCTTACTAAAATGACAATTACATCCAAAAATATTTTTGAAACAGATGTTCATACTTGGGATGCAAATTGAACATTTATGAGAAGCAGCCAAAAATATGTTACTTTTTGTTCTTTGGACATATATTCTAAGGCATAATAATATATATGCAACAGGACTGCATGCCAAGAAAACACAACAGCAAGAATATTTTATAATTTTGTCACATTCGATGCTAAAGGTGTTCTCCAAAGTCTTCACTATATCTCTATTTTGTCAATATAAATCTTTGCATAAAGCCTGAAAAATCAAATGTCATGCATGCCCTTATCCCATCAACAGTAGCTCTTATCTCTTAGCACATAATTATTAAACATAGAGATAAAATTAAATCTGTACAAAATCCCTGTTCTAGGGTGTCTACACAGTGGGTTTCTCTGGTGCCAGTACATAGCAAATGAGAATTCATCCTCTGCCTCCACAAATACTTCACAAGGCCTCCACCTTTCCAACAGTTCTCCAGCTGTAATAGCTACTGCATCACAACATGCAAGCAGCTGGGTAACGTCTTTATAATTTTTTATCCATACAGGTTCTTATTTCAGCCTTTACATTTTACCATAGTCCATATGTAACAAGTGGTACTTGTATCACAGTTTAAGAGCTGCTGGAGGGTTCCTCAGGTTTGAATGAGTGTCAGTTTTGTCACCGGTGACTCTGTTGGTTTTTGCATTGCTTCACATGCTGTGCCCTGGAGAGTTTTTGTGTATGTTCCCTCAATTATCTTCCCAGAGCCTCTCATTTCCTCAGGAACAACCCATGATCCAGCATTCCTGATTGCCGCACAATATCACCAAACTTCTTCTTTCACCATAGTGGTTCATTCAAGTACAGCCTGCAGGCAAGTCCATGTCTTGCACACAAGCTGCCACCAATGTGCTACAAATGGCACTGGTATAAAGCAGACCCACCACTGAATCCAGAGAAGAGCCTGTGAACCTGCCCGAGAAATGACACACCAAAGGTTGGAAAAGTTAGACTGTCTGCTCCTTCCTATTATTATTTCAATATTTATCTCTGTTTCTGACTTGAGTGTTGAGGGAACTGCAAAATTCCTCAGGGACTGATATGAGCATTTCAGGCTGTTATTATTTGGAATGTTTTAATTCTAGTGGAAAACTTAGAATGATTAAATTACAGCCGTCCCCCCTCCCCTACCCTCCCCCCCCACACACACACTTTAAGCAAGCACAGTATTTGTCTCATAAATGGAAGGAATCTAAATAACAGACACTAAATTTTTGATTGTATTCTAATTTGCATACTGATGCCTTAAAATATGTATATGAGGCATCAGTTTGATATTTACCTTATCGGCAGTCTTTCTTAGATTTCCCCATGTAATTCCAATTGACAGAGATATTCATAGAAATGAAAATATAGAGGTAGAAAAGGCTTATTAAGTTGAGTGGTCAGTCCATCTTCCTGCCAGTATATGTTTGTGCAGTTTATAGTGGCTTTTGTAAGCTAGTTTAAAATGTTTCAGACAGTAAGATTTCGACCATCACTGTGGTGGAAACTAAAAGATCTGCAGGCAAGTAAGCTTCTCCTCATAACTCCCTCTTCTCTTCTGAGTTCCCTCCAATCTGCTCCTGCTTCTCTCTAAATCACTGGTGTGCATATATATATATATATATATAGTTATAGACTTCAGTTGTTGCTTAGGTAATCTGTATAATTTAATTTGTTTATTTTCTCTTTATAAATCAGACTGCAGTTTCTTCTGGCTCTGTTACACAAAAGAACAAAACATATTTGCAGCTTAGCTTAATGCACTTTGCTTCACAATTATGGCACATTGAGACAAAATGTGTGGTCAGCTACTGTCAGTCAGATATTGAAAGATGATCTGATAAGAAAATAAATACATCTGATTGTTTCTGCACTCCCTTTTTGTAAAGAAGTCTCAGTGATGTGAATCCCTAATCATTGCTGAAAAACATATCACATTATACCAGCTTGAAAATTTTGCTGGAAATATACATGAGAAAAATTATGAGCTTTTCTCTGCTTCTGTTTGTAACGTAGTTATAACATTTAATGGGAAAAGCTGTTTTAATGTTTATGATTAGTGGCACCTTTAAAAACTATGAAGTTTGATCGTACTCTAGTTACATTTTTATGTCTGAACATAATTACAGAGAAATTAGACTGACAGTGAATTTGAAATGTTCAACAAATAGTTAAATACCATAAAACTACGGATTCATTTGACTGTAATAAATATGTGAGATCACATTAAAAGAAACCAAAGATTTTTATTTTATGTATGAGCATGTATTGACTCTGGAAGCCAGTAACACCTGGTTTACTCATTTTCTTTTATGACCTGAGCAAACTTTGTGTAGAAAATTTATGCATATTTATAGAGTTAAGAACCCAGTGTGTTTCCTCTGGAAATTCAGTGATTTCCCAGTAGTGAAAGCTGTGCTGCTCTTACATGAAGGTGGCCCGTATGAAAAAGGAATAACAATTAAATACAGGGATCGTGTTCAATGCAGAATGATGATGGAAACAGCATTAGCTATTCCAAAAAGAAATGGTTTTTTCTGTTTATAAAAACTTGCTGCTCTCCACTGTGCAATAAACCTTATTACACTGCAGACATACATTGCAAGACCATTATTTCTTTGTAAGCGTGGAGCGATGAGGTGAGTGATAAGATATTCCCACATTGACCAGAAGAGGAATAACTGCAAAAGGTCAGTTACTTATTTTAAAAATAATTTAAATATTCTTTCACAAAATTATATAAGAAGTTTCAAGAGAAATTCTCCCTTTGGTAAAATAGTTGGTCCTTTCCCATACTTCTTGAGGACTGCAGTGACATTCTGCTTATCTTCTATGACTCTTAGGCATGACATAAACTGACTTCTCTCATCACCTCCACTCTATCTCTCTCATCAGTTATTCTCCACAAATGCCTATAAATCCAGTGACCTTCCAGAAGATTTTTTGAGCTTATATAAAAGGGTAAAAATATGATACTCTTTTTTCCTAATCAAAACAAGTTACAGAAACTCAAAGCAACTGTGGCTCAAAGTTTCGAGATAAGAGAGGAGGGAATATGTAATAGATCTCAGCCCATTTAATTTGCAAATAACAAATTCGTCCAGATAAAAGAAAATCTGGCATCATGGAGTTTATTCCACCACAGTAAGGAAATGTAGGGTGAATCTGGCATATACTTTCGGGTAGGAGGTGCGCTCTAGGACAAAACACAAGAACACACAAAGGGGTCAGAAGAACTCAAGGTTTATCTGCTCAAGCAGCCCCTCTATTACAATATACAAATATTTTGTAATATTTCCTCAGATTGCCCTATCACCTTCTGCCAATCTGCAGTTGAATGAAGATGGCCATATAAAACCCTCTGGATGCCAGAGTCGCACCATACAGTTTCATCTTTAATTTAATAAGAGGAAATGAATGAGGTAGAATAAGGCAAGGCAAAAATTATGCACCAGTATCCTGGAAAAAGAAAACAAGAGAAAAAAGTTGCAGTAGAAGAAGAAACACACAACAGGAGCACAACTTTGGTGCATTCTAACATTTTGGTTTTTAATATTCTATTGTTATTGTGGTATTGTTAATCTGAAACTTTTATTAAGATTTGAAGCTCCTGTGTCTCTTTGTTTCTCAAACCCCAAACCCTTGTCCAGCAAGGGACTAAGCAGTAAAAAGAAAATACTACAAATAATACGGGCAGTTCATTCGTCAAAAGGAAAACTTGAAGTAGTGTACAAACAAAACTAATATTAAAGTGAAACAATGAAGGATAAGGAAGGCATCAAGCTCCCAAAAGTGCAATGTGGCATCTAATAAAATTGAAATGTACCAGTTTTTATCTTCTTCACAGAGATGAGGAGTCAGCCTGGTACATTTCTGATATGAAATTTCACCATAGGTTGCACTGAATAGTTCAATTTATACCTTGAATTGCCTGTAAGCTACAGAAAAGTTAGTGTGGAGATGAAAGGCTTAAAACAACCCAAACTGGGGATGAGGATGGGTATGTCTTCCTTGCTGAATAGCCAAAAGTAGATCTTTCTGCTCTTGATGGCCTTGCTACCTCTCTACTCATCACCCTGAAGGTAAACTTTATGTCTGTCTTTCTCAGCATGGTCCACACTACAACTGTTTTCATAACTATAAATTTTATCAGTTATCACACCTAGTTATTTCTATCCATATCATTTCTAATTTATCCATATGTTATTCTCTTATAAAGATGATCAACAGCATTTTAGTAAAATTCAGAGTGAAAATATACAGTACTATGTATGCAATCTCTAATACTATCTTATAATGACATTAGGGTTGTGTTTCATCATCCTGTTCTTTTCTGTTTCTAATTAAGGTGAAGCATTTGATTTTATGCATATGGTTACAAAAGTAATGTAGGTGTAAAATGTCTTTCTTCTGGGAGAAGATCCAGAGAAAAACTTAGATAGAGAGATTCCCCAGTGCACAATGTTTTGTGCATTTACAATAAACAGAAATTATTTGGCTACATAACTATTTATTTTTCAGGGATGACAGCTGTCAAAGACATGATGCAGACTTGGATTTAACATTGACTTAAATATATTTCTTCTTTCAAACACAAATTGTTTGAATGTTTTAAAGCTTTTTTAAAATCATAGGATTTGTTAACAGACAGAAAATGAAGATGAAAGGCCACATCTACATGAAATACTAGGTGTCAACAGGATTTATAGATATAACAGATCAATTTGTGTGCCTTTACAAAACCACTTAGCATGCACTTAGATGTAAACATACAAGAAGGCCAGGAATACGTCTTGCTCATTGAGTTTTCTGTTTAAATATAATATATGAATGAAAACTCAATCCAAACTAATTGAGAGGTCATGCTTCTCTGGTTCTTCTACATCATAGAATTGTCATTTGCTCATCAAAAGTAACCTATGAATAGAGGCTTTTTGCCTAGCAAAATACATTTTTGTGATAATTCAGGGTTAGTATTTTTCCAAGCTGGAGAGTAATACCAACTTTTCCTTTCTTATAGCTTTCAACAACTTTTTCCTTTTTTTCTTCTAAAACAGTTTTACATAGTTGATTAATGACAGAAATTGTGAACCATGAACAATTATCATAAACTATTAACAGAAATCAGATTTCAAATTCCTAAGCTTTATGTTTACAGAAATTTTATTTGAATTAATTTAATTCAAAAATATAAACACACCACAAGCCTTGCGCTAAATGAAAACCATTAGAAATGCATCTAATAAATAGTAAGTATAATTTATAAACTCATTACTGCAGTAGCCATCCATCAATAATTTAAAAATAATATTTAATTATTTTTCTTGTGCTCATACTGTGTTTTAGTTTATACAGAAGGATATGTCAACTTAGGAAAGATACAGCATTGGCTAAAGTGGCAAAAATAAGCAGAATGGACAGCAAACAGTTGTAATATTGATGACATTAACATTTACAAAGGTGATATAATTAGTGAAAGTCTGTTTCTGAATGGCAAGGTATTTAAGAAAGTCAGAGAGAAGCAACTGAGACATTTGTATTCTAATTCAAGGATCTTTAACATCAAAATGATCCTAAAACTACCAGTGTCACAGGTAAAATCATGTATCATAGGAAGGAGAGAGCAAAATATGCTCAAGAAGCAGCCATCACTTGAAGTATTTACTGTTTAGCCAAGAAAACTGGTATCAAATTTTTGTAAATTAGCTATTCAATGGAAATGATAAATGAAAAACAATAGCAAGATTAGATTGGAGTTTCTGGAGAGTGAAAATAGACCTGTATATGGAACATCAAAACATTTTTTAAGATCCGCACTAAAGACCACCTGATCTCCTCTGAATTTTGATAAAAAGAAATCTAATATGATGGCTGACAGATTTCTTGGCCCAATACTTATTGAACTACCTCAACTGCTGCTGTTTTTCATGTGGTTTTGGAAACAACAAAGGTCATTTTGAGGGTTTCGTCACACAAGTATACATAAGATTAAAGAGAGCATGAACTGATTTATTTTAAAAGAAACAGAAGAGTCATTAACGGTGTAACTTATATTTTCCTATTCAAATGAGAAACGTTGAGAAGTACTGTAATGATAGTAAAGTCAGCTGCGCAAATGTGGCCTAACTATGAGAAGTCTTGGAGTCCCTTTCTTCAATCCACACATAGACGCTATAGATGAACTTACAACTGAAGAGAACTGGGAAGGGCAGAGTCCAGGTCTGACTTAAGGTTTTCTGGAACAAGCAGTCAAATGAGGCCTGCTGGTAAAGGAAATGTGATTCAGTGAATTACACTTTTAAGGAATACAAAATTTTCTTAGAAAATTCTTTTTTTATGAAATAATTTATTTTATGTATTGTAATTGGCTTCTTATTTTCAGAAGTACCCACAGTGGGGTTATACTCCCTGTGTCATTGCAGACTTATGTTAAGCATCCGAATCATAGCAGAAAGGGGTTATATTTTGATGACAGAAAAAAACATATAAAGATAATGTACGTATTGTGTTCAATTTAGATTATCTCCCCAAAAGATGCATGTAAAGCTAAATCTGAACTTCTGTACCCACCATTAAAACACTGGGGAAAACAACACAAGAGTATTCAAGCTTTTTTTCTAGTCAGGCAATCTGTCATCCCTGTAAGCCCTGCTGTCTGCTCTGCGGTTTTCCACTGCCAGTCCTGTGCTCAGTTGCCATCTGCCAGTCCTCACTAATTGCTATCCAGTTTATACTACTAGTCACTCACTTTTCTTTCCGGTAACTATCAGTGAAACTTGCTGATGTTTGTGAAATTAGCAGGTTTGAAAACACCTCATAAAGAAAAACTGAAATCTATTGAATTCAGGCTTCTGGAAAAATGTTTTGGTTTGTTTTTTTTTTTTTTTTTCTGTAAATTCATAGTATGTGAAAACGGGGTTATGATGTTACTATAATTTCAAAGCACACTAACATGTTAGATGCTTATAGTGTGAAGAACAGACTTGAGCTCCTGACTCTTGCTATGCATGTGCGTGTTACATTTGCTTCCCTGAACAGCAACTAGATGCTCCCAATATATGAGGGAACCCTCAAAGGCCTTCAATACACACTTGGCTACTTGCCTTATCCAGAAAGAACAGTCATGGTGTGAATTTTTGTGAGGAGTTGATTTGTGAGTTTAAGAGCTCCTGTGTTGCTGCAATTCCAGACTGAGAGAACATCCCATTAGGAACTATTGCCAATTGGCAAAAGGATGAGGAAGCCCATAGACTTCTTTCATTTATCCCAAAAGCCAGGCAGACCCTTGGCAGCTGACCTACCAGGTATATTTCAGAATCTGTGCCTTGATTGCACAGCAGGATTTTCTATTCCAATTGTGCTTATGAATTTGACAATTTGGGGTCAACTAAAGTAATTTTCTGGTCACTTGTCTCTACTTTTCATACCCAGCAGCTGTAAATGAGAAAGGTTATTTTATTTCCTGTGTAATATTTCAATTAGATCTTGAATAGTGTGTAGAAAAAAAAGCACACATTTTATATTTCTCCTGGTAAGAGGCATATCAAGACATTTGTTCATGCTTGATCAGGAGCGTTCTGCGTGTAATAAATGTGGTTTCAGCTAGACAATCCAAAAGCTCTAAACTAGCAATTGAACTTTCTGCATAACTAGGTCTTTAATTTTTATGCATGGGTGGTATAATACTATGAGCTTATATGCAATTATTTTGCTTTAAACCAGAATCAAATTAAACTTACACTTCCCAGTACAAATTGTCTTTGCTAATGTGCCCTACAATCTATGCAACCAGAAGTTAAAGAGCTAGTTGCAGAGCTCGGCACCCCAACCTCTAGTGAGGAAGCTCTTTAACATCTATAACATGCTTAAGCTAACAGTCCCTGGTAATTTATGACCCTTTCTTGCTCTCAATTGCTGTGGGAATTAAATATTTTCTTCTACACACAAAATATTTAGGGCTGTGTATGTTAAATAAAACTGCTACCAGGTAGTTAGACACCAAGAATTACATGAAGTCTTTACTTGTATAGCAAAGTGAATTTTGTAGTTGTTTGGGCAGATTGAAAAAAATAAAAAAGGAATTTCAGTTTTTTTTGCAGGGCAGAGTCTGGAAATACATTGATATTCACTTTTCAGGTGGCAAGATGAATCAGATATATTTGGTATTCTGTGGTATCTGGAGATGAACACTCATCTGAAAACTCAGACAGAAACCAAAAGCTTGACTCTATTTCACTTTTACCAGCCTAGGTCAACAAATATTTATATATATCTTTGCGTAGCAACACCAACTCTTTCCAGGGATCTCCTGGCTAAAAACTTGAGCCTTACCTTCTTATTACTTAATTAAGAAAAGTAAATTGGTCATCAGTTCACTTAAATATTACTGGGGAACTTCCTTCAGCAGCCCTTAATCTCTGCATATATTTTGAGTGGACCAATTAATTACAAAATGTGTAAAATAAAGCATTTGTGTGAGCCTTTGTAAGATCAAGGCCAGTAATAATGCTCATCTAGAAGATAAGATTCCACAACCTAACTCAAGATCTTTAATTTTTTAACAAAAAATTCCAACTTTAGTAACACCTTTAAAATGTCATTCTTCAGATGTTATGGAAAATGAGCAAACAACTTCTTCAGGGCAAAGACCACGCTAACAAAGTATGTCTCTGTTGACTTGAAGCTGTGAAAAGATAAAGAATTTGCTATTTCCCCTGGCAGATGCTGCAACAATTACCAGCCTGCTCTATCAAAAATATGTATGTTGTCACAAAATTCCAAATTGTCTATGTTAAATTTCTACCAACTAACGTGTTAGATGGTAGAAATAATTATTTAATTCAATTAAATTAGTTATTTAATTCCTTTAAATAATCATTGTTGGTGAAATACCTGTGAAGATACTAATTTAAAACATTTGAGACTTCTCTTTACCTTCTCTTTGATAATCTAAATTTATCAAGCTTTCTATAGCCTTTACTGTAAAAATTTTCTTTAAGCCAGTGTGTTATCTATCAATGCCTTTTCTTCACTAATGTTACTCTTTTATCATGCTTCTTAAAATATGGATGCTAGACCATTACTTCACTACTTTCATTAGCAGCTTCAACCATTCAGTATATTTTCTTGGATCTTTTTTTCTATTCCTATTCATTGCCCTTTGTCTCCAAGTCTGGAGGATCCTATTTTCTTTTTGCCAGGTAGTTGTCCAGAGTTACCACTTCTCAACCTAAAATCACCATGTCGAAGGATATCCCATATTCTTCATCAAATGGTTTATCCTTCTGCAAGATGGTACTATGGGGATCGAAGTAAAAAGTATTCAGTATCTAATAATGAATTAAGTAATTACTTCTTATTGGATCTGAAAAATAGCAGCTCCAAATAGGATAGAAAACATCAGAAATATCTATAGCCTCATACTGAGAGATGCACTCAGTTTGCTTATAACTATCTGAAAAGGTTGCATAGACAGACCCTTTGAAATATTTGTTAGGGTAGAATTTAACAGATAAACAAAGAATTATTTTGGTGTTCTGAGCTGATGTGCTTTAAAAACTGTACCTATAAATATCCTCAAAGAGAACTTATTGCTTATCTTTTTTATCATGTAATTCAGGGTTTTTTTCATACGTGATACTCAAAGGGAACAGTAACTGACAAAGCTATTAAACAAAGCCCTTGCTATCTGGTAAAAACTTGTTATTACCTGGAAAAATACGATCCTGGAACATTTAAATACATTCTGGATTGGTTTCTTCATGCTCCTACTAATCTGTTTGGAATGACCAGTGCTTTAAAATTGTGGGTACTATGGTAACTGGATATTTCAAGGTGTCATGGAGACAGAGTACTCTTCTCCCGAGATGCTAGTCTATTTGAGTCTGCTGTGAAAAAGCACAGAAGAGGCTTTTTGTTATCTTGTAAATGCAAGTACTTATAAATGGTGCCTCATACAAGGGTTGCATGATGCTGGTGTTTTTAACACACCTTTTTTAAAACTACAAGATCAAAACTGAAGTGAAATAAATGCAGTTCTTCTCACACAATTAAACCTGTGCAGAAAGAGCAGAATTTTCTTTGCTGAATTTAAAAAAAAAAAAAATAATCTGTCATTTTCTTTAGTGAAGAAGAGAAAGATCAAGATGCTCTAAGATGAGTTTCTATTATCGTTATAAAATTTAACAGATTTAGTACATGATAGTTCCTACTTAATCCAGATGTGTAGTTTGGGCACGTGCTCACTTCTCTCGTTGTGACTAATCAAGAAAAGATTTTAAACTCAAAGTGGGTTGTTCTCTAATATGGTTAACTTCAACTTTTTTTTTTTTTTCTTACTTTTCCCAAATTACAATGGCAATAAACATTTTACTCTTCTTAAGAGAATCAGATGCTGTTGATGTAATGTTACTTGTTTTAAATAAATAAACAAACAAACAAAAAAAACCCAGATCCCTTCCTTTGTTTCTGATGTCCCATCTTAGGTTGCTTGTACTGAAAGTTTGCCTTGTTACACCTTTTTTACATCAGCTAGAAGAATCACGACATTGGTACCCAGAAGCTTTAAGTATCACAGCTGCAAGATGGATATTTTTAAAACAAAATACCCTCCCTGAAAACTGATACTGACAGTTTTGGCATGACTTTTTCAGTGCTGTTTTGAAGACTATTTTCTATTATTTTTATTATTACATACAGTTGTCCCTAACTTCAGAGTCAGTGGCACACACAGCTTAATTGCACAAGTAACATTTAGCTTTTCCTTGCCAAATTTGTTTGCGTGAACCTTCAACCAATTTCTCTACCTCCTTTATCTCCAAGGAGTCATTGTCTCCCTTTTTCTTCCTTCAATGCATGTTTGAATGAATACTTTTCTAAGTGTTATCTTAATTTCCAAGCACATTTCTAAAGGAAGTTACATTCCATTCTCTTCATTATATTGATTCTGTGTTATTCAACATTTTCGTTTTTGTGACATGCTTATTTCCAGAAACATTTCCAGAAAACATTTCATATTTTTTGTACCACTGAGCCTTTCTCTTCTTTAAGGTTGTAAGTCTCACAAACTTACCTAGCTGTTGCCCAAGCTACTGCCTTTGAAAAGTAATTTTTGTTCTTGAGATCACTTCTTCTTGTCCAGGTTCTCAGTACCTATGCCATAGTTATTCTTGTCATGTCTATTTTTTTTTCAAATGTTCACTTTATATGAACTATCTAAGTCAAAGTCTGAACATAGGTACAAAGCCCTTCATCCTGTTCAAGGTTTCCCCTTCCATCACTGCTGTTGGGATTTTCCTGTGATAAAGCTTTTTGGTCATTGAAAATGTGGTTGCAAATTCATATAAAATCTGTTTTGTTAAATTGTGCAATTGTGCAATTTGTCAAGTAAAAAAAGTTATCAAAACTACTCCAACTTCATAATTCCAGTTGCTTATGTACCTGTCACCATGTTGAATATATAATCATATACACACTGCCACTACAGTATGTAGTTTGATCCCACCACTTTTATCGTTGCATTCTGACTGCAATAAAGCTCATGCTTTGTGTAAATGTAACATAAATCCCATCTCAAACATTGTCAGGCATAACCTGTCAAGTGCCATCAAATCCCAACTGGCTCCATGAAGCTAAAAAATAAATGTTGAATGATTGCCCAAATTATGGAGTGAAGTTCCTTATGATCCTAATGATTTTCACTTGTTCTGTTTCCCATTCTTCATATTCAGCTGATATTCCCTCCTGTTCTTGTTTGATTTTTTTCAACATGATTCTACAGTCATATATCACCGGGGAAAAAATATTGCTCACCCTTTCCAATCTTTTTTAATTCTTATTAGTAAGATTATTCATTCTTGTCCTAGTATTGTCCTGTATCCATACAGATCAAATTAATCCCTGTATTTGCATGTGGAGTAAAGAGGTCCATTATCTAGTGAATTTATCTCAATATACAGCACTTTTTATCTTGGTTGGTCTTTTTAATCATGAAATGTTGTTTCAGATTTTAAGGACAGTGGTTCAATTTCCACTGATCAGTTAACATTATGGAGAAAAAAAGATCTGTGGTAAATATAATCTAATGTAAAAATTTTATCTTAATTTCTCACTATTTTCTCTGGAAAGAAATAATATCACTTTAACTCTCCTTCCTCAAAAAGAACAAGTTTTTTAAACACAGTTCTGGTAAATCATAGTGTTCCCCTCTGCCTTTCATTCCTTTCTTTCCCTCTTTTTTCCTTACTATCTTTCCCTCCTCCCCTGTTCCCTTCCCCCATCCCCATCATTGCTGGTACACAGGAAATATATTTTTATGGCATATGATATTGCGAGTGTATATATTTAAGATACTTCACCTTCTGAAATGTGCACTGAAATATTTGCACTGCTGCATGTTCTAAAAGACAATATCTGTCATGTGGGTGAGTCACAGTGCTTTTGTCTTACAGCATAACTCATCTCTGAAACATTTAATTTGGAGAAAAAAAAATTGAAACCAGCCGTCTATTGATAGAGAAAATGTATGCTTAGAATATTCTTAATGAGTGTTCTTGGACAATGCAAGTCTTAGCGTGCTCCAGAGATAATGTATACTTATTCAGGAACACAGTAAGGCTGTTGTCTGTCTTAGCCTGCCAGTTTTCTTGCAAAATTCAGATTGCTGTTTTCCTCTCTTCTGTGGCTCCCTATCATGACTTTAAAGATTATTGCATGACTTAATTCCTTCAGCTGCTTCAAGTCGTTAACAAGTCCTTTATCTTAGGTTTACTTCTTGTCATCTTAGGTTAACTTCTTCTCATCTTAGGTTTACTTCTTGTCATATGGCCATTTTAGTGTTCTTACCCTTCCCCAGTACTCCTCAGCACTTTTAGCTTAACTTGTTTAATTAGCAACAAAAATAATTTGTGAATTAAACATTTTCCAGATATTGGCTTGTTCCACGTTCTGACTTTGCAGCTGATTCCATCTCTCTGCCGGAGAGTACGTGCAAGTTTATTGGTAGCAAGGTGCTATGAGGATTAAGGTAATGAAAGAGATATAGCAATTTAAAATTTCCTGCAGAAGGAAGAGGACAAAAGAATAAAGGCTGTGTCTGTCTGAGCTTTTGACTTACTCTTTTTAAGCATAAAAATTAACAGTCCTTTAAAAATCTTTAGGCATTATTTTTTGGCTTCCCGAACAACTAAAATGCAAATGTTGCTTCTCTAAGCCTTTGGGCATCAAGCCCTTTTTACCACAGAGATTTTTTGGTGTTTTCTTTGAAGGAAACAAGAACAACCAAACCATAAATAAATAGTTTCACCAAAGCAACATAATAAAATGGAAAAGCAAAGACTCAAAAAGGTTTTTGAAAATTTTCTTGCTCAGTACATGAAGCTACTAATTTTAAAAGGCAGTCAGATATATGTATGTTGGGTTTCTAGAAAGGAACATTAAACTCAAGAATAATTAACTTTTTTCCTGGGTGGATCAACAGATAAATGAATCTGCAAGTTAAAAAATGGCAACAATAGAAGATAAAAAGAAAATAATCTCATGAAAAAAGAAATTTTACCTTCTTCCTGGAGTTTCTTGTCTTTTATAAGGACAGCAAACGACATCAAGCACAGCAGGAGACTATTCAGAAATCAATTTTTAGCTACATTATCTGAGAGCTGATGACCTTGATACAGATATAAAATGTGCAGAAACTCAAAAGCTGGAAAAAAACCCACATTAACTCCAAGCCTTAAGTGTTCCTTTTTTGTATTTTATTAATGTCAATACGCAATTAAAATGGCAATAATATTTGTAACATAAAAGAGACAGTATTTCAATAATTTATTGTTCTTATTAGTAATACGATATGGTCTTCATTTTGTTTAATTAACAGGGAACAAATCCTTTAGTAATTTTATGACAGCCAAATCTTTGAATGTTCTCACTGAGAGGAGCCTGTGCTTTTTCTATAACCTACATGAACTAATCATACTCATGAACTAATTAAGTTGCCTATAAAATCATGGCTATTTTCATTTCTGAGACAGTGCTACCTAGACTGTGGATCTTTTTCACTGACTCTAATATCACCAAGTATCGAGTGTTATCACCTGTAACTGTAAAAAAATGAAAGGTAACCTCTGGTTTCTTTTCTAGATTTGGACGCATTTTGTCTTTCCACTTAAACTGGAAGGTCTGAGTGGTTTAATTCCGATATTGTCACAATTCTTCAAAACAAATTCAGGAATGTGTATCTTTATACTAAATTGTCCTTTTATCAGTCATACAAAATACTTTAAAATAGTTGGTTTTATTTGTTACTTTGATAATCCATCGAGAATCAATATTGATCAGTTGATATTAATTCTGAAAAAACTGGGACAGAATCCAAATGTCCTGACATCTTAAGCACAAGACCATTGAATGCTATGAAACTGCTATTTTAAGACAAAAAAAAAAAAAAAAAGACATTTTGTGTGTGTGAAAAATGAAAAATGGGATCCATCGCTTAGTCTCAAATTTGTCTGCTCTTGTAGTAGGGGAGAAAGAAGTGGGTGACCTCAATTATCTGAGATTTTATCAGAAATGGAGACATCTATAAAATGATCCTGAAACAACCCTTTGAAGATCCCTTCTCTCTTCTGAAAGTATAGGGATCTTTTGAAGGTAAAGAAATACAATAGATATTATTAGATGCCGTTGTCCCCTTAGGATTTACTCTACCTGGATCTCTCCTGAAATAAAATTCACAGTGGAAGAGGGCTGTCTCTATTTAAAACACGCAATGCTGGAGACAGCTGTTCTTTCATCTTATGCATAATAACCAGGAGGATGGAGAAGTTGTTGAGCAAAAGAAAACTTACTCCTCATTCTGAGGCACATAGAGAACAAAGGGGAAGTTGAACAGAGGAGGGGAAAGAGAGCAGCCTCTGCTAATCCTGTTAATCCAGTCCATCTTGTGGCCAGATGAAAAAGAGTGGTGATAACAGGAGGAGACCCCCCTTTTTACCATAACTTAGTGGACATATCAGTTAAAGATACAGAGCTTCAAAATGGTTCTACAACTCAAGTCTCCTAAGCCTCCTTACCACAAATTTAGGAAAAAGGCTCTTGATACGTTTGGTGCACAGAAAAGACATGGACCTGTTGGAGCGAGTCTGGAGGAGTGCCGTAGAAATGATCAGAGGGATGGAGCACCTTCCTTATGTGGACAGGCATGTGCTATGCAGGACATAGATGTGCTATCTCTGGAAACATTCAAGGTCAGGTTGGATGGGGGTCTGAGCAACCCGAACTAGTTGAAGATGTCCCTGCTCATTGAAGGAGAGCTTGGACTAGATGACCTTTAAAGATCCCTTCCAACCCAAACTATTTTATGATTCTATGCAACAGCACACAAGGCAATACATAGACATCTACTTCCCAGATAGAGACTCCTGTGGAGCATGTCAGCCCAACCAGACACTTAATGTGGGAAACAAAGCAAACCACAGATTTAGGTAGTGAATGATTGTTGTTTCAGATTCAGGCAAGATCCCAAATATCTAAACCTCAATTTCTGAAGTATATCCCGCCTATGCTTACTAAACACACACAAAAAGATCACTGCATTCTGCTGAGATGCATGGATCAGAAATAATATGGAGACAATAAGATAAAGCTGTTTTTTTTAAAGAATGTATGTAGTCAATAGCCTCAGAAAACCCCAACACACCCACCCTCACCCCCCACCCCCATTTCTTATATCTAATAGCTTTGTATTCCAATAACTTTATATATTATTTCAAAAATAAACCTTAATTTTAGTTTTCAGTGACCAAGACTAGAGAATAAATTTTGTGGGTTTTTTTTTCCCTTTTTTTACTGTTTCTATAGTAAGGTTATGCTGGTTTTCAGATTTTATCAGGAGCTTGAATGCCATGTAGGACAAATATGCTTTTCTTACGAGGAGAATGTTCACCCCTAGTGGAAACAAAAGAACAAGTGCAAAATTCCACTGCCTTGAGAGGCATAGGTTGTCATGGGGATGGCCAGGGCTGTCTGAAAGTGGTTCATTTTCCCCAGCAGCAAGTCTACCTTGCTGCAAAGATTTGGTGCTGGTATCGTGAATATTTCTCTTTGTTTTCCCACTACTACTGTTTGTTTAAAATTTTACTGATGGGTGCCTATCAGGCATCAAGGAAGGCTACATGAAAATTCTGTTCTCCAAATCACTGTAATTTTTACAGTAGAAACTATCAGAAATGTGCAGATTCAGTTTTTTTATAAAAGTATTTGCTATGACTGAAGATGCATTTTATGCTCTGTAAGCAACGCAACATCACACAAAGTAAATGGCATCAGAGCCTCAGAGAGTAAGAGTGAACTCTTTGCTCATTTTCAAACCTAAAAAAAATAACTTTTAATGGTTAAATCAGGGGACAGAAAATGTTGCAGTGAGGGGCAGGAGAGGAAGAGGAGGTGGGCATTGACTGCCTTTGTATGTTCCAGTTCTGAAAGTTTAATTACTCAATTTTACAAGTTCAGCTTCCTATTTTGCTGACTCTACATGTGTTTCTGAGCAGTACTTGAATACGGTATTGACATTGCTTGCACTCTGTTTACACTGCTAGTACTGTATATTTACATTCAGCTATTGCTGTACAAGCTCTGATAAAGATTAAGAATAGTAATGAATAGCATTATTTTGTGATTTCTTGGACCATCAATGTCTGTATTGGAATGACCTGGAGCGAACACGTAATTGTTCATATTGGCCCCAACAACAGGAAGAGTATTATTTGGCTTTTGGCTGTGCTAATAAGAGAAAGAGTATGCTTGGTTTCTAATAAATTTGTTTGTCTATGGCACCAAAGTTTCAGTTGGGAATGAAAAAAAAATCATAAAAGAGTGTCATAGTTTTCTTTTTTAATTCTAATGACCACGGGCAATTGTTTTCTCTGAGATGAAAAAGTAAAAAGAGATTTGGGGTAATTCTTCCAGGCTGTGCATGTCTACTCTATATTTGGTAGCTGCAGTGAAACTTGTTTTCTTGCTCCCTCAAAGCACTGATTTTGAGAAGACAGTTCTAATAGGGAATACAAAAAGAAACTGTGTTGAAAAATGCTCTATTTTATAAAGGCTGCAGGGTTTTAGGATCAGTTTTTAAAAGTCTGGAAAGTAGACAGCTGAGGAGAAGAATTTAAAGCAGACGAGCTTCAGGGCACACCGGGAGGCATCGGAGAAAGCAACTGAAAAAAACAGAGAAGGAGTGGGATGGAGAATGAGGTAGAAATCTGTGGAACGATAAGAGTGATGAGAAAGTGAAAGAGGGTAACCAGAGAGGATGAAGAGCAGCAGGGGAGGGAAAATAAATAAGAGATAAAGAAGGCAAAGAACCAGAAGGAGAGGAAAAAGAAACTTGAGTGAGCAAAAAAAGAGAAAAGAGATTAAGAAAAAAATCAATTGCACAGGGCTGGAAGGGAGAAGATACTGAGATACTACAGTGATATAAAAGCTGTAGTAATGATTGTATAGGCTATATAAGAATATAAGGGAAGTAAAATGAGACAGGCTCAAGGGAAAAGGATAAGAGATCAGAAGGAAAGGGAGGAAGAAGCAATTAGGACAAGAGAAATTACACTGGGTTGCAGTCAGTCAACTCAAGTCTGAGATACCTTATTCCTGGTTAATGATTCCTGACTAAATCACTGTGAATAACTGATTTTTTGTTTGAGCTATGAAACTGAAAAATGCAGGGGAAAGAATCACTTTAGTTCAAACTGAATTTAATTTAAAAATAAATTTCTCAACAGAAGAAAGAAACTGAATCTGTACGTAATGCAAGATGTTCTGTATTTTCCTAGATGCTTTATATGTATTTGAGTGACTACTTCCAATGATTACTTAAACTGTTCCTTGGAGTAGGACACCTGAACATTTATACCATCTCAGATACATCCTACAACATCCTAATCACAATTTTTGTTTCTCTCTCTGACTCAGCAAGTCCTTACACAAAAGTAGACATTGACAGCATCCCCACCTCAGTGTATCCTGGAAAGATAAATCCAGGAAAGAATGGAATCAGACCTTTTAATTGTGTAACATGGGGATAAGAGGGTTATCACTCTTAGCAAAAAGGGTTTATTACTCTGCTGGGAGATACAGGAAGCTTTCAAAGTTCCCAGAACTGAACACTTGCCCACCACCACATCTCTGCACAGTGTCAAGATAAGATCTGGGAACACTTCATATGGGCAGAAAGGTGCAACTACTGAAAAATCGCTTCGCGTCAGCAGATCCGGAAGCTCCTCAAAGAGGTTTTGTGTCATAAAATGATGTGTAGATACAGCTTTGGAGCTTCTGACAGAGATGTCTTGACAAGAATATTTGAATATACATGAAGGCAGGAACAGTTTCCAGCCCAGTACTTGCAGCACTGTTGTGAAATACAGGTCTTGAACTCTTTTAGGCATTAGTTATTCAGTCCAGGTATCCTACATCCCAAATGAGTCTCTCTTCTATACCCAAAACGAATTTTTTAACCTGTGTGAGATAGCACATATCAATTCTGTGAGTTCTTGCACCTCCCAATCTTTTCTCAAACAAAGCTATTTAGCAAAACCAACTTGTATTTGCAAACCATCTCCAGGCAAACTTTGTCAAACAATTGGGAAACAGCAAAACCTTTACCAAAAGACAGGAATCATAGCACAAACAGCATGAGAAAATACAGGAATTATATCACAGGCTACCTGCATAGTATAGGAGTAAATTCATATGTAGAAGTTGTAAGAATCCACTGTCATGGATTTATTTATTCTAGACGTGATCTTAGCTGAAAGGTAGTGAAAGTCAGGTATGATTTTTTTTTTATCAGTTGACTTGTGCCCATAAGAATATAATGTCAGCTGTCAAAATGTCAAGCTATTTGACTTCATGACAAATGAATAGCAAGAGAACAGAAGTAAACCAAAAAAGAACATTGATTTGCATGTATTTGTCCTGTCCTCTAGTCAAACGGAAGAAAATGCAAATGTCCTGCAGCTTGGATGTTGCTGGAGCAATTAATTATGTAAGACAAAAAAGATAAGCATATTGGGAGTCACGTTTTTAATTGTGTTATTCATGCCTTCACTAGAACCCCCCAATGGAAATATTGGCCCACGATTCACCATTACCTGTTCTGTATTATGCACATCGAGACTCTCATTCCCATTCCATTGCTGTGGATAATTCAGACTTTTATTGTTCATTCATCTTTATCCTACAGGAGTGTCTGGGCCAACTGATGCAGGGATTATTTTGCTATGTCCTTCATATTGCCCTCTAGCTCCCTCCCATATCTGTGTTCCTAGATATGGGTTAGGCAAATTGACTTTTATCCTTGAGTTCTCTGACACAAGTAAAAGTGCTTGGCATTTGCTTTGTAAACAAATAAGATATTGTGTTTTATTTTCTGACTCAGTCTTTTCTTCTGGATAAAATGTTGGAATCACAGATAATTTTCTGAGCAATGTTTAAGATATGGTTCACTGCAGTAGGATTATTGAGCACAGCATAATGTGACCCACAGGTCTGATTAAAACATTTCTAGAATGACGATTCTGAAAGATAGTCACGGGCAGTGCTGTCAAGTTTGTAAAGAAGCAGTTGAAAACTATGGTCTGTACATCTTAATAGCAAGTTTCAACAATCATGTTGAAAAAAATCAAAGCTGAAAATCTTACAAATAATGAATATCCAAAGACGTATGCTCAGTGAAATACAATGCAGATGTAAAAGAAATAGGATGCAACAAGTAAAAGAGAAAAGAGGGCAGCTGATGTCTTGGGGAAAATGCACTGAATGTAGGAGATGAACTCATCATGTACTGTTAAAATTTAAGGATAGATTCCAATCTCCGTTACACAGATGAAAATACTGACTAACATCATTGCCAATTCCATAAAAAGCTCAAAATATACTTTACCAGTTGGAGATGATAAATAGGAGGGTTAGCAACAGGAGCAGATATTCCACTCAAAACAAATTAGAAGCAATTCTGTTCCAATAACCTGTACTCATTTCTAGAACAGGACTCCAACTGCAATAACTATTTTTCTTCACGCAAATAAAGAGGAATAGAAAATACACAGGCTAGTAGAGGGAAACCCAGTGAATATGCTAGAAGGAAATACAAATACAACTTCTGTGACTATTAGAATAGGGAGTCAATAAGGTGAAAAGTACAGGTAATGCAAATCAGCTGTCTAAAAAAACCCATGCAAAATATATAGATGTTAATTACACTGATGTTAAAATGAAGTAAAATAAAAAAAAAAATTAAAATGTGCAAAAAAAGGCTTGTAAATATTTGCATGGGTGTAAGCTGGCATGGCAATAAATATAGTAAGTATCTGTAGAGAAAATGAAAGGAAAATTACAAAAAGCAAGTAGATATTGCTGGGAAACAGCAAAAAATGTCTTTGGGAACGCATCAGGGACTGGAAAGGAGGAAAAAGTCAGAAACTTGGATTTTCTGGAGGAGAAAATGAAAATTTTATTGTCCTAAGACGATGCCAAAGTATTGCAGGTATATAAATAAATTAAAAAATGAGAGGAACTAACACATAAAGAGAAATTCTGGAATAAACGGCCTGCTAGGAAATTGATGTGTCAGCTGTGCTGAAAGAGGGCACAATGCCCTGTGGTTGAATGCTTCCTATGATCACACAAATACTTTGTAAGAAAAAAATGAGATAATGTCTCACTGGGAACTGTTGTGAAAGACTTGAGAAAGCATGCACCATAAATGTAATTACAAGTCCCATTCTTTCACTAGAGTCCTGTTGGTATCAACACAAGGTTTCACACACATTCACATGTTAAATCAAGCATAAAGGAAATAGCTGCCTGGAAAGCAAAAGAGTAAAAGTAAAATTGGGGAGCAATTGCTAGGAAAATGGACGATTTGAGTTTCTAACATAACAGTAGCTCTGCGTCTAGAAAGGAGCTTCTGAAAAGTAAGCATTTCCAAAGGAGAATATTTGATGGTGTAAAATCACTATATTACTGTATGAATTGGGAAAAAAAAAATTTGTGTTACACCCAGAGCCTTGTTCTGCAGTCCTTATCTACCATGAATAGATTTAACTTACAGTAAAGCACTGAACGTACATACAATATCCACATGAGCAATTCCTGAATGTTTTCTGCAGCTTCAACCCCTTAAGAGGGGGAGAGGAACATAAAGTGCAGCATTAAATGTCAGGTTTAGTTGGCATTTCAATTTTTTTTTTACGTTATCGTATTTTTCAATGAATTTAATTCTCAGGAAAAGAGGCTACGTCTGACAGCTTTGAAGACTTAAGTATGTGTTTTAGCACAGAAACAGTATGCCATCTACAATTAGAACTGAGCAAATCATTCACAAACAATTTGAAAATTGTTGAATTAGAAAAGTTCATTCTGTGGTCATGATCATCTATGTTTGGTGCAAAGGGTATAGACATCTGAGATACCATAGTCAACAATTCCATTGATTATATTCCATACCTATATATTAATTTTATTGAAAATTGTCCAGGCATGTAATCTTATTATGAAGTTTTGGTTATCAAATTAACTAAAATGGTTAGCCTGTACCTTTTCTAAGTCTCACTCCAGCACTCCATGCTCACTATGTAATATGTACAACAGGGGCTTGGAATTACTGTAATTTGGCAAATTTTTGGGAAATAAATTGTTTTCTGAGAAAGGATTATGTATCTCAGAGCCTCCTTCAGAGGACTGGTTAGAGATGACTTTCCTGACCTTCAACATGTATAGCACAGTCTCTTTCATTTCCAATATATCTTTCTGTGTTTATGAGAGTGTGATAAAAGATAAGATGATTTTGCTTCCTAGTGGATAAGAAGCCATTTTTTTTCCCAGTAAGTTATAGCTACAGATTGACTTTTATATGTCATTTATCTATTTTTAAGAACCTGTATCTGGTCCAAAATCTCAGAAAGTGAGTTTGCATGTTAACGTTAACACCTTCAAACTCACTTAAGGTGGACTTCTGTTCTTGAATGTACCAACTGTACCGAAAATCTGCTTTGCAGTTAACCACCCGGAAAATTAGGCACAACATTGAAAAACTGTAGACTTTGCCAATATTTAGGCATGTAATAGGCTGG
Source organism: Anarhynchus alexandrinus (assembly GCA_008711295.1). Lineage (NCBI taxonomy): Eukaryota > Metazoa > Chordata > Aves > Charadriiformes > Charadriidae > Anarhynchus > Anarhynchus alexandrinus. The sequence goes on from VUYV01000021.1 coordinate 5,163,373, forward strand.
TGAGTCTTTTTGTTTTCCTTTTTTTTTTTTCTTTTTCCTAGAAATTTAAATGTGAGTATAATTTTCATAGTGTCTGGTCCACCCATATTTAGCTCCATAACCCTAATGCCACCAGAAGCAGAGAGAATTTGTGTATTCCAGTGGGCATGTTCTTGCCCTATAGGAGGCATTCAACAAAATGCTGAAGCAGCTACTGTCACACCGTGGAACATAGCACCATAACCTTGAAGGTATCTCTGTACAGAAAAATCTGGCAGAATCTGGTCCTGTGTGTCTTCTATGTGTCATTGATTCCAGATAATTGCCACTGTCTGTGTGTGTGTGTGTGTGTCTGTCTGTCTTTCAACAACCAGACAGGCTGTGTTTCCATTTCTTTCTGGTTTGGTTTGTTATTTGCAAAGAGGGATAAGAAGCCGAGGTTGCCCACGGCTTTTGAAGTGAATGTAGTTGGTAAAGTTCCAGGCTGCTGACAAGAAATTCTGCAGACCAACGCGACCGTCTTATTTTCTTGTTTTGGTTTTATTTTCTATTATCTCTGGAACAGTCTGCAGGTTGCATTTCAGTCAGACTCTCAAATATTGATGTCCATTTCTATTCTCTTTGAGAAGTATCTCTCTGCAGCTGAATTGACACTTTATTGTGACACTTCTTAAACTAAAGCAAAGGTCATTTATAATCAAAGAGCAGGTAGAACAAGACAATTTCATGAGTTGCTACTTCCTTTCATACGTATGTACAATTGATTTAAGTTGAACAGATCAACTAAGATTCCCCCCCGCCCCCAGCTTAGTTTTAAGCTGTTTGGGTTTTTTTTTTATAAAGTATCATAAAATACCTTTAGGGTATGAATTTGAAGCTCAAGATCTGAAGCTGAAAACAACTGCAGGCACGACAGGTGCAAGTTAGCAATTCTGAAGAATGCCACAGTGGCAGTCAAGTAGCTAGAAAATTAAATTACATCAGTTGAACCCACAGTGTGCCCACCAACCCAAAAGAGAAGAAAGGGTTATTTGAGGCTCTAATAATGTTTGGACTCTTGCATATTAAATCCTAGAGTTGTTCACACAAACCATAGCCTTATGAGTCTAACTCTGCCTTTTCCTGTACACCATTGCTTAGCTTACATTATCAATCAGCTTGGGATAAATGCTGTTCATGTTCCTACAGATATGAAACACCTTTTCATTTTCAGGGAGTGGCATTTTTACTTGTTTCAGATTAAAAAAAAAACACTACACAAAAAAAAAAAATCCCAGATATTGTCTCCAAATGATTTCAGGGAGCTAAATATATCAAAATTAAGTGGAAAATATTCTGCTGCTGCAGGATTGGGGGGTGACTCTTACAAGTCAGATATTTACTCTTTCTGTTTTGTTCTTGCAGCTAAGGTCAAACACTTCCAAGGAAGGAGTTCAAATAGCTGAGACTCACTGAGTAACAAACTGTGCATAATTAGAATGCCCTGTTTTGAACAGCTCCTATATATTTGACACAAGTGAATATTTATGCTATAAAACCATATTTTGTGCTGTGCAGCTCTACTGCTTGTCATACAGGTTTTCAGTATTTCACTTTACAGCATATATTTGCATTCAGAATTCATTATGCACACATCACAAACACTACACAATGGCTGAGTTTAAACAAGTCTGTTTCTGTACTTTTGGATCAGATACAGCTGGCAGACTAAAGTACAATGAAAGCAGCAAACCTCAGTGATAGCTGAGCAGCATATTCTGAAACCTACAGACACTTCCAATTACAGGGTTTCCAAACAGTTCTTTAACTTACATAGCTGTTTTAGGGAGCCCATGTTTTTGCAAGTTTTAATGAACAGAGCCTTGCAAAAAAATGTCAATCAAAAACTAATAACAGGGAAATTTTCCTCTCCTCTTCTTTAGTGTCACTCCTTTTTAAAACATCCAAAATTTAAAAAAAAAAAATAAACTTCCAACCTTTTTGCTTTTACTGTATGAAAATCTGCCTGTCTTGAAAAGGATTTTAGTCACAAAAATAATTTAAAAAAAGTGGAAAAAATATCTGATCTCGGTTTTCAAAAGTAATTAATGAGTAGATTTGATTTGAATTCCTGTTTGAGAGAAGCTGATACAGAGTAGTCCAAACCCTTTTCAGAGCTCCAAAAGAACAACCAAAATCATTTGACATTTTGGGCAGGGAGAGAAGAATAAAATTGTGATTTCTTACTCTAACAGATGGCACCATTCTTCTCTGCCTGGTTCTTCCACTAAGAAATTATAATATGCTCATTGCTGTTGAATGAGTTCAAATCGAAGGTCAGTACTTAAACTCACCTTGAATTAATTCATCCTGTTGTGTCAAGCGATTTCATTTTCCACATTTCCCTCCTTCCTGCTCTTCTAATCAGCAGTCCTCCAAGTCACAAAGCAGAGCCACTCAAAAGAGCAGGGCTAAAAGGCAGCAACTGGCATCAAAGAAAAATAAAACAAAAATCAAAATAAAGAGAAATTATTAGAATCACAAAAAAATAATCGTACATGTTTTTCTGGAGTATTATTTGCTAATGTAACACATCCCATTGAAACCTCGATCTCAAATATTTGAGGAGTTATTTGAGGAAAACAGGTATGCAGTCCATATGAATGGGTTATCCAAGAGTTACCATGCTGAAGATAAATTTGTGCTTAACTGCTTGTCTACATCTACGCCTGTCCAGTGGTCAGACAAGACAAGACAAATCAATTAGCTGGTCATTTTTAAGAAAATCCCTCTTTTTACTAATGGCCACAAGAATAAATGTTTAAAAAGAAGTGGGTTTAGGTAATGAGTTTTGTGTTTTGTTTTTTTTTGTTTTGTTTTGTTTTTTTGTTTTTTTTTTTTTTTTTTNTTTTTTGTGGGGCCATCTCATGTTCTGATTTGCAAAATTTACTCTGCAAATAAATGGGACATTAGACTTTATGAAGTTGGTATTGGAGCTGAAACCCAGCTACTGAGCTGTGCAAGCCTAAAAGTCTTAGTTCCTAATCTTCAAAAAAATCCATTAAAAAATATAAATAGATAAAAAGATGAATCTGATGAGTTACAGACAAACTGTTAAAATACAGACAAACCTTTATGCTACCATATCTAAGTGTCCTGTACATGAGACAGTTTACTGTAGGGGAAAACCCAACAGCATAAGATGGCAGGAACAACAACTGAAAACCACAGAAGAGAATACTCTTTCAGCTCAGCTTTTCTTGGAAATTCTCTGAGCTTGTTGAAAATTATGTAGTTTGTCCAGAAATTAAAATAATTGCACTCTTCTGTGAAGTCCAAACTGAGGAGATTTTTGTTTCTTTTTGGTTAGCAAAGCCTGCTTTGAGGTCCGGATCCTCAGAGGAGAATCTTTATTCACCATGGGAGTAGACATCAAGCACACATGTAGGGATCAGAAATGCTATTTCATGGTCACTTTGCTGGGGGAAAAAAAACAAAAAACATGTAAATAATCACCCCAGAGCACACTGGTTTTCCCGCTGTCTCTGGTGGGCTGAATCTCACACACACACACAGAATCACACATAAGTCAAGAAAACCTATCTAGTACTACTGGAAATAGATAATTAAAGTACTTTTTTGCATGTGGAACTTAGTGCACTGAGCAAATGGACAGCATAAAGAAATCCAGCAGCTGCCTTCTGCCTCTCTTCCTCTCTGAGAGCAAGTGCAGGAAAGCTTTTAATGCAGAAAAATGACACAGGAATGTTCTTAATACACTAATGCAGAACATGTATTTAACGAAATTATCACCTTTAAAAATATTCTTAAGAAACATCATTATTGCACTGGTTTAGTGTTACACAGAGGAAAAAAAAAGGACAAATATATTTCAGCCATTTTGAAATATAAAACCCAAAACATTTCTGGCTACTTAAATGAGGGGAATGATATAATTTAATTGTGAATGACAGTTAAAAGAATCCATATCTGGGATTTCATACTGTAAATTACATTTCCCTACCTGGCTTGGCAAACATCAGATAAATAATGCATTTTTACTTTATTTGCATATTGGCTTGCTATGAAACTAGTGACTGGGATTCACAAATAAGTCTTGTGTCTGTTTTTGGAGCGGACTTATGCATAATGTGTTGTGTGCAGCATTTTAATTGTAGTGGTCATTAGCATTCAAGATTGTGAAATAACCCCAGCATCTTTCCTTACGTAGCAATAGATTTATATCTCAGAACATGTACAGAAGTTATTTTCAAGGTCTGTATGAAGTGGGGTTGCTGGAGGGATTTTACTAATAGCTGGAAAACAGCCAGTTTATTCTAGTGATTTCAGTTGTAAAACAATGATGAGCAAGGGAATTGGAAACATATTCAGATTTCATTATAATGCCCTATATATATGGTGTCACTGTTATCTTATTTATTCAAGTGCAGTTAAAAAGTGCAGAGAAAAAGAATCAGTGTAACCATACATATAAAAATGTGGGATTTATAAGTTGTTCTTGAAGATTTTAGGCTTTTTTTTTTTACTATTGAGGGAAAAGTGATACGTGAGAATTCTTTTTCTTCACACAAGCAGCACAAAACCCAGCTGTTTTTTTATTATACCATTTACAGATGAATACTGAAAATATGGTATTGGAAGAGCTTTAGCAGATATACATAAGGATTAAACCACACATGGAACCTGTGATAGAATCCTTTCTACATTCTGGCTTTATTTTTATACTTTTGCATTAGTATTGTTTCTGACTCTATTCTGGAAAAGGACTATTACCAAACATCCCATTGATGAACTTCTGCTTACTAGAATTCTTGCAGAATATAATTTCATATTTAGGTCCATGGAAATGATGTGAAAGCATCCCCCAGGATCCTCTGGATCCCTTGAATTTGAGATTGACTTTTCAGAGGAATTATTTTTTAAGAGAATGTGGAATAGGGGTTTTTCTTCTGAATCCTGAGAAGCTCTGGTAAGATGCTCGAGAAACAGATCAACATGAAGTGTTTGAAACTTGGAGATTTGAAAGACCCATACCTTTTGTGTACTGATGAAGCTGTGACTTTCTGTATAAGGTGCAAAATATCTCGCTCACACATATTGATTATAAGAATTATAATCTATGTTTGAAGGAAGCTATGTTTGAAGGAAATGAAAATTTGTGAGTTTTTTGTTTAACCAAAAGCTTTGCTGTTTTGGTTTTACTGATTTTGGTTTTGTTTTTGTTTTTTTCTAGGGTGAAGGTGGTAGCAGTTACCCACATTTCTCTGAACTTCTCTAGGGATGAGAAAGAGTAGGTTATAGTAGACTACATATTTGATAGAAACCACTGGTAAAGGAGATCCTACTCGGACAGAGTTCTGTACCTTGGAGTGCCAGAGGCAAAGGACTGGATTGCTGGAGCTCTCCCTGCCCTTACTCACAGACTAGAGAGAGAGAGCAGCAACCAGTCTCCTGTCCAGACTCAGACGAAAATGCTGTGTTTTGGGTTCCTGGAGCAGGATAACAACTTCTACAGCTCCCAAAGCTTTCTTTCCATCATTGTTGGAATTTATTTCATAGTTGACAGAAAGCCCATATTGTTCTCCTGAGAAGGACAGTGTGCTAGTATTGTCCTTCATATTTCAAAAGCCTTCTTTTTAAAAGAGGCAGTGTGGCTTTTTATGATTTAGAAGGAGGCATAGCAATTTGTAATATTTCTTGAATGCCACCAGAAGTCCACAGTGACATTTCTGCTATGACATTGCACATTACTACAAAGTTATAATGTTTAATTGGATGGACTTTACGAGTGGTTTAGTTTACTGTTTAAGCATTAAAATCACTAAAGCAAGATTGTCCTTTTTATATTAAATATTGATAACAGGGAATAAGCTATTATTAAATGTGGTTAACAATCTTAAAAATTGTTAAAAATCTTGTACCTGTGTCCTGGTTTGAGGTAAAACAGAACCAATTTTGTTCAGTAACTTCGCTTCTTAGCTGGGCCATACAAC
>VUYV01000021.1:5169350-5242529 GCA_008711295.1 Anarhynchus alexandrinus
GGGGTCCCCTAGGTCCAACAATCTTAAAATGGCCTAAACCACGACAACCTGTTTTCAGCACATTCTGATGTATGATATGATTCTTTTTCTTAGGCAACATGAAGAGGTTTTGGATACAACTATGCTGAGATGCTCATCCTAATAAGCACACAGGGGTAACCTCTTTGATGACTGTTAGCATGAGAGATATTTTTATCTGACATTTTCAATATCCTTTTGCAGCCAATCCACCCTGGGTTCATGAAATTCCCAGGCCAAAGAGAAAAACTTACTGAGCAGAGTTCAGAATTTCTTAATGGATTTAATATCTGTCCCACATGTTTTGCAGCTTCAGCAGGCTCCTTTTTCTTTCTGTGCCTCTCTCACGCACCTGAGCATACACTGACACATACCTTAAACATATCAGATCCATTTTGTGTATATGAAGGCATAATCTGAGTAAGTAAGTGAGCCATCTTATGTTATTTTTGGTTTTATAATATAATTTACTTTATAAACACTTATTGTGAATCAAGTAAGTAGGGCTCAGGCAGTCTAGACATGAAAGAACCTGGCCCATCCCATAAGAGTGACTGAAAAATTTGTCCCTTGTTGTAGAAGATACAATATAGGCTACTGAACTGCTTATGTCATGTTTGAAAAAGATGATCCTAATCAAAAGGTTGGAATTTTCCTCTCAGATCCGCAAGGCAGATCTCCACTTCAATATTATTCTTTCCCCATATGCATGGAACTTCAAAGGATTATGTATGTAAAAAAGAGAAGAATATCTTAATCAAGATCAGCCATGCACATCCTGAGAGCAGAGTTTGCATCCAAATGAGGACTGACTGAAAAGTGAAATGTTCATTACTATGACCAGAATTGTGTGCAAAATTGAGAAAGTAATTTATGCTGTCAAGTTCAAAAAAGGAAATGGACAAAACAATTCGGAATATATGAAAGGGAGCCCTCTTCTGTTGGCGCAGGAGAAGACTAGACAACCCAGTAGACAACTCGAATACCTGTGAGCTAAATTGTGCCTGCAAGCACAGCCCTGAGCAAGGAATAGTGTATATGAAGAACCACCCTGAGAGATACATGCCTCCGGGTACTAGTCTCTGAGATGTAATCGCATCCTCATTGCTAGTCTGTAGCAGAGGGAAGTCATACCGGCCTGCACTGATTGGCATACAGATTGGAAGACAGTCTAAAGCTGATGAAATAAAAAATGCCTCAGTCCTCTCCTCCAGCTCTCTGTTCCTCTCCTGAATGCAAATATATCACATTTTTTGTTTCTTCAAGGAAGAAAACCAGACCGTATCTGCCTTTAATAAGCATCTATCATGGAGAATTGGTTAATGGGAAATGCAAACCGCTGTAGGCGTGGATATCTTTAACTGCAACATCTCAGAAAGATCCTGTCACTGTTGCTGAAGTTATGGGAAAAATCTGACCAAATTAATTCAGGTATATTCCAGATTAATCACTGAGGCAGTCACTGAGGCCATCTAACCATCTATGGCGGGAGCAGCATATGGGCACAGTCTGCTCTCTTCCCTCAGAGACTAAGGAAGCAGGCCAAAAATGCAACTTATGCTTCTGGAAGGGTAGAGAGGATTCGTTAAAACCTGCCGGTTGGTATTTAAATACCTAGTTTAATATATTCAAAATGAAAGCAGATATAATTAGTGTGCATTTTGGCATTGAACAACATAGTTATATGCATGAAGATACATTTCTGCACTAAGGTAGTCAGACCACAATCAGAATAAAAAAAAGAAAAAAAAGGGGGGAAAAATAAGCCTTGATCTTTAAAGTATTTTTAAAGCATTAAAGTATTTATGCCCCTTAGCTCTGCTTTCAGTTGTATTCAGTTTAACAGGTAGTTCCATACCAAGAGACCATCTGCTATGCAAAATGTAATCAATCTCTCTTTTAAAAGGATAACAAACCCCCCCTTTCTATACTGGCACTCTTAACATAAACAAGGGCATCCTGTGTCCTTTCTGCTCAGCCATGAGGAAGAAGAAGGAATTATCCCTTCCTAAAATAATTTGCCCGGTAGAGGTTGAAGGCATGTGGGTATACCCCACTGATGTCCAGAGACTTTTGGAAGACAGAGGTCTCTCTTCAGAGCCAAGAAGCAGTGAGGTGTCACCTTTGGTGCCATGGCTGTGCATAAAGAGAGGGCATACATATGGTGCAGCTTCATTGCAAGTTTCGGTTACATAAAGCTTTTGTGACAACCCATACCCAACGATGAAATAGAAAGTGACATCTTAAGGTAACAGACATCATAAAAGAAAAATACGTGGAGAAAGCAGCTGCTCTCCAACTGCGGCCTCATCCTTCTTCTGCCCATCATAAATCTTCCTGTTTTATTTCAGAAATACATTTATTTTATGTTAAGCACATTAAATTATCTTATGATAAGTAAACAAAAGATTAAGTAACGAAAACAGGCATCTGTACGAGCTCAGAATTCAAAATACAATTTCTTTTATTTATTCAAGTTTTAACTTCCTACAAGTTTAAAATCATTCGAAAATACAACAAGCCCACTTCAAAACTGATTAAATGATTGTAAAGGTATGTAACCTGGCCATTCAGCACTTCTCCAGGTTTTCTAAGTTATTCTTTTACGTTCTATGTCATGTTGCTAGGGCAATAAATGACTTCAAAGCTAAGTGAGCGGTGTACTCTTACAGAAGACTTGCAAGCCTTTGTGCTTCTGTGTTTTAAGTCCCTTCTTATTTTGTGCTCAGTTGTTCTGTTGCACTCTTGTTCTGAAAATAGACAAATAAGTTTAATAATATTTACCTTCTCTATAGTTTCTAGTTAAACCCTGGTGTTGCTGAGGCTAGGTGTTATATAGTGGTGGATAGAGCTCAAATATCACATTTTTAATTGCTCCACAGTGTTAATCCAATCCCTTCTGTCCCTTTTTCTGGAAGGGAGAGAAATTACTCTTCTAGAAGGGCAGGGAGAAGAGTAGCGGTTTCTTGGTAAGGTCTTATATATTCCTCGATAGCATAGTGGATATCTTGCTTTGCACTCAAGTGTGTCCACTCTTAGATGAGAACCACTGAAATCCGTGGGAAAATTTCAATGAATAATTGTTCCAGGCTACCTGCTGCAGTTTAGCTTATGAATATTAGCACTGCATTCAATGGATGCTGAAAAAACAAGGCCAAGTTAATGACTTCAGCCTCATCAAAGACAGTAGATTTTTATTGTGGTTATAGAATCATCGAATCATAGAATCATTTAGGTTGGAAAAGACCTTTAAGATCATCAAGTCCAACTGTTATTATGCGTTTAAAAACGAATAAGAACAACTTTAAAGATTTACAGAGGGAGAGGATTGCTGGAGGAAAAGGATTTGTTCCTGCCTCAAAGTACATAGTGACTACTTGCTAAATATTCATGGGACATTCAGTGCTGTATTGCACTGCAAATATTCTTGTGTGAAGGAGCCATGTACTTGAGGGAGCATCAGCCTCCAAGCCATCAGCTTTCTTTGGCCTCTCTGCTGTGACCGTGAATTGTGGTGATAATATTTCTATTTGTGATACAGCAGCTCAACTGTGGGACAAGTCACGAGCTCCCACTATGCATCCGACAGCTTCTTTTGTATTGCTCTGTTGAGAAACCAGAGAAGGCAGATAGTTTGTAACTCAGTTCTGAATTCTTTTTCTGGGGGAAACACAATGTCCTGGTTTGAGGTAAAACAGAACCGATTTTCTGTTCAGTAATTTTACTGTGCAGCTAAACATCTTTTAACTAACTGAACTCTGAAATTAATGGTGTATTTTTCAGACAGTAGTCTGATTCCAGAGTGATAAAATCTGATTGTTTATAATTTATGCCAAGGAACAGTATTCAGAGAGTCTCCTGCTTATACTTATTGCTATAACACCCAAGGCCAGACAACTTTGTTATCTGCCCCATGGGAGGGTTGGAAGAGGAAAAGTGTAGAGGGGTCTCACCTGTAGGGGGGAGCGGACAGGAGAGGTGAACCAAAACTGACCAATGGGGTATTCCATCCCATCTGCCTCATGCTCAGTATAAAACTGAGGCATCAAAGGGTCAGCCCTCCTTCTTCAATGGCCGGCATCTGAGGTGGACTGTCTGTCTGTCTGTCTTTGGTCGTGATCTGTGCATTCCTCAGTCCAGATCCGGAATCCAGTTCCCATCTGTCACTGAGTCCAGCCTGGGACTTTCTCGGTGCCTGCCGGTGACGTGATTGTCACCCTGGGAGCTTGATACTGGTTTTGTATATATTGTATATATTCCATTATTTTCTTTTTTTATATTATTTTCTTTTCTTTTTATTATTTTATTATTAATATTTCATTTAAGTAGTGTAATTACTTTTAAACTCAAAAGTCTCTTTCTCTCTCATCCTTCTGTCCCTGAAGAGACATGCTCTCCCTTCTCTGAAGGGGAGAGAAGTAAAAGAGAACATCTGTCATTCATTTCAGTGGCCAGTCTGGCTCAAACCGTGACATATGAGTAGTCAGAGTAGCCCATTTTCAGACTGATCCTTGATAATTATAAAAGCAACTTAAAGAGGTTATGGGCATTGTGAACCACAACAGTTGTGTCCTTTTTCTACGCCCTCATCACCTTCAATTATACTGAGGACAACTACGCTTAAGAATAGCCATAGGACATTTTAGTCCTGTCTTTCAACTGTTATACTTCAGGATTGAAGGAAATGCTTGTTCTTACCACAGCAGTATAATCTGGAAGCTACCATTTTCACTGTGGATATGGGAGATGGAGTTTCCCATCCCTTTTTATCTTCCCTCACTGGAATTCAACATCATACCAAAGGTTGCAGGAGATATGAATGTGCATCAACATATCCATTAGATCCATCCATATGCATCCATCACATATATTCCCATTTCAGAAAGTTTTTAAACATTCACTGGAGCAGAGTGAAGAGGACAGATACTCACTTTACTAGAAGCTTGTTTCTATAAACTTGGCTGAACAGTCTCCCTCACATCTCAGAGCATGCATTCCTACTGCGGAAATGGGGAAATATTTGTCTGCATATTGCAATGAAATCTGGGTCAGCAACATCCCCTCGTGTCTTGATTTCAGTTGAAATAAAACCTGGATGTGTGGGCAGCAAAGGAACTGTGATTTGTTCCAGTACCTCTGGACAGGGAGATCAGACTTTAGGGGCCACTATGGAGCACAAATGCTGTGCATTTAGACAAAAGTTTGATATAACAAGTAAGTATATAATCCAACAGACCCTGCTGTAGTCGGAAAGTTTGATGTTTCCGTTCTGGTTTCCATGCTGGGATACTTAGTGTCTGCATTATTTCCCATCATGCATTTCTTATCTCATACTTTCTTGGCCTACTTAAAAGAGAGGACCCAAGGTTTTTTTCATCCTATTGGTGATCTCCAAGCGCTTCTTAGAGGATTACCCTCACTTGCCCTGTGTATCTAGTTTGTTATTCATTGATTTTTCTTTTCATTTGAAAATGAAACGATTAATATAGAATGAAACTTGTAGTTTAACAAGACACAGTGTTGTAGGTTTGTTTTTTTTTTGTTTCCCAGTACAGCAAACCCAGAAACTAAATTAGGTTAAATCTGAACAGATATTAAGATTCATTTCAGCAACTAAACTGAAAAAAAATATCAATTATTCATTTAGCTCGTATAGGAGCTTTTTTCTAAGTAGAAGGCTCAGATTTCTACTGGAAGTCTATTCTATTTGGACTACTTAATGGTTTCGGATGCAAAGTAATCCCTAACTTGAGACATGTTCAGGAGAAAAGCAAAGCCGTCCCCTACTTTCTGTCCCCTGAATATTACCGAGCAACAAATTCCAAGGCCATATATTTTCTTTCAGTTTTAGAACTTTTGGAAAAGATCACAGACAATGAAGGATGACATTTTGTTACATATATCATAAGTTGCTTGCTTCAGGCATCAGGAACTAGGTAGGCATAATGACAATTCTCCAGAAGATCAATGACAAATTTGACCAAGTCCACTAAAACAATAGATTAAGTTTCATGTGATGACCTGTAGAGGATACAGTGTGGAGGTGAAAATGGAATTGGGTTGAACAAATAAATACTGTGTCCCAGAAGACAACAGAATCTTGGTGCTAGATAAAGAAAAAAAATAATAAACTCAGGTGCATCTCTACTGAAAGAAAACAACCAACTAAACAATCAATATGAGTTGCCACAAATCTATCGCTATAAAATAATTTTAATCCTTTGTCTTACAGGAAATTAAATCCTTAGTTCTCTACCCAGGAACTACAATTCACTATGAAAAACTGACATGAAAAAAAGAAAGCATAATTCATATTCAGGGCAGCTTTAAGTGTAGAAGTAGTAACAAGTACATTTGTGTTCACAGAAGGAAAGAACTTTCAGGAAAAGTTGATGGCTAGTGTCAGAAATTATTTTTTTCAGTTGTTATTTCAATGGGAAATGTTCCAAGAAATATTTTTAATAGGAATATACCACACGAGAAAAAATTATCTATTTCTCTGAATTAAAACTAACCTATTTTGTTTTCTGAATACTCCCTGTGTCATACTGCTGCTGAGAGAATGGACAGAGTTATTCACTGAAGCTGTTCAATTAATGAATATATATTCAAGAAAATTACAATCTACTCAATTTGAGGAAGGGTGAAATTCACTGAATAAATTATTTCTCATGAATTATTCATCTACACCTAGTAAATATGCAATTCCCTCTAATTTTTAGTAAACACTATAACATTTGGTTTTCAAAAGGCATTAAGTAATCAGTCAACATATCTGCTGCTGTCATTTCTTAGTTGAGGGTTTATGAAGAGGTCTATGGGCCAAATTCAGAGCTTTTTCCCTTCAAAGAAAGTTTCTATTTATTACTCAAAGTCACTGGCATCTCTCTGAATTTATACCTTTTAAGTGAAGCTAAAATCTTGCCTTTTCTCTAAACAGTTTAATTATTATGGATAATTAAACAAATTTATTACTTTCTTGTAAGCACTCTTCTAGCTAATAAAACATATATTTTAAAAGGCTTTTTCTATTTGCTTCTTTTTTAATATAAAGCTGTTATCAAACAATAAGAGTCAATATATAAATGAAAAATGAGAAAGTTGTACAGTTGTCCACCTCAAAAGTTTGCTGGTTGCTTTTGACAGTGCTGTAAGAACCTATCAAGACAGTACGAAAATGCCAAAATGGCCAACCTTTTACACAACTGTAAAGAGATTCAGACAACTAAAACAAGGAATTCTGTGTCTTTGAAAACCAAACAGTCCACACTGATGACTCATGATAGGTCTAAGAAGATTCCTCATTGAAATTTCACTGCAAAGAGCATAGTAGCTTCTGGTAAAAAGCAACCCATCTTAAGAACTTCTATACTCACACCAGGGAATGCAGAGCTAGCCAAATATGTTGTATCTATAAAGATAGAAGAACCTATCTGAAAAGACACAGTAGTCTGGAAAATTTCCATACTCAGAACTTCAGTGAAACAAAAGAACATTTCCACAAGAGAGGCTTTGTGAAATAGGCCTATAATTTCAATTATTTCTGTGTACAAAAATGTGTCAGTAGGAAAACTTCATTTCTCTGGTGACATCCCTTGCTCAGTTATGCATTAATTATGATTATAAACTATTACCTTGTAGCTATTAGATCTGCACAACATTATAATGCCCCGTACTTACCACATTTGTTTGTCCTTTCTCCCCAAGTTTCATCTGTTATCTGGCTTATCCTGGGATGTTCTTGAAGTGAAATGGGAAATCTGCCAACGGCTTGATTTCCTGGTGGAACATGGTGAAATTGAAATGACATGTTTTGCTAAGTGGCAACAGTGTTTTCACTTTAAAACAACAGAATCTAATTTGTTCATTTCATAGAACTATATAAGCAAAGTTTTGCTTTTTAACATGGGCCATGTCACTTCGATTTACTGAGAAGCAGAACACTGGCATGGTATTAACTGTAGAAATATGTCACATGCATTAGCCTATTCTGAAACCAAGATGCTCATATGACCTCTTGGCACCAGATAACTAATTAGCTTTGCCTGTTTGGGAATACTGACTCCAGCTATAGTACTTATCTTGACTAATTACATGTTTTCTCTCTTCTATGCCAGTATCAATTGTGTGAGTGGAGGGCTTTCATAATGATGCTCCATACTGTCAAGGAACAGATTGATTGCAAGACATCTAGAGGACAGGTTTTTTGAAAATGAAAGCAATACTGTGAGTTCATATATAACATATAGTAGATGTTAAACTGGGTCATCATGTACAAATTATGTCAGATACTTGCCTTCAGCTATTCTTTTGCCCAATCCTCTGCTTTCCAAACATACCCAGAGCACTGAAAATCCTGTCCCTAGTCCCTCTCAAGGATGTGACCCACCAAGCTCTTTTCCCATATCTCTGTGACTCCAGCCTCCTCTCCCTTCATGTCAAGAAGTTCATCAGGAGCTCCTCCCTCTCTCTTTTCTTGTACAACCAACCCCATGTCATTAACACTGTCCTCTGTCTCCTGAGTTGTTTCTGTCAAAGTGTGGGTTGGATGAGAAAGCGTTTGGGAAAGAACGGTCAACTGCTGTTGCTGCTGAGCGAGAAACCAAGAATAAAGCTTCCTGACCACGACACTGTAGAGCATCAAAAAAAGCATCAGACAGGGCAGCCACTGCTGGAAGTGTTCATTGTTACCCCTCATTTCAGAAGAGAACATCCACAGCCCCACTCCCTGGGTCAGGAGGCCGGGGCTCGCTGCTTCGTTTTGTGAATGAAATTGCTGAGTCTTCTGGTATAGGCAAAACAGGCAGCAGAACTGTGAGTCCTTCAGCATACTGCTGTCCTGGGAAACGGCCTGATTTTCGTACACCCAGGGTCAGCTTTGTACAGTGTTAGCAATTGCATCTCTTCAGATTTGGATGTTGCAAAATCCAAGATTAAATGGCGGTTGTAAAAATTAAACTGACTTTGAAAACATAGTTTTCCATCTTTTTACTGCTATGATGGGATATTATTATATGGTTTTATATTCTGTCTCCACTTAAACTGTGAATGATTTTAGCAGAATTAGACATGCTCAGTCTGTCCCCCAAACTAGAGCCCTGCTCTATATTGGCTCTGTCAATTAAGTATATTTCCCTTATTTCCTGAACTCAGACATGCAATTTTTTCCTGTATATTCAGTACAATTTAAATGCATCATGGGTGATACATAGAAAATGTGATTTGTCTATTAATAAATCAAACTAAAGAGGTTTCTTATCCACCCTATTAGATTTCATGGCAACCTTTAGCATTTGTTTCAGATAAATGTTTTGCTACTAGAACTTGCTTTCACTTCTGACATTTTAGCCAGCATTTCCCTTTCAAAACTCACGATCAGTGACCCAGAAGATGTTCAGACACACAATCCCTGAGTAGGGATTGGCCTTACTTCAGGCAGATAAACTGGCTTTACCCTTTAGTCTAACTACAAAGCTCAGTCATGTTCAAATGATGCACTTAGAGAGATTTCAGTGTGGTACTCCTAGAAAAGTTTTACATCTTTGGGCCTCATCCCCTTTACACAGGATTGCAGATGTTCTGAACCACTACTATTCACTGTTAAGTCATGTTAAAACAGACTAAAATCCTAATGACTTATTGGGATCCATTTTAGTACTTCTTTTATTCATAACCTACCTACAGATCCAGACAACAAAATTTAAAGTACAAGTCTATAACTGCTAGCAATACATCCAATTGAAACATGCTAGAATTTAAATTTACTTCTGTTCACAGACAAACTTACATCCAAAGTGAGAGGACATCCAGAAAATATATTAGTACCCCATGCAGAGAGTGCTTAATATTGATAAGGTGTAAAAAAGGCACCTAAGTAGAAGATCACAGGAATTTTTTGAGGATGTAGGAACTAAATAAACATATTAAAAAACAACTGTTTCTAAGAACTGTTGAAGATTTTCAGATGGAGTTTTTATTCCTACTCAGTATAATTATATCACTGATTTTTTATTGATATTTAAATGAAAAAGGATAGTTCTAGAAGGATTTTGATGTCTTAACACTCTAACTGATATTAATTTGAAGGGAATATTGTCCTAAGCAAGAATAACACCCAAAGGTTTATTCATCCTCATAAAAGATATGAAGAAAACATTTGAATATTTCTGCACAGGAGAGCTGATTATGCCTTTATTTTTATAAATGTAAACTTTGTCTACCATTGGACTGAAGTTCAATACCATTGCATGACTTTGACAAGACCAGGTAAGGGTTTACTGTGTCAGCAATATGTGAGTCAATTATATATTTAAGATTATGTCCCCAGTGTATGAAGAATGATGTTATCAACACCCATAACACCAGTGACTTTTGTATTTATGAGTGGTGCAGAAACTTGTAAGATCTAGGTCTTGTAAGTAGAGATAAGAGAGCATCAACAGAAATGGAAGCAGCCATGTTGCAATGATTGAAAGCTATTTGTAATTTCTGTAAAATGCCAATGTTCCCACATTCACAAACTCAATTTTTCTAAAATCCAGGGTGAGGGAGGCTCACACATTCACTTGCCTTTACCTGTTTTATTTTTCCTAACTGAAATCCAAATAAGCAGAAGTTAAGATGAGCATGCAGCATAATAAATTTTCTTTATTGTATGAACTAATTCACTGGGATGATAACATTTTCTTAAAATATGATAAGCAGGGAGTTCTTAAGTACAGAATTTTTCATAAGAACAAATAATAGCTGTTGCTGCTATTGATTTGTAGCTGTCACTGGTGAAGACAAAAGATATCTTTGGGAAGTACTATTGTGGATAAATTTAGACCTGACTATAAAATAAAGACATTACAAAGCTCCTACATTACTTAGCACCCACATAATATTTTTCAGTGAGAGAAGGAATTTGCTGTCTACTACTGAAACAGTCCTGAAATGAGACGAGGTCGAGAACACTCAAGAATTCTTCATGTATTTAGGAATATTAAACTGCAGCTGAACTATTATTTTTTATACAACATGTAGTTTAGTATAATGAACAGAATTCTAGGATGAAACGAGTAGTATTTGTTGAGTTTATATGCATAACTAAAATAAATTAGCTAAACTAAATCAAATTTTTTTATGAACAAATTTGTGTGGGATTCAGCTTCAGATTAACACACCTGAATGTAGTTCCTCACATGAAGGAAAATCAGTTGCCTAAACACAAACATCTTATACTTTCTGGGATACACTAGGGTATACAGTACATCGGAGCAAAGCCATCAGGTGTGATGCGTGACTGCATGCCTCTGTAGCAGGAGCTGAAAAACAGGTGCAGTACTGCCCCAGCACCAAAAAATGTCACAAGCTGCCCTGCTTTTAGGCAACTGAATCCCATTCCATTTGTGTAAATTCCCAACAGAGAGAAAAAGAGGTTGGTTCAGTTGCCTCCACTCAGGTCTCTAGTATGATCTAAGCTGCTCAGGAGCACACAGCCTGGCCTCCCGATAAGGTGTTAAGTTTAAACCATTCACTGGTTATTATGGCCAATACTGTTCATGGCTTCTAAAGAGCTGCTCAACGCAATGAAGATACCACTGCTTGGCCAGCTGAATAACTCTGGGGTCCCCTGGTTTTACTGACGAAAGGCTTGTCATTTGCATACACTTAGACATCCAGTACTACTTGATGTGTTTTAGGGTATGTGAGAAGTCTGCCTAAGTCTGGCAGACATGATGGGACATACCTTCAACTCACGAATCTCTGGAATGACACCTGGAGATGGGTCATAAGTTCATCTATACAATAGTGCATCTCAGATGGTACTGGATGTCTGTGTGTAAACAATCAAGAAGAAAAACATTGAACTGTAACTATTCAAGAAAGCTAATAAAACAATAAAGCTATATTGTTCACAATTCTGTGCCCATGTTTTCTTTTTTTTCTCCCTCTTTCCATGTAACACCCATGTTTATTTTTGGCTTGGTACCTACCTCATGCTGCTATAAAATATTTTGTTGTTCAAGTTCCTTTGTATAATTAGACTTAATCTCTCTTCCTTTGGCAACAAATGGGGACACAAGAACTTCTAAGAATGGGGTGGTATACGCATATGAGACAATCTTATGACCACCTCTTATTGTTTGTTTCTGAGCCATCAGAATATCTGTGAGATGTTTTGCTTTATCTTTTGCCATTCAGCCTGATTATAATGTTGTAAGTACACAGAAGAGAATTATAAGCATAGGACAGCAAAGGAGAACCTGATCTTGCATTAATGAGACTTCAGTTACGTGGCCACCAAATTAACCTTGAGTAGGAGCAATAAGGGCAAGGCCAGAGCGATATCAAGCAGCTAATTGCATGCTTTTAGTGCACAGAATCACCACAAAACAAGACGGTTTTATTACATCTGCCTACCCATCTTTTTATAACTTACAGCGTAGAGAGAAATGCAACAATCTATAAAGACATTAGCAACTGTCATGTAAGAATGATGTTTTTGGACAGTGCTGTTATAGGTTCTCTTAGGATAAGAAAATACAGACAATCCAAAATCTGTGTCAAAGTTTTGAGAGTCTTAGGGTTGTACTTTTGTAGCTGCAATGTCGTTGCGACTCAAGGCACTTTCTTCTTGCACAGTAAAGCTATTTTAAAACTAAATTTGCTTCAGTACATGAAAGCTAGCATAGAAATTCAGTATCTAATCATGAGCAATTATGTTCATATTTCTACACTCAGGCAAGTGACTCCCTTTACAAGTTCAGAACCTTGTCATAAAGTCTAACATATGAAATGTAAAAAGCAGGAGATTTGATAGGCATAAATGAGTCCAGTCCATCAGCCACTTAAGGAGAATTTGCTTCTTTGACCTCATGCTTCTTACAGATACAGATTCTTGGCTTTGACAGAAGTTGACTGTAGGGGGGGCAGGGGGGAAGGAAAAATAACACTATGTCCTGGTTTCAGCTGGGATAGAGTTAAATTTCTTTCTAGTAACTTCTGTGTTTTGGACTTAGTATGAGAATAACACATATTGTTTTAGTTGTAGCTAAGTGATGTTTACATTAATCAAGGACTTTTTCAGCTTCCTATAGAAGCTAAGAGGGACCATAGACAGGACAAGCTGGCCAAAGGAATATTCCATACCATAGACATCATGCTCAATATATAAATGGGGGTTGGATGGGGACCAGGAATCCGTGTTCACTGCTTGGGACAGGCTGGGCAACTGATCATCGGGTGGTGACAGCAACTTCTGTCATGGGTCTCCACCAGGACTTTAAGCTGTTGACTGTAACTCTTTTGAGTGCAACCATTCAGCCAATTCCTTATCTACTGAGTCGTCCAACAAGTGGTTTGATAATGAGATGTTTGCAATTGCATAAGCATCTTCAAGTGTATACTTTTTATGCTTGACATTGTTTGGTAAGAGACTTTGAACCCTTCTTCTTGCCCTAAACTTTGTACTTAGGCTTATTTTTACTTTTAGCTCCCTTCAAGGAGAATTTACTTTTTCTAAACCAATAGATAGTTACAGAACAACTGAACAGTAAGGATCCCTTGAATAGAATCAAACCAAGAAAAGAGGAAAAGTATAAATAACATATATGTATTAACATTATTATATCATCAGTGGACACAAGGGTGGAATAAACTCTGAAAGACAATATGTTGTAATCTTGAGATTATTTAACTGTAGTGAGATATAGACTATCAAATGGGAGTCAAGCCCATAGGTGTGGAATATATTTTGGCTTTTCAATTCTAATTAGCACATTTGGACTAGAGGAAAAGCAAAATATGTAAGTTTCAGTTTTCTGAGCTAAATTTAGCTTTGAGATTTTTTAAAAATACTGTATATAGCAGCTGATGTACAAATTAAACTATGCAATTAGACAGCTGTTCTAGTATAATAGTAACACCATAAAATATAAATGTACCTGGCATGTTTTTCAACAGGAATGAAAGAGCTCCTGCCCACAAAGGTCTTATTCAGACCTTTTTTGCCCACAAAAGATGAACTATCCTTCAAGACAAATATATGACAAGTGATATGTAAATTAACTCTTGTTTTTGTTTACGCAAACTGGCTACCCTCCAGTAGAGGCATAGAATTTCTCCAGTAAGAAATTCTTTTCCATTGACCCAGCAGGGTATCATCAGTGGTGGAAAATTTTCACAGAAAAAAAAACCCAAAACCAACACATGATAGGAAGCGTTTACAAAGCAGAAACCTTTTATCCAGCAGGAAGATTATATGTTTCCCTGTACCTTTACATTTTCAAATACACAGCCCAAAATGACCACTGCAATCGGAAAGGATGCCTAACTTTGATTTCATAATTAATTAACAGATCAATGACTGTTCCACACAGCTGGGTGTTAAGCTGTCCTAGAATTTAATTCCAGCCTTCTGATATACAGTTTGGATTTTTCTTTTTTTCCAAATGTCACATAAAACTGACCGAGTAAGTTTACAGAATACCTAATGAGAAAACACTACATCATTCTTAACACAGAGCACAAGCAAACAGTTTTATTCCTGTTTGTGCAGCTTAACCTTCTGCAAAAGTAATTAGGTCTATAATTAAAAAGCTATTTGGAATGATTAAACCCCTGTTATCTAGTGGCATTTAAAGACAAATGCAAATGTCAGAAAGGATGAATTAATTAAAATTACTATTGAAAAGAAAAAAAGTATATTAGTGTAAGGGCTAGAGGATGTTGTTTACTGAAATGTTACAATATGAGGTGAAGTTAGACGTTCAGAGGATATGGTGAAGGTTGAAATAATTTTATCTGGCATTTTGTAATGTGATCTTCTACCATTCATGAATATATATTGTTACGTACATGCATAGATATATGCCTCAGTCCCTATCTATAGCTCAGGAGCATAAAGGTTGCTCACAGGAATCCTATGTTTCATCTCTGCTTTCCAGCCTAGAGCAGTGTTGAAACGCCAAGGGAGAATGCCTGCAACAGGTTGTGACAGCTAAGAGCAGATCTGCCAGGGAAAGTGCAGGGGTGCTGTGGGATGATTCTTTCCTTCCTCCCTTCCTTCCTTCCTTCCTCCCTCCCTTCCTTCCTTCTCTCCCTCCTTCCTTCCTTTCCTCCTTCCTTTCTTCCTTCCTTCTTCCCTTCCTTCCCTCCCTCCTTCCTTCCTCCCTTCCTTCCTTCCTTCCTCCCTTCCTTCCTTCCTTTCTTCCTTCCCTCCTTCTTTTCTTCCTTCCCTCCTCCCTTCCTTCCTTTCTTTCTTCCCTCCTTCCTTTCTTCCTTCCCTCCTTCCTTCCTTTCTTCCCTCCTTCCTTCATTTCTTGCCTCTTATGCAATTAACATGCAATTAACATGCAATTATGCATGACAAAGGAATAGTAGTAGTATCAAGAATCAAGTATCAAGAATCCTCTTTCATAAAGTGAATTTCCCCATAGTTTCCTATACTAAATAGATTTGATGCAATGATTTACCAAATTCACTAAGCAGACACACTGAAGGAGGCATGTTGATAATATATGTGCTGTGTAACTCAGACGACCTCTGCAACTCTCCCTACAGAGTTACTCTTTAGAAAGATATGTCCTCGTATGAAAGGTATGTCCTCAAGGAGCATTTCAGCGTACATACCTACAGCAGATGCTCTGCATCGCCCCTAGGAGGAAGCCATCTCCCTTCTCTCACGACAGAAAATGAACCTAAGGAGATATGCTTAATCTGTGACTAGTGTGAATGCCCTTTCTTGTGCCAAAAGGACTTGTGACTTTCTTTACAATCCTTGATATAGAATCAGGACAGCATTTCTTCTGTATTGGAGATTCTGCTTTCAGAGTATGAAGCTCTCTTCTTTTTATCTTATCCAATTAGTTACAACATAAGAGTGTAATAAAGACAACATTGCTTTGCCCTCCCTCCCATGAATAACAAAACATGCTCAGCCAAAACACTTGCGTCAATTAACAGCCAGAAACTGCGTATTTTAAGCCAGTGGGCTGGGTCTCAAATGATTGCATGTTTGAACAATTGCTGTAATTAACTTCTGGATTTTTCATTGTCACAGTGAAATTTTTAGAGTATGTTCAATATATGGCTTAAATGGCTATTTTCCAACCTGCTCTTTAAAGGCAATGATACTGATTACTAGGTAAATTCTCTTCCCACTGCATTGTTAAAACACCATGGCCAGCAAAGCTTAATTTTTGATGCACACTCCCAAATGTTAACACAAAAGCCATCCAAGTTTCTACTACTCAGCCAGAGGCACCAAGCTCTATTAATTCGTATTACTTTTTTTGACAAATCTCTGTTTATAAGGCTTCTGTCTTTTCAACTTCATTATAAGGAGTTCAAGAGACACTTGATCAGGAATGGCTTTGTGAGGGAAAAAAAAACCCTGTGAAATATGAATGATCAATTAACTACAGCACAGCATATCTGTGTGTCTTCAAGAAACATTGTAGCAATGACTCATTACTTCTCGAAAAGTAAGATTGATTAAAAAGAACCATAAGATTTAAATGGTTTGAAAAAAATTAATTTCAGACTTAAAAAGATAATTATCTTTTGGACCAAAAATTTCAGGATACTTCCCGCTCACTTTAAAGGGCACAAGAAAGCTCAGACAAAATTGTTTGCATAAAAGACATTATCAATTACCCATAGTTCTACAACAAACATTTTGTTATTGATTAAAATGCATAGTTTCTGGAGTATTTCGGTTCTGACTGCATACATGTCAATATATTTTTATTATCACACAGAAAACTGTGAGGGCAAGCTAAACTCGTGCCCAAATTTCTTTTTCATAGTAAACATATATACGCATACACACACCGCCTCCACCCCTCGGCACCATTATGGATTCAGCAGAGCACTCAGGCCTGGAAGCTCAGCATGTGCCTGTGCTCTCCAGTGTATGTACCCACAAAATCCAGCTGAACACCTGAGGAGAATATGGCAGAGTCTGCTGCATACCCAAAAAGTGTTAGGCCTTTGTAAATCAGCTGTTTTGTACATTACAAATTATGATGTTGTCATTATTTTGCTGTGCCTGTGTGTTTTCTGAGAGTGGAACAAATGCGCAAAACATATTTACTTTTTTCCAAAGCTAAAGATACTGTGGTTATAGTTCTGACAGATTTCTGGGTTTCTCACAACTGTCTGCAAAGCTGGCCACAACTGCCACTTAAATGTTTGTTTCCTAAAGTCACAGCTAGGAGTAGGACTCTGGGTCAAAAAGGAGTACTTTCTCATTGTTGAAAGCAAAAGGGTTACACTGGCTTTTCAGCATTAGGGATAAAATGGTGAGCACGGAAAAAGAGAATTTTTGGAAGGATTTGGTTCATTAATTTTGGTTTGGTTTTGTTTTTAATGTGTTTAAGGCAGCATGAAGAAGTAGAAGGGATACCCATCACTAGCTCATTAACTTCTAATATCAGGGGATCACTGTTCTGCTGTCAGTTTTTGGATGTGCCTTCTTTGACTCCTCATCTATGTTGTCAGTTTGCATTGTAAGCCCTTCGGGGCTGGCGCTGGGACTATAAAGTACGATGTGTTTTCACAGTATCATTCTGACTCAGGGTAGGACATTTAGATAATACTGTAACATAAATTGAATCATTTTAAAGTAATAAATTAGTTAACTAATCTCAGATCTCTCACCAAAAAAGGTCAGTGAAAGTGTGTCTCTTCATTTCTCTTTGCTGTGTTATTAAATAATTTGATTAAATTATTAGCATGTTAAATGTATTACTGTTTATGTGCACCAAAGCCTCCTTTCTGCAAGTCTTTGTACAGAGCACAGCAGGGAACACAATGTCATTAAATTTCAACCCCAGTGTGAGTTACTGCTTTATCTGAACATAAGAAAGGTTATGCTCTAGGCATAATCCTCTGCAGTGAGGTCTTGATTCAGAAACTCATTGCACAGTAAACAGGGAAAACATCAGAGCTGGTTCGCTTAGTCTTCATGTGGGAGCAGCAGGTTAGACAGAAAGCACTTGTAAATCTCAAGGTACTTGTGCTTTTGCTCCCCTCGTCACGAAAAAAACAAGGTTAGAAGAAGCAATAGGGGGCGGTTGAAATCTGGATGGAAAAGCTTTGAAAATGATTCTCCACATGTGCAGGTGCTAGACAAGAGTTCCTTTGTTTGGCCTCATTACTGCATGTAGAAAGGAGTCTTTTTTTTTTTTTTTTTCTATTCTGACTCCTGTTCATCACTTCTTTTATCTCATTTTAGGCAAAGAGTTTGCCTTACTGATTGCGCATTGTGCACCTAAGCTTATGTCCTCTTTATGTGGAAAGGGGTTAAAATAAAGAAATTAACACAACAAGGGAGATGGATGGAATATTGGATATACTCCATTGATGCATCGCTCTTCCCAGGGTCCTGAGGGAATTGGCAGATGTAGTTGCTAAGCCACTCTCCATCATATTTGAAAATTCATGACAGTTAGGCAAAGTCCCCAGTTACTAGAGAAAAGGGAATATCACACCCATTTTTTTTTTTTAAAAAAAGTAATAAGGAAAACCCTGGGAACTATCAACCAGTCAGCCTCTCCTCAGTGCCCACTGGAACAGATCCTCCTGGAAGATATATCAAAACGTCTGGAAGACAGGGAGGTGGTTAGAGACAGCCAACATGGCTTCACCAAGGGCATTGGCCTTCTACAGTGGAGTGACTGCATCAGTGGAAAAGGGAAGAGCTACAAAGATCATCTGCCTGGATGTCTGTAAGACCTTTTATACTGTCCCCCACAACATTCTTGCCACTTGGTTGGAGAGATATGGATTTTATGGATGGACTGTTAGATGGATAAGGAATTGGCTGTATGGCCATGTCCAAAAAGTTGAAGGCAATGGCTTAATGCCCAAGTGGAAACCAGTGACAAGTGATGTCCCTCAATGGTCCATACTGGGACCAATATCGTTCAGTACCTTAATTAATGACATAGACAGTGGGATGGAGTGCACTCTCAGCAAGTCTGTGGATGATACCAAGCTGAGTGCTGCAGCTGGTACCCTAGAGGGAAGGAATGCCATCCGGAGGGACCTTGACAGCCCTGAGGAGTAGGCCCATGTGAACCTCATGATGTTCCATAAGGCCAAGTAAAACTAAGTCCTGCAACTGGGTTGGGGCAATCCCCAAATTCAATGCATACTGAGGGATAAATGGGTTGAGAAAAGCCCTGCAGAGAAGGGCTTGGGGGTATTGGTGGATGAAAAACTGAATATGAGCCGGATAGTGTGTACTTGCAGTGCAGAAAGCTGGTCATATCCTGGTCTGCGTAAAAAGAAGCGTGGCCAGCATAGCCGAGGAAGGTGATTCTCCCTTTCTACTCTCTTCTTGTGAGACACCACCTGGAGTACTCCATCCAGCTCTGGGGTCCTCAGCACAAGAAAGACAGGGACCTGTTAGAGCAGGTCAAGAGGAAGGCCATGAAAATGGTCAGAGGGCTTGAACATGTCTCCTATGAAGAAAGGTTGAGAGAGTTGGGTTTGATCAGCCTGGAGAAGAGACGGCTCCAGGGAGACCTTATTGTATCCCCTTCAATATATAAAGGGGACTTATAAGAAAGATGGAGAGAGGCTTTTCACTATGGCTTGTAGCAATAGAATAATGGAAACTGTTTTAAACTGAAAGAAGGTAGATTTAGACTAGATTTAAGGAAGACATCCTTTACAATGAAGGCGGTGGGACACTGGAACACATTGCGCAGAGAATTTGTAGATGTCTGATGACTGCAAGTGTTCAAGGTCAGGTTGGACAGGGTTTTTAGCAGCCTATCTAGTGAAAGATGTACCTGCCCATGACAGGGTGGTGGGACTAGAAGATCTTTGAAGGTCCCTTCCAATCCAAACCTTTCTCTGATTCTCTGGTTCTCTTGAAAACTAAAAGTTCAAATGCTTTTTTTTTTTGGTGATCTGACCAACAAACAATTACCATTAAAGTTTTTTGTTTAATTTTCCCTTTGATTTAATTCTGTCATAAGCCCCAGGGTCAGAAAACTTTCCACTCAAAACTCATTTGTGGTGAGTTATGAAAATACACTAAATAAGGGCAGAAGCAGCCTTCTGATATTTCTTGTATGGGAAGACATCATAGGTGTTTTCAGTACCTGTACACTTGTCTATTTTAGGATCTAATAAACTTAGTACCAAGCACAGCCCCCACTCCCTTCTGGTCCCAACAGAGTGGGACTGAGTCAATGCAGGACAGAGCATTGCAGTACTGTTTTTCACTTCTAGATTTTGATTCACATATATTCTTCACAGGAACTCAGTTATGAACCCTCCTGGAAAGCCACAAAGGGCCTTAAAGCCATGGCCATGGTGACTACTGAGCTGTCACGTGCTTTGGAGGGTGTGAGCAGTAGATTCCAGGCTGTCGTCCCGTTACTTGTGCAGCTGTCCCAGAGAAGGCAGGTAGTAGAGTGCCAGAAAGCTGGGTGAACTGATTCGTACCAGCCCTTTCCTTTGCTAGAGCAAACTCTCACCCAGTTGTAGCTTCTAGCTTGCGACTCCCTGAATAACTCATTGGGCTCTGACAGGTTTTGATATAAAAACAGCCTGTTTTGCCCTTTTTTGCCAGGGTGCGCTTTGGCTGTTCAAGCATTTATTTATTTAATTTTCCTTCACACTACAGGTGTTGAGTTATCTGATATGAACTATTCTACATGTCTCTTCATATTACCAGACCTATAGACTTCCAAACAGTGGAGTTTCACAGGAATTATAAATCATATTTGTTTATTGCTTTTTAACATAATAGACATAACATACCCTCCTATGGATGTTAGTTTATTGGTCACTGTTTTTGTTGCTCTTTGATAGGCTTCTTGGCCTCTGAAAATATATGAGCAGTTATCTCATCACAGCGAACTCTGTATGGTTAGTTTGTTTATTTCAATTAAATATGTATATACTCACACGTGGTAGGATAGTTAATTATTAAAGCAATAAAACTGACAGACCTCTATGTACTAGATTTATCTTCAACTGCCATATTCAGAAGTAAAGGTAAGTAAGACTATAATTCATGTTGACTTAAGGGACAAGTAAGTTATTAAAGCCTTTTTGGTGACAGAAAGAAAAATTATATGCTTCTAATTCATGATATAAATACATACATAAATATATATATTTTTTTGGTGTTATGTGAAGGCCTCACTACAGTATTCACTACTGGCCATTTAGAGCTATATCTGTGATATGAATTCTTTGGAGTTCAGTGTTGCATTAAGGTTATTGCTCTTTATTTTTATTTCTGCAGTTTCTTTGTGAAAAATTTCAATGATGTAATTAATTTTATCTCTGCTGTTTGTTTTTTTGGGGGAAAAATCAGACATATGGGTGACTACAGGGGAAATAAGATGTTCTTTTAGTGATGGGAAAGGGTAGAGTAAATAGCTATCAGTGAAGTTCTTTGTCTGTGCTTATTCTTGCTTTAGCAGTTGCCTTTAGTTTGTTGCATCCTCCTCTGCTACACGTCACCTGCAACTCCTACCTTTATATGGGGAAGTGACCTGAGATCATGGGTCTGTTCCCTAAAGTATCTTCTAATGGGAAGCAGAATCAATGCATAGCATGCCTTTGAAATGGATGTACTTATCTTTTTTTTCCGTAAGTGAAGAGCCAATGAATGAACAAGTCACTGTCTTACAGTGAGGAAAGAGAAGAAATTTGGCCAAATGCTTATTCTGAGATTTCAAACATAATGCATCTCATCTGGCTTCTAGAGAGTCACCAGTTTAAATGGCATTAGAAGCAGACATATGTAAAGCCACATCAGAAAAACACAAGGTAAGTTAATGAGAAATGTGATCTAGACCTATTTCAGGAAATGCCTGTACTCAAAACCTGATGTTTAGGATGTTAAACCTTCTCTTTAGCGTGCTCTTCATGACTTTCATTATGGTGTCACAAAGAATAGCATAATAATAATGCAAATGACCACCAGCAACAGATGATGTCTAAATCATCTTCTTTTGCCAGCCATCCAAATTAATCCTAAATATAGTACCACTCCAATATGGTACCCTCTTAATGATCTGAGCTACATTCCAAATTTTCACTCAGTCAGACACTTAGTCACAAAATGATCCTGTTAACTGCAAGGCAGCAGACTGGAGATGGATGCTGACAAATGATTTAAAAAAAAGAAGGTAACCATTTAAAATTATGAAAGTGTGATGATATATTCAAGTTTAAAGAGAAGAAGACTTAAGAGCATAAATAAATTAAACATAGGCAGATACTATGAATCTAAAGTCATGAACTTGAAATCAGCTAACTTATGAAGGAACCTTAGTTCCATATGAGCTGCAGTTAGTGTTTTAGCTCCCTAAGTGCCTTCTGCACAAGAGCCTCATTTTCAATACAGGTGAGTCCAATGAGGTATATGTGCTTGAATCACTGAAGTATTCGGGAACATGCCCAAATCTCCTTGGCAGACACAGGCTCCCTTCAAAATGTAGTGAGACCTGCCACTTTATTTTAAATCACAGCTTGAGGTGAAAAAGAGGAACCCTCCTACCCTCCTGTCTTCTTCCTTGCTTTATGTACTAAGTAACTAACCACTGTATCTTATTAAGCAAAACCTAGTGATCAGGAGCCTGCATTCACTGTCTGACCCAACCCCAAAACATTGAAACCAATGTTTTTCAGGAGGATATCTAACTTAATGGGGATATGAGAGCACTCCCCACTCCTCTTTTTCCTTAAGGTGTCATTAAGATGGTCATCCAAACTGTCCTGTGCTTTGGTGAGGAAGAAAACAGTCCTCAGGCAGGGTGCAAACACGGTACCCCAAACTACCCAGAAGAAGGAGGTGGGCTGAGGGTACAGGGGGGTCAGGCAGCCTTGGCGATGCTGCTGCAGCCGATCCAGTTGGTTCTCCTCATCCTGGAAAAGTGAGAGTCACTAAATCACAGAATAACAGAATAACAGAGTGGTTGAAGTTGGAAGACACCTCTGGAGTCCATCTGGTCCACCCCCCCTGTTCAGGCAAGGCCACCTAAAGCCCAGGACCATGACCAGATGGCTTTTGAATATCTCCACAACCTCTCTTGTCAGCCGATGCCAGTGCTTCATCATCCCCACAGTATAAAAGTGTTTCCTGATGTTCAGAGGGAAACCCCTGCATTTCAGTTTGTGCCCATTGCCTCCATCCTGTCACTGGGCACCTCTGAAAAGAGTCTTGCTCCATCCTCTTCGCATCCTCCTTCCAGGTATTTATATACTTATTATTATATATATACTATATGTAACATAGTGTGTGTATACATATTATTTATGTACTCATTATTTAATAATAAGATCCCCCCTGAACCGTTTTTTCTCCGGGTTAAACAGTCCCACACGTCTCAGCCTTTCCTCATAGGAAAGCTACTCCAGTCCCTTCATCATCTTTATGGTCCTTCATTGGACTGTCTCTAGTATGTCCATGTCTCTCTTGTACTGGAGCCCAGAACTGGACACAGTACTCCAGGTGTGGCCTTAGCAGTGTTGAGTAGATAGGAAGGATCACCGCCCTTAACCTGCTGGCAATATTTTGTCTAATGCAGCACAGTATACCATTAGCCTCATTTGCAGCAAGGGCACATTGATGGCTCATGTTCAACTTCTCACGTTGCCAGCAGTCCTCCTTTTACTATAGAGCTCCTTCTTTTCTCATGACCTGTTTCCAAATTGCATGCAGGTGCAGGTGTGCCAGGTTGTTTCCAGGTGCTGAGGGCATCAGCAGGCTTTGCAGCCTCACCACCTTCCTGGGGGCTGGCAGCTGGTGTGCAAGGTCAGCTCTGTTACAGTGCAGCTGTGACCCTGGATCAGGCTGCTGTGAAAACAGCTATATTGTAAGAAAGAGCTGTCAGAATCTTTTCTGGGGCCTCCCCACCTCTATTGGGAGCTGCTTAGGTCCTTGCCTTTGCTCCCTGCCTGACTTCCCCTTCCCGACCTGGCCCTGAACATGCCTGAAGGTCTGGGCTGTGCCTGGCCTGCTCCATTCTTCTTGCTGGTGTACCTTGGGGCTGCATCCCATGTGGGTGAGGGCACTGCCCTGTCAGCAGTGCTCCCAGCTCTCCAAACCCTTCACTAGCTACCTTGTTGTTCACCGACTCTAGGTTAGCCGCCTCAGGGCCAGAGAGCTGATGTGCCACACTCAGAAGGTCTCTAGGTTCCTACCTTCTCTCCTCATGCCTCTGACTCAAAGGACAGGGGCTGCTGGACCTGCATCATGTTTAACATACTTATACTTCCGAATGGCTTTGTCACGTGCTGGTCAGTTGTTACAACATTGGAAGAGCTTCAAGTCAACCAAACTCTTTTAGGACGTAAAATAATGAAATTGAAGAATATTTTACCTATTTTCATATTTGTTTGTTCAGTATTTACTGTGATAATGGTTACTGGTCTTTGTGAGAATTATTATATGTGTAAAAATAGTATTCGCAGGGGAGGATATGCCAAACTCCTGAAATAGTACTACTGAACGTAGCAGATTGCTTGTAAGAATGAATGTGACGTGTCAGTTTTAATGAAGTCAAACAGATATTCAACAACCTTGTCTAGATTTCACTCTTCCAGTTGGATTTACTTTATTTTATATACTTAAACATCTATGATACTAATCTACAATGCTCTGGCTACAAACAAACAAGATCCTTTTTTGTTTGGGTGGGAGTTGGTTGGGTTTTTTTCGTCTCCTTTGTCATCTCAGCATTCAAACTACTTGACCACTGAAGACATATTATCAGGGAAGGAATCAGAGTTTATTGACAGAAATCTATATTTTTTTTCCTGGTTAAACAGATGGAAAATCTAGACACAAGCGGTAAGTGTGACTAAGGCAGTCAGACAAAATCAGCTCTTGTCATTTTGGCATATCACTCAGCTTTCTTTGGCTGAGTAGCTAATGCTGTTGTACAGTCATAAGAACTTGTTTAACAAGACTTAGCCATTGCTGTCTTCCTTTGATTTGGAGAAAACAATTGTATGATCTTTTT
This sequence comes from Anarhynchus alexandrinus, assembly GCA_008711295.1. NCBI lineage: Eukaryota > Metazoa > Chordata > Aves > Charadriiformes > Charadriidae > Anarhynchus > Anarhynchus alexandrinus. The sequence goes on from VUYV01000021.1 coordinate 5,194,355, forward strand.
CTACTTATGTGAGGCATAGTGAAAGGAAACACTTTTCACATCAGGTTTTATTAAGTTTTTAATAGATCATTGTAATCAGAGGACAATATGACATTATTAAACTGTGAATAAGAACTTCTAAAATGGCATACAGTTTCATCAATGCAATGTATACGATCCTGGCCTAAAACAGATTGGCAGGAGTTATTCCCTTAACATGAAGCTGCCTTTTTGCACGAGCAGATGTGAGATTCACTGGACGGGTCCTGAACAACCAGCCAAAAGGCACTGTTTCAGTGAGTTCAGTGGGGCCAGCATTTTACCATTTTATTTTGTAAGGATGCTCTGTAATATAAAAACCTTCCTATATTATGAACAGGCAAATTTCTTCTGCATACCTTTAGCATAGCTTTACTTATACATGTTATTTCTCTCTACATTTCTGGGAATCCTACTAGAGTGGTGACAGGGTTAATGTACCTTTTTCCATTGAAGCAGGTGCAGGAATACGCTGTAGATGAAAAAAGGACAGAGATGGGGACGTTTCCACTGCAGGGTTGTTTTTTTTTCTACAGCAATCCTTATCTGTTTTTCCAGAAATACTCCCCGAGATGTATATGACTATCATGTTTCTAATGTCCAAACGTCAAAAAAATATTATTAGACTGATATTTCTCCCCTAGTGGATATGACAGAAATCTTAGTTGTGAAAATCACCATGGTTTCATATTTGCATTTAGAGAATCTTTGTAAAATGAAACCAATTTGTATACATAAGGATTGAAACTTGGGTTTCAAGGTATCGAATCAAAGAGAGGTTTACGTTTCAGCTTTAGGTATTGTCTCTTCCAACCGAATATTTAGTAAATGTTTTCTAAAAATTATTCTGCAGTTTATATCAAAGGAAAAGCAGCATCTGGATAGGTTTTAGACAGACCCTAGACATGTTCACATATTGGTTCAAGCTGTTCCTCAGCTAAAGTAAAAGGTGATTCGGATATACTGGGATTCTTGATCTACTAATGTCTTATTAAATAATTACTCTCTTTTTATAACACCTTCTGAACCTTCAGAGACTTTCACTGAAAAAAATGGCAAATGGCCCAAGTGGTGACTACCCAGTAAAGTACCAGAACCAGTTTTCCAAAAATGTAGGGCCTGTATCAGAATTTTTTGAGTTAGGAAGGGCACATTCCCATTTCAGTTTAGGCCACATAAATAGGTTCAGAGCTTGACTAGAAATATATGTCAGAATTGAAGCTTTAGATATTCACAGATATCTAAGTATTCTCCAAAGAGCAGAAGAATCTGCAGCAGTGAAGGACACCTCTGCAGCACTAAATGCAGAAGCTGTTCCAGGAACAGTTCATTCATAAACTTTATTGGCAATCCTGGAGTATGGATAGATGAAGTGATCACTTACATAGCTTGGGTACAAGAAAATAGCACTCCTCATTTCTGAGTATAAAATAATGGAACAGTCTTCATAGGCACTCTTTTAGTAAAGAAAAAGATGAACTTCTGATAACAAATGCCAACAAAAAAGTTTCAGCTTGTTATATCTGTTAAGAGTTATGTTTAGAGAATACTGTTTATAGCTTGGTTGAATTTTCTACAAAAAAATCAATTTCACATTAGGAATCATTTAAATTAAACACATTTTTCAATGACTACTAGCTCTTATTTCCAAATGTCACATTCAAAATCAAACACTGAGGACAGAAAGCCCATGCCTACAGAATAATGGATTTTTCATGTATATTTCCAATAACATTTAACAGAAATCAATGTACATGTTGATTGTTTAGAGATTGACAAAAATAATACATCTTGTTCACACTTCAGTAATAAAAATTATTTCTTCTAAAGATCAAAAGAATTCTGCATTTATTTCTTTTGCTCATAACGCTGTTTTATTCTCAGTTGTATGTTGAAAGGAAAATTAAAATGTAAGGTATATATGTACTGCTGCCAAAAGGCTTCCGAATCTGGTGAAATGAATTGCTTATGCTAACAGTCAGTTAAAAGGAACATAAATCTAAATTTACAGTGGCTGACACCTGAGTCTTGGTGACGGATTCAATTTCTATATACTCACCGTGCCTTTTATTACCACAAAATCCCGTTATAAAAGACCTTACCAAACAAAAGACAATACTTTCTCTCTGACTTGGTAAATAGCCACAGCCTCATTTCAATAGCACTGGCCGTGCCCATGGAAATTGGAATTCTCAGTATAATCACTGGCTCATGCTAAAAATCCGTGCTTCTTTGTGATAACACTTCTTGCAATTAAGCCATGCGAGATGACAGGATGTGTGTCATCTTGCCTCAGGTGGCCTATTAGGTATAAAGCTGAAGGCCAAGTGACACAGCCATCTGTGCATTGGTACTGCTTCTGTCTGATACCTTCCCCCATGCCTCTACTCCAAGGACTTATCGTGGTTACCAAATGTCCCTCAATAATATACATATATATAATTAAAAATTAAATGCAAAGTGATGTGTTAAACTTACTACAGCAGTGCTCAGGGGTTGAACAGGCTTGATGTCTATACACAAACATGCAGTCTTCTTCAATTCCATATAATTTCAAGGCCTTCAGACCTTAAATAAAAACTGTAACATTTAATACATATATAATACAAACTGTAACATCTCATTAGTTGTTTTCATAATGTGCCTGACAACATTAAAGGGTGATTACAAATACCAATGTGCTATTACACACATCGCAAGACTTGTGCACATATATAAATGTAGTGGTTTTTGATAATCAAAGAGGGAAAAAGAAGATAGATGGATGAGACAGGAGAAATTACTTTTATTTAGTCTTTTTTTTCTACTCATAATTACCCATCCTTATTCCCAAAATAAGCCACAACCATGGAGTACCTCAAATGCAGGGAAGAATAAACAAAATTCCTCAGGAACAAGCACAAACCTCCAATGACTGAATCCCACTCGTCATTCTGTTCCCAATGAAAACACATTAGCCATGCATGCAAAATGATGGGTATCATTACTCCAGGCGAGAATGAAAACATGCCACAAGCATCATCCATCCAGCCATCCCAGTGCACCTTCTATCTAGGCTGATGGCTAAAACAGTCACATAAGTGGTTTTTCACGGGGATCCAAATGTCTTCAGGAGAATGAGGGAATTTAATGTGAATCTCCCACAGTCTCAGTGAGTGTATTGACCACAGGGCTACTGTATAGAGAAACAATCCTGCCTGTCTCAGTTCTGAAAGATGAAACTGCATCTTGGTCTTTCACAAGTACAAGTCGACAAGTAGAAGTTCCCAAGATCCAGGCATTAGGGAAATGCCAAAACTTTTTTTTGGTACACGCAGTGTGGTCCTTGGAGGTAAAAATAAAATTGTGTTCAGCACACCAAGATCTCTTTCATATGCCTACTTAGCCTATGAAAAATCTACACATTTGCCTAGTTATTGGTAAGGGAAAAAATAAACTTTACTGTGCAGGTGAGCATTTTAAAAGCACTTTGCTGGCCTTCCTGTTGTATCTAAGTTATTCTTAGCATTAAGTGAGGCTGCCTGATTTTAGTCAGCCAGGCTTTGGGATCAATACAGTAAGCACGGCACAATCTTTTCTGTCTCTTTGGCCCTTATGAGGCAACAGGAGCTGCAAAATCTGGTCCAGTTCTGCCTTAGCAACCCTTTGAATGGTCACACTTTTCCTTGAGGAAAAGTATTGAGGTAAAATTGAGGTAAAACTCAATTATTCAGTCCTCGTTCACCAAAATTCATTTATCAGGCCTTTTTTATCAAATTAGCGCTTCTTACCACGAGAAAATACATTTCATTTGAAGAACAGATGCCTTTTTTATGTTACAGTTTTTATTCTTTTACTACTTTCAGTCTTCTGTTGATCTTCATTCATAGAGTGTTTTATCTGGAAAACATAGAATTAGACAGAAAAAAAAGCTTCCAACAGTATATGGTGAATGCTTATTTTAAAAAAAATGATAGTAATCTCCACAGTCTGTTTTGATTCTGTGGGTTTCAGTCTTCAGCATTGACAAGAACAGCATTTAAACATCCCTTAGAACAGAGACCTGCTCCCATGTATGTTTCCCTGACATATTTCTCTCTTTTTTTTCCTGGTAGAAATAGCACCCAATCTCAAGTCAAATTTAATGACAAAATGTCATACATGAAGCTGTAAAAACCTAGCCATAGGGACTTTTTTCCTTGCAAAATGTCAGAAATGAAAGACTGTAGCCTCAAATCTGATTTCCCATTCACACCACCTGTCTTGTTCTACTGACAAAAAGTTCCCCGGCTAACAGAAACACCATGAAACTTTTGTGCGTGTGCTTTGGGAATAAAAGACTGATAAAGACAGATAGAAAGAGCTAATATCATCAACATTTTATTCAGGACACCAAATAGTTTCTGATGTTGTTGCCGTATTTTTTGTTGGAAAGAAATGTAGTAAGGTACAGCACGTCACCTGCTACAGTTCCTTCCTTGGCTGCAGATCTCCCCAGGCGCTCGAGAACTTGTGCTGGAGAAAGCAAATCTGAAGCTTTGCTGTTTGCCACTGGACAGCACAATGCTGCAAATGACGGTCTCACTGTTTCCTTTCTCTGCCTTGATCACATACTTCAAAGAAGCAACCTGAAAAAGAACTGGAAGGTTTGTTTTTGAAGAGATATACCTTAAGAAATAGTCTGTAAAAAGGGAAGAGTAAGCCCCTAAAAAGTTAGAAGCATCAGGAACAAGGGCTGTTTGAAATGAACATCTGATAGGTTCGTTAAAGCTGCACCTCTACAGTAGGAAGACAGAAAAATTCCTTTGCTGCACAGACGACCAACATTTCAGAGATAACAGAACAGAAGCCCCAGAGAACTTCAGCAATCACAGAAGAACAATAATTTAGGGAAGAAAGAAAATAAGGGTATGTTGGAGTCATAGAGGCTAACAAAAGTACAAGGTTCAGGTTGCAGAAATGTAATAGATTCACACAGACAGATAATTTGATTTGAATAGGGTATATATCCATCTTACAGGCAAAGTGAGATAAATCCTGGAACATCTGTTATTCTCCTGTCTTTTCACTCCATTTATATTCTAACTGCAGTTTGCACATTTGTTTTTTGCTTTCTACTTTGTTTGGACCACTCATGTCATAGCCAAGTCATATTCTCAGTTCCCACTGCTTTGTTGTTAGGATATCATGGCTCCGTGTGCAAAGACAGAATAAAATCTCCCGTTCTTTTCCTCTTTCCCAATATTCCCTCTTCCTCAGTTCTCTTCCCTCCCTCCCCCCNACTTTCCATACTTCTGCCTCTTCATAGCATAAGCACCATTTTAGACTTGATATTGTTATATATTATGATATTATTATATATTCTGATATATGTTTTCATTTGCAGGAAAATATGAAATGATCTGAACTTAACAGCTTGAGGAAATCAGTTGAAAATTATGAAAAAGAAAAAAATTTCCACATCTTTTCTTCAACAACAGTTTCAAAGGAATATCTGTCAGTTGAGTTTTGGAAAAGGACACCATAAACTCTGCAGAGATACAACTAATGAGATTAGTAGCTGCACTATTATCATTTACACTTTGCAAAGGCCCATTAAAATCAAAACAGGATGCAATTCAGCCTACCTTTCAGTGGTCCTCAATGGTATTTCTCCACTGACCTTTAGGAAGGCATTCATCTCACTTCAATTTAACTATCTTAAGCTAATTGTTTAAGCACTTGTGCAGCCAAGAATGGAAGTGGGAGAGTGGGAAAAAAAAGAGGCAAACATTTAAAGGACAACTGTTCTCATCCTAAAAATGTGCAGAGTGTTACGAGTCAACCTCTGATGGGTCTTCTCTTTGTTAATTCTGTCTTATGAATTAGCTATGGACTAGCCATTTAGATGTGGTGTTGGGGGATATGGTGTAGGGGAGAACTTTGTAGAGTAGGGTAGATGGTTGGACTCGATGATCCCAAGAGTCTCTTCCAACCTACACAATTCTATGATTCTATGATTCTATTTGCATCTCCTACTGGTCTTTGATACTTTCAGCCAGCTAAAAGGAAAAATTGCCCACAGAAAAACAGGATTAAGGACTTTTTGATGGCCTAATTCACTATGAATGCCGATAATTTTTAATAGATAGGCTAGGAAGCAAGTGGCATGCAAGTCAGAGCCCTGCATGGGTGAGCAGAGCTTTCTCAATCATAGTGAAATGCAGGGTGGTGTTGGTAGGTTTACTGTTTGGATGTGGGTAGATCTCTAAAGATGACTTCAAAATTAATTCTAATTATCTGTCCAGTGCTGAAATGTCTCAAGAGAGCTAAGAACAAGCGATATACAGGTGTTAACTGCATAGAATTGCGGTGGAATTGCAGTGCAATCTGTGTTACATGCATTTACCCTTTCTCAATGAATGAGAAGGTTGAAAAATGGGAAAACAAGACAAACTAACAAGTTTGCTTTTGGAGATTAGAATGACCTTCAATGCTTCATAGTGTGATAACAAAAAATATCACTAATAACTTACTCCTATAGTACATCTGTATCTTGATTCACTAAGAAACATTATATTACAAAGTTTTACTTTATCAGATCTTAATTTTGGTAACAAAACAATATTATATATGTACCTTGTTATTCTGCCGTTGCTCTTTGCTTCCTGTGTTACTTATAACTCAAGCAGTAAAGCTAAAAATAATGTATTTGGAAAAATTGGATCTCTGAGTCACTCCAAGATACCAAAGCAAATTAAATGAAAATTGGAAGAGCTAGAAGTTTTTTCACATGAGTGAATAGTTTCTTACAGAATAAATACAAGGCTGTTTGAGTGGAAAAAACACTGATTGCCAAAAGACAGGAGAAAAGCTGTTCTATTTTACATATAAATGAAACAGAGTAAATTAAAAAAAAAAAAAGTGTATTTAAGTCACAGAAACAGATTGAAGTCTGGTTTGAAAAATACAAACAAACAAGACCAATAAAAACCTCAAAAGCAACTTTTGATCTAATTAACCTGTGTCCTGTTCAGTTTGTTACAGTGAAGGATTCTGTAAAAAGACAATTTACTGTGGATCCAATCCAACGTCCTCTGAAATCAATGGAAAGAATCCCAGTTTCACTTGGTTTTTGTCTAAGGATAAGGCTTTTCCTTGTATGTTTGGCTAAGGCCTTATTCATATGCTACTAAGAGTAAGAATCTGCTTTAACTTACTGATTTTCAGCTCATATCTTCTAAAATACAGAGGTGATCTAAAACAGAAAGAGGAAAAATTACGTTTCTAAATGTCATCTCATATGTGTTTTATCTGTGATACATATTTCACTCCTACCAGAATGTTTGGGGGTTTTTTTGACTTTGATTGAGATCTTATCTCTGCACTATTTTATAAGTTTTCATGCTTTGAGTCCCCAACCTTATCAAACACCTGTAGCTAATCGGTTACAACACGTTGCCATTTTCCTGGGACCAGCGCATTTGTCTCAGAGCTCCTTTGCTACAATTACATGTTTCTCTTGATCCATAACAGTAATGTTAGGAACATTCAAGTATGTGATTGTATTTGTGCAGAGCTGCGTTGTGAAATTGATACAGAGCTATGTGCCTCTCTGTGACATTTTTTGCTCTTCTTGTGCTGAGGATGACATCTTGCTGAGTTTTTGTGATTATCATTACGCTATCAGTATGTTCTAATTCTTCAGTGATTTGAAAAGTTAGCAATGTAGTAAGTAGTTTAGAAGGAAGAAGGAGGAGGTGGTCCACTACCCCCCAGGCAGAGCAGTTTTTCTGATGCGTTGGCTTTTTCTTTTCTTTTCAAATTTCCACCATGCCACATCCTTTTATATCATGTTTTGCTGAATTGTGCTAACATATATCAAGTCATATCACATAAAATACAAGCTTATGTGACAAGACGTGGGATAGCAGGATGAAACTTGCCGGAGTTTTGAAATATTTTTCTTTCTTTTACTTTTCATCTGCTACCCCAAAACAAAGGCTGGTCAAATCCACCTCACCATAGCCTGGGTCTGAGGTACATTTAAACTTTTTGCAAAAATAGCAAAGTTGCTGTCATGGTTTCAGTTCGAATAGAGTTAACTTTCTTACTAGCAGTTCGTATAGCACTATGTTTCGGATTTGGGTTGAAAATAGCGTTGGCAAAACACTGATGTTTTTGGTAGTTGCTAAGCAGTCGAGGCCTTTTCTGCTCCTCACACCACTCCACCAGCGAGCACTGTGAGTGCGCAAAAAGTTGGGAGCAAAAAGACACAGCTGGGACAGCTGACCCCAGCTGACCAAAGGGATATTCCATACCATGTGATGTCATGCTCAGCATACAAAGCTGGGGAAAGCAGAAGCAAGGGGGATGTTTGGACTTATGGTGTTTGGCTGCCCAAGTAACTGTTACGGGTGATGGAGCCCTGCGTTCCTGGGGAAGGCTGAACCCCTGCCTGCCCATGGGAAGTAGTGAATGAATTCCTTGTTGTGCTTTGCTTGCATGCACGGCTTTTGCTTTGCCTGTTTTTGTCTTTACTGTCTTTATCTCAACCAAAAATGTTTTCTTCTCACTTTTACTCTTTGGATTCTCTCCCCCATCCCAACTGCGGAGAGTGAACAAGTGGCTGTGTATTCTTATCTGCCAGCTGGGGTTAAACCACAACAGTTGCCTTTGCCAAATCTTGCAAGCTTCCTATTAGAACTTAATTCCTTCTCAGATGCTGAGAATCTAGTAAGATTCACCTTTCATTCAAAAGTACAAATTAAGGATTTAATCTCCCAGTTTTAAAGCTGCACTGCAGTAATCATTTGCTCATTCTGCCTCTTAGAGCTGTCTGCCAGAACTTGTATTTTGATTCAACAGTCAGTGAAATTAATCCAGAGCCTGATTTCAGAGATGCTCAGCACATTCAGCATCTCCAAACAGTATTTCCTACTGCTAATAAGGCTCCTACTGTTTGTGGAGCCAATTTTCTATTTCATCTGCCCTTTGTTTTGGAATGATCTTTGGATTTTACCAGCTAATGATTTGAAAGAGATTTTGCTATAAGAAATTTATGTCTTCATAACTGGTGCAGAGAATATTTGTGGTTTTAGTGAGCCATCTGTATGAGTGCATAGTGGAAAGGAACATATCGCCTACTCTGAACAGAGTAGTTTACAGCAATTTAGGGCCTTAAGTTCATGCAATGACATGAAACCTCCAAATTTGAAAGCCCTTTGTCTGTTCCCATCTTGAAAAGAAAACTCTACAGCATCCTGTAACTCATTGTAGCCAACCAGGTAAAACAATCTCTTTCATGCAGCTGGGTTGTCACAAGGCACCAATGGGTTTAGCTCAGGGACACTGAAATGGCAAAGACCAGCCTGTAATCAACCTGTAAATACATTTTACTCCAACCTCACAGAGGGTCCAAGATGCTTGGTGTCTCCCAGATTCCTATGGAGACAGTCTTTCTAGGAAGCAGCTACAGATTTGTCACACTCCTTAGGTAGAATGCAGTATTTTTCTCTTTTCTGGAGTATCTGGTATACTTCCCTGTTATATCTGAAGATACTACTTCCTCCTCAGATAAATTTGGTTGAAATTACCAAGATGTCAGTAAAAATAAATTAAGGAGACTTGATTTAATCTAGTGTATTTTGAAAAACTTGAAATGATGGGAAAAAGTTTATGAGAAAACAGAAGCTAAAGTGTTGTTTGAAGCAGAGTGAATACGAACAAACTAAAAGTCTTTCCACAAGTGTGCTTCCTCAAACTTGTTCAGATCAGGCATCTGAAATTTCTTTCACAAGCCAATAGATTTTAGGAGGGGTAGAACAGTATGGATTTTATGCAGCTCATTTTTTCTGTGAAAACTTACCTCTGTCAGAATATTCTAGTAAATACTTTTGCCATCAGTAGCTCCTCTCCATGCAGATCATATCTCCACATACACCTAAATCCAAAAGTTAGTTAATAATGGTGACAGTAAAATCAATAGGGCCTGAACTCCATTCAGTCAGTCAGAACACTAAATATCAGTGTATTTTCCCCACAGATTTCATTTGTCAACATACTTAAAATATTGGTCAATCACTAAAAATAAGCAAAAAACGGACCCCAAGCCCCCCCCCCCCCCCCCCCCCCGCCCAGTCTAGATGCTTCAGTGAGCTACATTACACTATATTTAAAATAAAAGGCCAGATATTTCTATTCTGCTGAACTGCCTTGCTGCTGTTGCTTAAGTCATATAATCTTCAAAGGTCTTTGCCTGTGAGATCAAAAATGTCTAATTTTCACTCCTCAAAAGATATAGTGCCTGCAATTTGTTGGATTTTGAAACAGAAAAAAATCCGTGTCTGTCCAAAGTAGTTTGACTGTTTGTAGCAATGGATAGGAAGAAGGGAGGCTGGGTGAGGGGATAAAGATGGCTACTTAAGTTTAGGTTGAGCACTCGGGCCACAAAGCTTGACGAAATCCAATTTTTCAGTTCACCTCTTCCCCATTATTCAAAGGTCTCCAAGCTCTGCAATCTCTTTGGTTCATACTCCAGTGAAACCATGTTGAACTAAAACATGCATAGGCTGAAACCCAAAAAAGGAGTTACAGAAAAGGTTTACGATAGAGCTTAAAAGCACCCCGTGTTCGCAGACATTGGCTGGGGCTGCACTCCTCTCCAGTAGTTTTAGTCTGTAATCTGCAGTGACATATTAGGTGTTCCTACAGAAGTGAGACTGTGAAAATACCGTATTGAAATAGATCATGTACGTTCGTATGCTTCTGCAACCTAGCCACTGGAAACACATAAATTAGGTTTCTTCTCTGTGCTTGCCAAGCATTAATGTAGAAGCATGCAATAAAGCAATGTTAAGAAAACTAAGGGATGGTTATGTAAATCAACAGGTGCCATAGTTTAGACATCAGTATTATTCCCTGTGAAGCTGTGTTTTTCCAACTTTACGTCCCATGATACCGAGACCAAACCTGCTTTAAAACACTCCATCAGAGGAAAAGGGCAGAGAGAAAGAAGGCTGCAGTGTAAGTTACTGGTGGGATATTGGTGGACAGCCCCTGCACATGTGTGACTCTTCACAGTGTACAGACGCTTCTATAAATTTCCTGATTTTTTTTTTTTAACATATCATAAGGCCTGATTGTTCTTCACTGAAATCAGTGAAAATATTGCTATTGATTCCACTGGAGACAAGCCAAGCTCATACGCAGTTCTTGCCCCAAAAGGGCAAGTAAGTAGCAAGGGGACTTGAGAGGACAAGCAGACTTGCAGAGCTTACAGATGGAGATCAAACGGGTTTGCATGAGTAACACAATATTTTCTACAAGTGAATTATTCTATGCTTCCTACATTCAGCTCTGGGGCACATGACAGCAGCTTCTTGCCTTCCGAAATATCTTTTAGATAACGCTAATATTGATGTGAGGTTTACAATCAGTAAAACAATTCATGGTATACCTCAATTTAATCCACTTCCTACTGATTCGCTTAGTTTTGGTAAGACTTTAAAATCTTACAGTGATTAAAGAGTAAGGCTATTAGTGACTTCTAATGGGATTTACAGGCCTAAATAAATTGCTTGGTTTAAAAAAAAAAAGTTTCTTTTTACATTTCTGTATTCCACATTCATACAGCAATGGTAAGCCTACTTCTTAGCGATTCAACTTGCTACATATCAGCCTGTGAATTCAAACAACAAGAGCAGTGATGGTTTTGGAAATAATTACAGAAGTTCTTTCTGTGAAGGAGATATTTTCTATACAGGTTTAATGAAATGCCTGCTTTGAACTGGGATTTGCAAAGGATGTGCAAATGGCTTGAGAAGCCTTCATCTTAGCACTATTACGCTTGCTAGGTTTGTAGGTGACTTGCCTGTTAGCGTGTGTGTGTGTGTGTGTGTGTGGCTTTAAGTGTACAGGGGTAATTTAGCAGGCAAAGAATTTAAAAATGTAAGTGCTTATCAGCCGGGCTGGCAGGGCTGCTCCATTAGCACATCTGGTAGAGCTGCTGCTTTGAGATGCGATGTGGAGATGGATGAGCTCCAGTGTAACCACACTTCCCACAGGCTGCAGGAGCCAGCAGGACTGCCTGCCAAGCCCACTAGGTTCATTAAGCTCAGTAGAACCCTGCAGGAAAAACCAATTTTTAAAATAGCTTTCAAAGGCTCCCTGGGTTTAAAAGTTCTGGATTCTTTTCCATCCCACCATGCTGAGAAATCTTTGCTTCTGAAGCACAATTTACATCCCCTGAATAAAGAGAGAGAAAATATCTTTTTGGGCTGTTTGATGCACACGAGCTGGCACTTTTGTTGGAAGTAATTTACCCTGTTCATCAGCTTTGCTCACCTAATTCTTGAGTGGAGACTTATAAGCGACCAAAAGGTAGTCACTTTGTTGAAAAAAATCTGTTTCCCTCTGCAGTTCCAGAAATGCTTAAGATCCACATCTTGAAATGCCAGGCTGGATTTCCAGGGGCATACTTTTTCAGCACCATGTTTTTGGGGGTGTTGAGAGCTTAGGCTTTTATTGTTGTTGATGTTGTTGGGGTTGGGGGGGAGGAAGGGGTTATCAGCCTGTTGCCAGGACAGGAACTGGGAAAAAATCTATCTTCAAATTCACAAAATTTGTCATCTGAGGTACACATATTTTTCTGCTTTCCTACTGTATTATCAATATTAGCTACTTATTTCTTCCCTTTCTCCCAGTGCAATAAGGTAAGGCAAATATTTAGACTTTTCATAGACTAAGAGGTATAGATGTGATCTTGTTGTGCTGAGTACCCTTTTAGTTTTACTTCAAAGGATCATGCAGTTCTATAGATTGCCCAATGACTTCACAGCAAAGAAAAATTTCATTGAACACCTCAGGTAAAAAAAAAAAGATTAAACTCTTATTAATAGTTCTAGACCTCACTCTCAATGCTTCAGTGACAGTCTTTGTGCCATAGAAATTGTTCGTGCGTATCAGACAAATGATGGCTGAGATCTTTAAAATGTGCAGGTACTACTAAAATTCAGTCACTGGAACTCCAACCGCCTTATGCATGTAAATTCACTATTTTAAAACTGGGAGTGTTGCTGTATGTTGCCACTTGCTGTATAGTAGCTAGCTTTTTCATAGCTGTTAAGAGTCCCCTACTTCTCAGATGACAGGACATTTCCTCTTACTTATGTGTCTTGATGCCATTTCATTCTTTCTTTGTCTCCTGCTGAGACTGTCAGCCCAAGCCAGTTGATAAAACCTTAACTCATCTAGTACTACCTGTATGTTAGGATTTCAATGTAACTGCATGGCAGTAGAGGAAGACCTGCATATGCCCTTTGAAAACTTCCAGGTTGTCACTCATAACCAAAAAAAAATTCCAACCAAACCAAAACCCAAACCCCCCACAATTTCTTTTAAAAACACTATCTTTTGTCAAATATTTTAAAAGGTGGATTTATTTTCTTCTTAGTATTTGAGTTGGCTAAAGAGGGAAAAAGATGACTCTAAAAATCTTATTGACTTTAAGATAAAATTTTCCTTTAACACATTGACCATTCATAACAGTCACAAGACATGATTTTTTATGAATTTCAGTGAAAAGGTATATGTCTGGCCAATGAAACACAAGCGCATATCTGACTTGGCTTTTTTTTATTTTTTTGTAGGAGAGCTAATTTATATGAAATTCACCCTCTGTCATGGATAGAAATATTTGACATGGCTATGATTTAGTGGCAATTTACAATTTATTAATGATTCAAGGTAGATCAAGAGTTAAGTTTTACCAGCATTTAATCAGTAAGCAATTTAAAGATTTACAAAATGATTTAACAAAATAATTGAACAGTGACTTAGTTACAGATTCGAAGATGGGAAGATTCACACTAACTATAAGGTATCCTAAATCAATACATATATATATAAAAGCAAGAACATACAAACACATAACACTTAAGGAATCACACACACCTACACCCGAGTTTTAATTATTAGGATTAAAAGTCCCTGCACAACAGGCGACTCCAATTAATTGATAGGTACCCCTTTTACATGTGCCCAGACAAATATTTGGATCCAGTAAAATATAAGAACATCCACACTTGTAAGAGTTAATGCACATATAGAGAGGTGGATGAAAGAGGGGCTAGCCTGTGGTTAAAATTTCCCTCTACAAGTTTAGAGCAAATACTCACAATGCATTGGCATTCCTCGGTGGGTGATAACTGGGACTCAACGAGGAGTTGATTAACCCCGGCCTTTCAGTCCTCAGGGTGTTTACCTGAGTGGTGTTCCAACTGAGGGGAGATGCTGGTCACAGCCCACTGTGATCCAGGAGAGCTCAAAGGGTCTTGCTAGAATTGTTACTTATAAGGTCCGAGATAATTGACTTTCGTCAGATATTTTTCCACTCTGGCCCAACTCAGATGATGGAATATTCTGGTACTTTCCACCAGTTGTGCAAGTCCAGAAATTGCTAGATCTGCAAGTTCTGGTATCATCTCCCTTTGGGCCATGATCCAGGTACGGATGTACTAGGTTGTCAGGGACTGATAGTCCCAAGTGATAGGGGAAGCAGGAGCCAGGCACATTAAGGGATTGCCTTAACACTCTGGTTCTTGATCTTTCGCAATTCCTGCCTGACATCTCCTAGGTTCGTATGCAGCCCCAGGATGGGGAATTGCACCAAGTACCGAGTGGCCAAAAGGGGAGGACGGGNGGTGGCACCACCACACCCTCCAATTCAGTAATGGAAATATCAAATTGACATGACCTATGATACAGCTCTCATATGAAATCACAACACATGGTAATCCTGAGGAAGGGGGACGGGGAGCAAAACCCCATCTGGCAATGTTGAACCTTGTGATCAGACAGGGATTCTTGGGTTTATTGACGTCTCAAGAACAGCAAAAGGAGTTGTTGACTAGAAGTATCAGATACAGAGTTTAGAAAATAACACACTTCTTACTTTCAGACCTTTACTTAAATTGCTAATTTCCGTGAACAACTGTGAGCGAAGAGCTTGGTACTTCTAAAGTTAATTTGGTTTTAAGAGAAAGAAAAAAAAAAAAAGAAACAGAACAAGCTACTTTCAGGCAAGTAAAATTCCATTAAAAATCTTAAATTATAAAGAAACAAATAAAAGCATAAGTAAAAGAACAAGTCACTCATGGAAAATGTGACTCAGAGCTTAAGACACTACTGGAAGATGCTGAGATGTTATAATGACAAGCAACTGTATAGCACAGAACAGGATGGATGTTCAAAGCCGTGTGTGGGAAATGAGTCACATGATGCCCATTAGTGTCACTAAGAATTTTGCAGTGAAAGCCCCCTGCATTTTTGAAGGTGTACTTTTAAATGTTTAATACAACACTTACAAGCGAAATTTAGCACAGGCTGAGGGAATCTATGCTAATTCTCTCTATCCTCACTGTCCTTATTGTGCTTTTCTTTGTAGGATTTAAAGCTTCTGTACCAGGCCAGACCTTGTGTCTCATCACGCTTTTTTTAGGCTGATGGCTTTGTCTGAACTTTGGATACATTAATATAGCACGTATGGATTGAGTGACAGAACAAGTGTGTGCTAGCAGAGATATCGTTTCATCAGTGGGAGCTTCTGCTTAAATACCAAATTTTTCAAAAGTGTTTCTGCCTTATGACAGAGCTTGACAGCTGTCAGGTCAGACACTGAGAGTGGGAAGAGTGAAATCAAAGCTATCTTCCTGCTCTTCCTTTCTCCACAGATTCTGTCTGAGTAAATATCTCTAACCAGATATGCATGTAGTAGACATAAGAAGTTATTCTTGTAGCACATATTTTTAGCAAAACTAAGTGAAAAAAAAAAATTGGACTTTCAGAATTCTCAGTTTTGTGCTATAAGTAAAATCCCACTTCTTAGCTCAGTGTGATGTGAAGGATAATGTCATCTTAGCTAAGCGTATACAGCACAAGACTTCACAAAGCTCCGTGAAAGCTGATGCTTGTGTTTGTGAGACATAAAAAACCCACTGGAATCAGCTGGGCTTCTTAAGGATGCCTCAATTTACGGGCATGTTGCAATTTGCAGGATTAGAGTCAGTTTATAGGTGAAAAATACAGGATGAGATACATTCCTCTTTATTGACAAGAAAGGAAGTATTTAAGCAAACTCCTAGGACTAACAGGTATGTGGCTGACAAGGCTTGAATTAATTAACTTGTCCTACCTGGAAATAAAAAAGAGGGAGGAGAAAGTGAACATAAATATCAGTAAGCACAGCAACAGCTATGGGAGAGGGGCTACCTCCCAGATTTGGAGCACAGGGGTGATCCAAGAAGAAAAGAAATCAGCAAGGGCCTATCACTAAATAGGCAAACACAATGTTAACTCACCTGTAAAGGCAAAGGAAGGTAAAAGACTGAAGGACGAAGTCCTGTTAAAGGAATTAACATTGTGATTGCTCAGGTGGGATTCCCTGGGGACACCAGCAATATGCCTGGGAGAAGACATTGGTGACAAGTTGTTCCCTGTGTGCCAAGACAGAGCCAAGCATGTGAAAGTCCTACTAGTGGAACAGTAGAGGAAATTTGGGTATTTATCATCCATTGTGAAGAAGCTCTGATGAGAACTAATGACAAACAGCTTGATATTAGACACGGGAAGAAGATTTCTGTCAGATTCCTTGGCTTTGAGCAGAAGATTGGAGGCATTCGAATCTGACTGACTCTACTTAAATATTCAATAAAAAAGCAATTTATTTTGTACCTTCCAGGAGGAGGTACCATTGAAAAAAAAAGAAAAAGAAGGCAGCCGTTCATGTTTTATTTACCCATGATGTTTTGTTCTGAAAAGCATGGTGATTTTTATAATTTTCACACAGCTCAGGCATAAAGGGTAAATATCAAACAATTATAAACAAGTATGAAATAAATTAATACCGTATATAGATGAAATGTAAATATATAGTTAGAAACTGAATACAGTGATGACTGTAAGCAGAAAATATTGCTGTTACAATACGCAGAAAGTTTATTGATGAACAGAAAATTTTGATTAATCTTTGAAGTTATAAAATCAGTCTTAAAATCTTGAAAGATTAAGTATACCAAAAAAGAGGCCCTATAATCATTGGGATCCTGGACTACATCTCACAGGATGTTGGAAAGATACAGAATTAAAAATTAATAGAACATCTTCAGTTTATTGAGCAAAAAAGACCATCAGTCTTCTGCCTGCCTGGTTGTAAGGAGAACGATTCAGGAAAACAGGCAATAGTCTTATACTACAGATGTAACTGATAACAGAAAGGAACTGAAAGATCCAGGAAAGTGGAGCTCAGAGTCTAAACAAATGTCAGAAACCACATAAAGTTCCTATGCTGTGGCCATCCCCAAAAGATAAGTGGCTGCCTGACACTTGGAAAAAGAATAAAGGCTGCAAGAAGCTCCATCAAGAGTCCAGGAATCACACGCCAGAAGACTGTGAGCAGTATGAAGAAAGGGTCAGTAACAGTACAATTAGCACTGAGAAATTTTTCATGGGATCAGTGGAAAGCACTGCAGCAGAAGATGAATGGGCTACTACTCAGGAAACAAATAGAGCACTTATTAATTAAGTAGGAAAGAGTTGCAATTGGAAGTATGGTAGGCAAACCCATGATTAGTGTTGGCAGAGCAGCCATATTTAAGGTACATGGATAGAAGAATGGGTTGCAAATAGTAAGTTTCTGCCCCAAAACTAAGCACATCAGCTAAATGTGCCAGGAGTTAATAAATTTGGAAGGGAAGACAAAAGGAAGAGAAGAAATAACTTTCAAGTGTATTAGAAGGATGAAGAAAGCACAAATGAATCAAAATGTGCCAGGTCTCTGGATTCATCAGGAAGGACAGTGCACTGAAATACTTAAGAAGATGTTAGGGAATCTCTTCCTGGGGAAAGAAAGATTCCCAAAAGAGCAGAGAATAGAGCTGAAAAAAAACAGTTACCCCAAATGATTCATACCATTGGGATTATAGCGTAGGAAAGAGAGAGATAACAGAAAAATGAACACATGTAATGCCTGGGAGTAGGAAGAAATGTTTGGCCAACAAACTGTCAATAAACTTTTCTTTTAGGAAAAAAAAGGAATCAAGCCAGACTTATTTATGTCAGAAAAAAAAAAAAAACACAAAAAAGAACACAACCAGAAAATCCCAGCAGTTCTGAGAAGAGCCAGAGCTCAAAACCAAAAATACAGAAGCCATTGGAATCATGTCCCGTGTTATCTCAGGAAGACAGTCAGGCAGACCACAGGCTGCCCACACAGGGAATAAGCAAAAAAGTTAGAAAAAAACATCCGTAGAATGTAGGGTTGTGTGTGGAAATTGATGGCTGCCCAAACTGAGGGTGTAATTGTGTTGATTCACAAACACATCCGGAAAATATGTGGTTCAAATCTTATTACAAAGTTTAAAGAATTTCTGCCTTTAGAGAATCCCAAGAAACCCAGCAGGACTCCAGGATTTCTTGCTGTCTGACAGTTGTCCATTTTGAAATCTTCAACAACACTACTCTAGCTGTTGTTTTTTAGAGAAACTCTTTTCATCTGGGTTATTTCTAAGCATGTCACTTATTACATTATTTCTGGTATGACAGTAGCTTCCATTTAACACATTAGGCATCAAATCCAGATTAAAAATTATATTTTAGTATGATACAATTTATATTTTTATGAATGTTGACCCAGGATGGCCCTTAAGATATGACAACAAATACCTTTTTCGAAGACAAATTTCTTTAAAAAAAAGTGCGTATATGTATTTGTATATGTGGATAATTATTAAGGCTGTAAGGAAGAAACACTTAATTTGCAGTCAGGTCAGAAGGTAAAGTAGGTAGAGTGTATGACGTTGACAACCCTAAGTGGCAACATTTGAAAAAGCAAGTCACGCTATGTCATAAGACTCATTTTAAAACTATCATATTAAAACCATGCTATTTTAACAAATATATTCTTAATATTCTTTTTTTTTTTTAACTTTTTTTCAGCATTAAGCCCTTGGATGGAGGGATTATAATTAAAAGGATTTTCCAAGAACTCAATGAATAGAGAGATATTAAAATGATAATATCATATTAAATGTTGATATGAAATGTATTTTCATAGTCAAAACCATCCATCCTGAGTCTTCAGGCTAGGGTCAATAAATTTTTCTGACAATTTGCAAGGCTGATTTAATGTTCCTACAAGAAGGAATAACAATGAATGTCTGTGTTAACATCTAATACAACTCTAAGCATGTCTATTGTGAGACTAGATGCTTCCATAAGCTTCAGCAAACTCAAACAGTTGACTTTCTCTGTTTATGTAGTCAACAGAGAGCTCTATTCCCTTCCCTCCTGCCAAACTTGACTACTAATTGCTTTCTGAACATTTACACATTGTCAGAAGTTGTATCAGACCGAAGATGGAGCAATTATTTCCTACAGGTTATTTTCAAGGAAACCTTACAGAGAAATGTCATCCATTAAAGCAGCATGGAATTTTTTCTCAGCACCACAGGGACTGCTGAAAAAACACCTGAAGTGCACACAGTGATGTTTCTCCACATGTCGGGCCCAGAAGCACTCAAGGCTTTGGATAACATTTAAGAAGGAAGAAAGAAGAAAATAAAAAGCTTTTGGCACAGTTAGCATACACAGTCGAGAGATACAGTGACCACAGAAAATGCTATTTATAAAAGTATTTTTCATCTCATGAATGAGCTGAGCAAACTGTGTTAAGTTTCAGTAATACCGTGTGATATGTGGTACTGAAATTACGTTAAAGAGCCATTTGCTGTTTTAACTCCATAATTTATTGTGAGCCCATAATCCATTCTTAATCCATTCTGAGCCCAATAAAAATGAGTACCAGAGCCTGAACATGAGAGCACCAGTAGGGATTTATGAGTCAGACATCCTGAGCCTAAAGAAGTCACTGCAGTCCCACAGTGGGTTTTTAAGGTCCCCACAATGCACTGGGGGCAGCCGTGGGGAGAGATCAGAGCAGACTCTGGGCGATGTAGTCTGGACAAAAAACATGCTGCAGGGTTGAATGAAAACACACCTTCATAACTGTTCTGGAAGAAAAAAAACATTCTTTATCCACATAAAAAAAAGTATGTATCCAAATAGCTCTCCTGTTCCAGGGAAGATGGAAAAATTCTCTGTATAGAGAAACCCTTACACAGTCAAAAAGTAGAAGTGGTCATTTTAAACCAAGCATAATTTCTTGTATTTTATTTATTTATTTATCACATAAAAATCAAATTGCTACTGATATTTAAGAAGAAGCCCAGGGACTTGCTTAGATTATTTTCTAAGAATTTCTGTATATGTGGTATCCATTCTGCATTTACATCTGAGCCACAACTGTAAAATAAAAGACCATTCGTGTGCACTTTGTGCCTGTATTTTCAAAAGCAATTGCAGTGCATTATGTGGAAAAGAAGCCCTGCAGTTTCATTGGTTTCTTACATTGTGAACAGAGCAAAATGTATTGAGAAGAGATGTGAATCATAACTCCCTGGTGATTGACATTCAAACACCAGCACCATTTATGAAATGATGACTGTAAGCTTCAATACCTTTTTGACCACAGGAACCTGGCCTTTATCACTTTCATAACTGTGTACTACATTCTTACCATTAATATTTCACAGAGAGGGATTTTTCACTCAAACATATTCATTCTGATTTTGAAGGAAGATGAGATTTTGAATAATTTCAGGCAGTGAAATAAAGCTTAAAATTTTTAATAAATTGATCACAAACATTCATGTTGCTGTATTTACAGAATTCAGTGAACTATTCATCCAGAAGAAAACTGATGACCTTTCCCTGTGATAACGTTTCCCATAGCTGAAAACGTCCTCCATCTTCACTTACAGGTTAATTGAAAAAAAAGGAAGGTTCAAGTGCAGATGGGGTAAGGAAAGGGGGGCTCAAGAAATGAATGAAGAACATGTATGTATGGAATTATAATGAATGAAAACCAATGGAATGGGAATTTTTATGTTTTGCATTTCACATCAGTTTACACAATGTACACATGAAGGTAAGAGGTGAGGGAATTGCATAATATGTTTAGTAACGCCTTTCTCAGTCAAAGGATTTCCAGACTAATTTAGAAGGCAGGCCTCAAGTTCCAACTGTGAATGAAATGCAGGTCCAATGATCGTGACAAAATACCACTCAAAAAAAACCCCAAAACCAAACCAAACCCCAAAGTTATTTGGCAGCGCGCATGAACTTGTTTGGGGGTTACCCTCTGTTTCCTTTGAGGAGTACCTGAAGCCTGCATAAAGAGCATTCATAAATTAGTACTGCTCTGGAAAGTCTCACCCAAAAATCCCAGACAACAGGGAACATTTTTTAAGTTGATGGGGCTGAAGTATCATAGCATGTCTCTGGAAGAAAATAAGGGTTTTGGTGGCGATGCTGGCAAGTGGACTGGTGCTCTGTGTCTTTCTTCCTGCCATTCGAGAGATCATCGGGCTTAGCACCGTAGCAACCTTCCACCAGCCTCAACTTCCCTCTGAAAATTTGGGGTGGAATGCCGCATACGCAATCCCTCTAAACTTAAATTTCGGTTAAAAGGCTGACAGGATACTCAAATCCTTTTGAGCTTGAATGGGAGTCAGGTAACTAACTACCAATGGTTTTGTTTATAAAGCCTGTCACTAGACTTCTGTCAAACAATTCCCTTTCCCTAGGTGCTAGTGGAGCTGCACTGGGGAAAATAAAGGTAGAAGAGACAAGAACTGGGTCACTTCATTATAAAACATGGTGCAGGCAGGCAAGATAATGAAAATGTTATTGTTTCATCAAGAACAACTAAATGTACCTGATTTAAGGGTTGGGGGTGCAGGGAAAGCAGCAGCTTTTTATAATGTTAAGCTCATGAGAGGTTTTTCTTGTAAAAGTCGTTTCTTCATTAAAACTGTAATTGAAAAGGGACATGCTGTTCAACAAGTTCAGTGTTTTATATATGCCATAGAAATCCCACGACGTGTCTAAAAATGAAATTCATATTAATCACTGACGTCCTAATCCTCCCGATATAAGATCTATATTCAGGGATATGTTCTCTTCTGAAACACCAGAATCAACTCTGAAAATGAGATTTTAGATTAGCTCTTTAGATAGTCTTCTCATAGGCTCATCCATATGAAATTTGCTATGTGCTTTCACAGCATCTGGGGATAAAGAGCTTCTCACAGTGCCCGCATTTGTCATACATGGTTAGAAAGCTAAGGTACCATTCATACACTTCACTTTGTAGTTCTTCTGAAAACATCAATCACAATCTGCCACCCTTTCCTACAGTGATTGGACAAGTCACTGTTCTGAACACAGCATAAACCTCAAGGTCATTTTTCCCTAATTATTTTGGTCTACTCTAGAAACTTCATAAAAAGTTCATGAAAAGGCTTGTGAAAAAGGCAAGCTTTTAGAAAGAGACATTTTACTATCTGACATCTTTACTTCCTACGCATTGCTCTTTATTTGTTCTTTTGAGTGCATTTTACAGCGAGCTGCAGATTCCAGTAATAAATCTGCATTAGAATTCCATCAAAACTGCCATGTATATGTGTATCACTATAAGCAGTAAAAGTACCAGAACCTGCTTTATTTTCTGATTCCTTTCTCTTTCACTCTACATTCTTTTGAAAGGAATTTTTTGTACAGAGTTTCTTCTCACATTTCACAGTGACAATACAGTTAATAAGAATGTGCAACACGTGGAAGGGTCTTTCACAAAGTAATCTGCAGTGCTGGGGGAACATTACAAATATATGCAAGAGCCAGTCAAACCAATGAATTGGGTTTCTTTTTCACGGAACAAGTTGGGCTAGCAAAATACAAACCTTTCACTCTGTAAAAAAGAATGAGGTATCCTGTATTGAACAGAAAATTCATAACATTCAAAACTTCTTAACGTCATGTCAAAATAATTCTATCCAAGCTTTTCAAAGCAAAAATATATTTAACATAAGTGGCATTTCTTTTTGTTGTTGTTGTTTTCATATTTCCATGGTAAGTAAATACTTTTGCACTCTTTGCAGGTAGAACAGAAATGTGAATAATAGAAAGCAAATGTACTTCCAAGATGTTTTAGCACCTTCAGTATCGCGTTTGTAAAATCTGCATTGTCTTAATCACTTTCTCAGCAGGCTTGCAAAAAGTACAAAGCTCCATGCTTTGCACAAATGTAAAAATCTAATCAAATACAAAACCAAATTGTGCGCTGTAAGGATCATATCTTGTTTATAGTTTGAAAGAGTGACTTGAACAAATTTCAGCCCCCTTTTGGCAGGATTTAGAAGCTAACTCTCTCTTACACCTTTTTAGAAACTTCGTAGGGTGTTGCTTTACAGCTGTTCAAAGTAAACTGCCAACACCCAGGAATAAACACATTTTTCTTTGTTAAATATAGTAGAGACTATGTGCAAGTATAGACAATTTGCATCCCTCCAGAGAAAGAAATGAGAGGAAATTCACCTATTGCATAAGATTGAGGTTAATCTAGTAAATTGCAAAATACTTTTGATTCTTCTGCTGCCTTTCGTTTATTATAAAATTATAATTTATTACTATGAGGTCTTTACCTGAATGGGATGAATCCTTGAACTTGACCTAGGTAGGTAGGCAGAACTGGAATCTCTTATGCTTTGCTTTGCTAAAAAAGCCCCCAAACCAACCAACCAAAAAAAAAAAGCAAAAAAACCCCAGCCCCTGAACCCTTTAATTTCTTTAATTTATTTTTCTTTACTGAAAATAACGAACAGAGTACCCCTGTTTTACATAATTTCTCAGAAACAGTGGCCTTACTGATCATAAATCCCAGATTGAGAGATTAATGTTAAACTGCCCAAATTCCCAAAGACAGTAAAACATTTATGCAAAACCAGTGTCAGGTTCCCTCCAGTGACCCTAACAGTCTTAGAGCTCTTTTGGTGTTTTCCTCAGGCCTTTCAGATGACCATTCACTCTCAGCCTTCAGACTTGTTTTGTGTCATGCCATGGAAGACAGACTGCTGCTTACTGAGGTCTGTGGCTTCAGGGATTGTTCCTCTTCATATTTCACCTCAGAAACCAGTTTTGAAACCAGCCCTAACTCCAGTTGCTTAGTTCATCTCTTCTGCCATGTGTTTTCCTCTACGGCCATCCTAGACAAAGAAGCTGATTTTCTATGGGCTGTAGCTAACTTTCCCCATGATGGCTCAATAGGTCATCATGTAGTATATACCTGACACAAGCTCTAAATGGCTGATTCCGTATACCCACATTCATACAGATTCAGCTAGCTGTAAGAAGGACTAGTGAAAGAGGATCAAAAATGTAAAGTCA
This sequence comes from Anarhynchus alexandrinus, assembly GCA_008711295.1. Lineage (NCBI taxonomy): Eukaryota > Metazoa > Chordata > Aves > Charadriiformes > Charadriidae > Anarhynchus > Anarhynchus alexandrinus. The sequence continues at coordinate 5,218,670 of VUYV01000021.1, forward strand.
GAGTTCAAACATGTGTATGTCAAAAACAACTTTTTAAAATGATCAAGTGCCTTGCAAAGAGACTAGGAATTTCCAGGATATATATTTGTGTGCATAATAGGTAATAGACGCTAAACAGTGCATCTCATTCACATTCCTACCACTAAGGAAACCTTTCCTTTATGTTTGCACAGTCATATATTATTATTCCTGGGTGGGTTTTCTAAAATGAGAACTGGAAAACATGCAGTGCAAAAAAGAAATGAACTCTCGATCTCCAGGGTGAACTAAGAGGAGCATGGTGGACGTTTAAGGTCAAAACTCTTATACTCACAAAAACCCATCTTTTGCCCCATGCTGGTCAATTTAAAGACAAATGTAACAATTTCGATTTATCCTAGGCCAAAATAATCCAAGATAACAGTTAATTTAACAGTGAGTTTCCTCCTCTCCACATAGCCAAGCTAATTTATCCTGAGTTTCTGAAAAGTTATACTCTGTCTTTACACATTCCTCCTTTCTTTACCTCACCATGGATATTTAGTAGCTCCACTGCAGGGGGTCACAGGGCATAAGAGCAGAAGAAGATAAGCATAGCAAAGAAGAAAGGAACTGAGTTAAACAGAAGCCCAGAGCTTTATCGAGGGACTAGCAATCCATCTTGCTTCACAGACCACAGCCAGGGGTAGATATTTTTCTTTTGGAATGACATGTGTGTGTGTTTGAAATAACTCATTCGAAAGCTGTTCCCCCTGAACTAATCTCAATTGGAAAAGGGCATTGTTCAGCCTGCTGCTGCACAAAACACACCAACAAAATCCCTCTTGATTCAGAATGATGACTGTCTTTGCCATCTCTTGTCCTAAGATGACTGTATTTCAGATTTTGTCTATGGAGGAATCTTCCTACAAGAAACGCATTCAAGCACATACTTAAGTTTTCATACATTCTTAAACCATAATGGGGAAGCTTAAAATTAAGCCTAAAAGGTCAGATTTTCAAAGGAATCAATATAAGTTAGGCATCTTACCTTATTAAGCATTATTTGAAAATTTCATCTGTGCATTTTGGCAGCTAATTTTTTATCTGTGAGGATCTAGACCTAATTAATTTCCTGCTCATGGATGACCTCAAAAAGTCTAGTGGTTAATTGTTTTCCTGATTTAGGGCATGAGCATTGTGACCCCTACATGATACTGAAACATTCTGGCAAAGTTAAGGACACTTTTGTGGATTTATGATGTTTAAAATGTGAATGTCAAATTTATTACAGAGGTCTAGGGCCTGCGAAGGAGGTAAATAGCCACAGCTCCTTCAGTTGTGCTAGAAATGCATTGATTTTCATGAGTTGAAAGTCTGACTCAAACCCTTTAAAGCTGAATTAATTATCAATGTATTTGCTAGCTGTGAGAATGTCACACGACTGTCTATACAACTGCAGCACACCTCGACATTTAGCTTTTGCCAGAAGTGTTGCTATTAAAAAATATGTATGCATGGTATGCATGGTAGACCGGCTTCCCTGCCGACTGGCTCATATGAAATAAGACGTTCTGAAGGCAGGGGGAGGAACATGAGGGAAATCAGCAATCGTAATTTCACAAGGAAGAGAAGCAACTGAGTTAAAATTGCCTACAATCAAACATTTTAACAATGTTATTAATTATTATTAATTGGAAGGGGGAGAATATTAATTCAATCCTTTTTAATCTAGCTATTACACTGCCCCCACAAGAAATGTTGTGTGATGGCTTTGCACAGATATGGAAATGCAGAGAGGTCCCAAGGCTTTCTGTCTGCAGCTCTGAATTCCGTTGGAAGTTGTTGGTTTGTTTGTAAGCTGTGACTCTGTCCTCTGCTTGTGCTCACCCCCTTGGGAAAAAACAGTCTGGGTTTCCATGGTGCTAATGCACCTACACAGCTTGAGTGGGACCTGATTCTTCAAGCTGACAAGCATGCGAGGAGCTGAGAGGATCCAGTAACTTATGCAGTAGCTTAGCACTGTATGAAGTCAGGAGACCTTTGAAAAAATAAAAGAAAATGTGTTATCCAACATGGTGTAAATTAATGTACATCCCTGGGAATCCATGAAGTACACTCTAGCTGGACCAAAAGCCTTTGTGCTGTTGAACACATGAAAAAAAATTAAAAAAAAAAGCGCTTACTTTCCAACTGAAGCTACTGAAGATTTACACAAGATGGCTGAATCCTTAAATGCTTTTAATTTTATACCGCCTAATCCCCAAACTCAGCAAATTAAGTAGGAAATCATGGGAGTAGAAGAGGACCCATCCTCTGCTGGCTGAGCCTTGGCCCAATGTTGTAGAACCAGCCCTTAAAAATCACCTCCCGTTCCTAGGCTGTCCCTGAGAAACACCTACAGTAAGCTGATTTCCACTGCAATTCTAAGCCAAGTCCTCATTTGCTCCATCCGGGCTGCTTCAAACCCAGACATCTCCATCCTCAGAGGGAGAGTGAGTTCATAGGTGATTCCCTTTGGCACTATGCCCCTCCACAGGTGGAACTGGGAATTGTAAATGATACTGACGGCTCATTCTTACCTGCCTCAGAAAGTCATACATGAGCCGTTAGGGTGGTTACTTTTAAAAGACCTGTTAAAATTTTGAGTCTGTTCTCTAATCAGTCTTCTACATCACAAGAAATAAAAAATTTAAAGGAGAAAAATAAGTTATTTTTCTCTTCTTACTAAAACAGCAGTGACTAGAACAACTGAACACTTCTCTACTGGGTTCCTGATTTTAATTTTGAGAAGTCATGTGGCAATTTATTACAATAAAATGAAAAGAACACTTGCACATTAATATAATTATGGACAAACAATAACACATAAGCCTTAAAGACTCAGTAATGCAGCCAAATAGGCTGAAGAAAGGCTTTATATATCAAAAGGAATTATCTAAGTGTGCAAGATTCCCTGCAGACCCAGCGCAAAAGAAACAAAAAAAAGTCCCCACTAACATGCTCTGGCTAAGATATTGGAAATGTCATCAGGCACATGAGCCTTGTTGGGCGATCTGGCATACTGGAGATACAAAATTAAGCACATAAAATCATAAGATAGAGCATATGGGAAGTCTCGGCAGTTTCTGCCTTCTGGCTATAAACTTCTTACAGCTTGGTCACCTCTTCAGCTCCTTCGGACATGAACATTATTCAAAATCACAGCTTTTCATTGCCACAAAAACCAGAAGGCAAATGAAGCTTCTCCAAATGTATCACTAAATATGAAAACCATTGAGATTCCCATAAGCTCCCTGTTCCAACTAGGGGAAAGAAGAGAAGAGATCATTTATTCATGATTTTTACAGGCTTTGCAATTTGCAGTGCTGCCTAAAGCCAGCAAAGCAGTGAAGGAAATATGTCCAGTGTCGCAGGACTTTAATGGAAGTACTCAAACCTCCTCCTGCTCTTTGCTTAGAAAGATCATATGAATGAGAGTAGAAGAAAAAATTTTGGGCAGCTGAGCCGTTCTCAATGCTGGACTGATGCCATGGCTCACTCTCAGCCCTTACATGTATTTACATTCAGCATGAATTACAGCAGCCATCCTGGCAGCCGTAAGGCTACTTGCACCCAGAGCAGAAAAACAGCTCTGGAGCAGGTAAAGTCTGATGAAAGATATAGTGTGATGAGCTTTAAAGCTTCAAGCTGCTTCCCGTGCTGTTCAACCTGGCTAAAGTTCCCTGCATCTCAATATATTTTAATATTAATTAAAGGATTTAAAACAGTGCTGGAAGAGTAAATAAAAGTGATAAGTAAAAATAATGGGTGGAGAGGGGGATTGTCTCAGCCATTACTGTCATATGGGACCACTTGGCCTGAAGGGAAGGTGTTCCGCCTCAGAGAGCGGCTCTTCCTTAAACCAGCAGGTCTCATTGTACTAATCCAAGTGAAGTCCTCATTTTTAGTGCTTTCAAGTGCAGTCTTCGGTAGCATCTGTTTGAATTAAAGAAAGAACACTGCGCTTTTCCTTTCCAGCTGCATAAAAAATAATTCTTTACAAACTGTGATTGCAGTTTGTTAGCTCAAAATGTTTATGAAAAACAGCAACAGTAAAAGGCAAGAAAATTAGGGTATGGAGGAGGAAAGGAGTTTGTTGTTGCTTATTTCCCACTAGCTGTTCTGTATGTGAACATAGTTTCTCCATTCACATCAAGGATATACATTAAGAAATGTACAATTTAATAGATTGCGTTCAACATCATTCTTTAATAAATAAACCTAAGATCCCAATGTGTGATTAACATTGGGCTTTCTTTATGTTGTGTTTACCGGTGCTGACTAAGGATTCAGACAGAAAAGGCTACACGCTAAGCATATAATCTGGATTTCTGACATGTTTACTCCCCCTTCCTGCTTTTTCGTTTTTTAACTATGTGACAGAAATGTGAAGATATATCCTGAAGTCTTTAGTCAATTTTGGCTTAGTCTTCAGACTGCTTTCCTCATTGCTGTGTAGATAGCTACTGTATTTATTTGAATGAATCTTTAAGGTCCAAAAGGTTAAATAGATCGATGTTTTGTTGTATCTCTGGAATTTTCCCTATGTTGATGTTTAGAACTAGTGTGAATGTTTAGGAATTTTTTAAAGAATAAATATTAATTAAATATTAATATCTAGAGCTTATTCCTGCTAAAAAAAACCCTTATTATTGCTATAGCAATAATATTATAATAGTAGTAATATAGTAGTAGCAATACTAGAGTAACACAAAAGAGAAATATCATCTTGTGGTTCCACTGGCATTATGAATCAAGGGAATTTCATGATGCTGCTTTGTGATGTAAAAGAAAAGCCACAGAAAGGTGTCTTCAGCATATCAGAAGACAATTAAATATTTATTAACTTTTCGCTGATTTTTTTTTTTTTTAATATTGTCCAACAGGTCCATTAAAATTCTTTGCTTCAAATTCTCACCCAGTTCAAGTTAAAGTTAATGTTATCATTGGCTTCCAAGAAGCTAAAATTTTACTTGAAAAACTATTGACAAAAGCATTCTGATCTGAACGCTAAACATGCTTGTGGTTATTCTAGGCATTAATATTTTTAGTTTCTTTTTCCCAGTAAAGTATTGGTAAATTACTTCCCTAACAAGTCTTTTGATAATCAGATAATGGTGATATGCCTGGTTCCAACTGATTCAGTTAGACGTCGTCAGTCTCCATTATAAATGGCTGGGGTTTGTGGGTTTTGTTGGGTTTTNGATAGAACATTCTCAGCTGGTGAAAGTATGTATTTTCCTGGGTCGTCTAAGCAGCATCGCTATTTGCATAATGGGACCGGCCCAGTGCTTTGGAATACGAATGAGCTATGTTTCATCTCTGAAAGCATGCAAGAAAAGTACTAATAATGCCCTGCAGAAACACATAATGTGATTTTTATGAATCACACCTAGCAACTTATTGTGAGTTTGTACCAGATGGATTTCTGATTAGGTTTCAGCTAATTTAGGAGCCTCTCTACACTGAGATGTCCATTTAAAGCCTGATGAAAAATACATGGGATGATCAAGTGCCAGGTGATACCAACACCACTTGTAATTTGTTGAGTATTTCAGAAGACCCGGGAGCAAGAGCTTTAAAGCAAGTGGATCTCTTCTGTTCAAGGAATTTTACACTACTTTTCTGTTTTACAAGCTTCCCTTCTGGTTGCATAGATAATCACTGACAAGTTCCCAAAGTGTTTCCCTAGAGGTGTCTGCTGTCCTCCCCCCAGAAGAACAAAATGTCTTCAATAAAGGGACTCAATACAGTTGCAGATGGATAGATGAGCAACATCATGTCTATTTCAAGAAATGTTGATGCAGTATGATAAAATCAAATAAGTCATCCTTTTCAGGTTAATGGTATCCTTTCAAAACACAGGACCAAAAACCAGCTTTACAGCTTTTAAAATTTACTGCATGCTCACAGCGTTTCCACACAGAGTTTTCAAGAACATTTACCGGTTTCTAATTGTAGTTACTTAAGCAGCTTTTTTGTCTTCTTGCTTCACACCATAAAAAATAACTTCTATTTTTAACTCTGGATAATTTCTTTTCTAGTCTGATATTTCACATGCACTCCTATTTTAATCTTATTACTCTGCTTCTTTCTAAATTACTATTAAATCCCAATATGCAATTCATATACTTCTAAGTAAATTACTTGCCTTAAAAATACAAATTTCCCTTGGTGTTTCAACACAGGAGCATCTCAAATGTATAAAGATGACAAAGAACTCCAGTGCCCAAATTACCAGACTACAGGTGATATGCACAGCATTAAAAGCATAGCATTTGTAGTTATATTTTATTCTGAATAGAGCAATAAAAAGTGGCTGGCATCATCAAGCCTGGGAGTTATTGTGAAAATGAAGTGAGTTTTGAAACCTCGAGATAGAGGGTAACCACAATTCCATTAAAGTAGGGAATTGAGTCAAAGATGTTCCCATTACTACTGCACTGATACAACAAAATGAAATATGGAGCTATTTCCACACATCTTTGCCATGATGAATGACAATATAAACGTAGATATACCCAGAAAAACACAAAGCATTTGAGTTTTATGCCAGATAGAAGTTATGGGAGAACTCTGATTCTGTTAGATCAGAAGTTTAAAAAATAAGAAAGGACAAAAATTCACCAGAATGTTCTTAATAGACTCCAAGGGATGGTAGGTTGAAGATGAAGATGTGCACTGTTCTACAAAGACTCAGAATACAGGTACAGAAGTCTGGGGAAGATTACTGTCATTGAGTCATTGACTTACCTGCATCACCAGTTGGTGGCATTACTTAACCCTTTCATTTCCCAACTGGAATTGGTTTAACATTCCAAATATACTAAACAACGCCCTATTAAAACTTAGATATTACAGTTATTCAGGGTAATGGGTATGCAGATTAATGTTGATTAGTTTAAGAACAGGAAAAATAGCACAAAACCTCAAGTTAATTTAATGTTAACCTGCAAAATTGAGCTTTCTGAGAAAAATGAGATTTTAAAGAAAGAGGCTTCTCCTCAGGCATTAGGCTTGGCCATATTGCAGACAATATCATATATAGAGAGATTGCATTTATGACATTAAAAAAAAAAACTAATGCAATTTGAATTTAATTGGAAACATAAGGAAGAAAGCCCATCGCATTACTATTCATTGATTCATTGATTGTAATGCCTGAAGAAACCCATTTTGATCATTTGTACTAACTTCACAGGACACAGGCCTGTGCTCGATAATTTCTGCATATAGTTAGCAATTCATAATTGAGTATTATAGGTATTACTCTGTATAAATCTATGCTATTCTGTGGCTTCTAAAAGAACCTCTAAAGTTCTCAAGTGATGAAGCTATATTCAAAATTATTAATGTGATCCTATTATAATTATACATGCAGCACTCAGAGGCCCAGGCTGAACTCATAGCTTGACTGTGCTCAGTACAGTGCAAGCATGCTCCAAAAACATGATCTCTTTCAAAGAGAAGACTGGCATCAAGCGACAGAGAAAATAGAGGCATGTGAATTGCCTGAAGGTCAGAGGCAGAAATGGAAAATAGGAATGCTGCTCTTGTGTCCTAGCTACAGAATTACACTGCCATGAAGCAGAGCCATCTTCTCTCAAGTGTTACCCTTTTTTTTTTCTCAATTTATTGACTCTTCAGTGCTTTTTTCAATGCACTGAAAGTTTATTAGTGTTATTTTTTCTCTCCCCCCAAAATTATGTTGCTGTTGTTCTGTTTTGAAAAAAACCCAACAAAAATATCAAAAATCAGCAGATTATGGGCAGTCCTGGCAATCTGAAATGCCAGGTTGGACAAATGCTGACCTTGGAGGTACATCTACTGGAGGCCCAACCTCCCCTATTAATATTGTTTGATGAGCTCTCTATCAAAGATGATGTAGAAGTGCAGTGTGGCAGTTTTTTGCCTCCATCAGATTTGTGGCCGTATCAGAACCTGGAAGTAGTTGACAAATTAGCTATGCTGGTCCCCTCCTTGCCCCCAGTGGCATTGCAGTGCCTATTCACACTATCTTTCAATAAGGTGTTCAAAAAATTGCATGTCATACCTCCACCTCATCTATCAGTCACACTGAGCCAGCCTGTAACAGTTCTCTCAACAAGAAATAGTTCAGCCTAAATTGTATTTTTATAAAAAAAAAATAATCATTAATAAGTCATTATATACACTATGCAAGAAAGAAAGGGAGAGAAGAATAATCACATTTGTTTCAATTATTCATATTTATATGACATGAAAAGATTGTGCACTGCTGAAACACAATAAAGCCTGACAAAAGGCAGCCCAGTGGACAGGCGGCAGGATTCCAGTACAGAAAGTACGTCCAGGTCTCCCTGTTGGTTGCAGGCACAATTTATGGCAGTTCTTGCTGGTGTATCTATACGATGACTACCACTGTGTGTGGTATGTGTACGTCTCTGTGGTTCCCCCTGGAGCTGCATGTTTGGGGACATGTGAGAACTCTCTCCTTGGCGGCAGAAGGGCAGAAAGTGGGCTTTTATTGTAATCCAGCCTACACTAAATGACAAGCCTATTTTTTTTTTTTTTAATTTTTTATTTTTTTCCATAAAGAGATTTGCAGTTCTGCACATTTGGGTGTTTGGTGGGTTGGTTGGTTTCTTTTCATTTTTTTTCTAATTTTGTTTGGTTTATTCCTGTGGAAAACAATGACCAGATAATTTTACCAAAAAGAAAAAAAAAAGGCAATTGCTGAAGCTTGTTACACTGGAACAAAGGTGAACAAAATAAGCCTAAAATTGCAGCAGAAGTCTGTGATGCTTCTAAGGGGCAGCATGTAAGAGGCTATCATAATGGGTTGAAATAATTATTTTAATGAAGATTTAAATTAATAATCACAAATGAATACAGAATGAACTTCTATTTCAGACTATTAAATATCTGACCAGAGCAGAGTAAAATTAGGCAATATGTCACACTGAATTATGTTGTTACTATTATATCATAAGGAAAGAGAAAATAAGATAAATACATTATTACCTAAAATAGACTAAATGAATATTTAAGGCATATGTAAATTAATTTTAAAGGCCTAGAGGCTAGCAAGTAAGTAAAAGAATTTGCAGTAATTGTGTATTTTGTCAAAGCCAGACAGCAAAAAACACTATGAAGAATTCAAGTAAATCAATCACGTCATTCAGATTTAAGGAGACTTGGGGTGTGGTATTTCATGTAGTATACTGGATATATATATCTATACTCACACATATCTCTGTGTGTATGTGTGTGCATGTGTTTGTGCGTAGGCATGCTTTATAGATTAGTGAAGTAGGTTTTCTTGTTAGCACACAACCCATGTGTGCAAAGAGTGGTTAATTCAGATACAAGAAGTTTAATTTATCTATAATAAGTACACAAAAAATTGGTAATTTCTTCAATTTCTAACATAGTGAAATTCTGAGCCTGGAACTTCCATGGTACCTAAATACAGATGGAAAATGAATGTTCAGTTTTGGGGTGAAGTCAAGGCTATAGAATGCAGTGGGCCCAAGACTTCATAACTGGTTTTCAGGTCTACTTCAGGCTGGTATTTTATAGTAGTTAATGTCTGAGATGATTGAATTGAAAAGCAATTCTACTTTAACACATAATTCATATGGGGTTTTATACACATCCATTTTTAACAAACAGAAACCAATAACTTAGTATCTTATTATTTTGTAAAGCATAGCATGTGTTAGGAGAGGAACTAAACAGATTTTCAAGACTTCAGATGGGAAAAAATATGACTATTAGCAAGGGATTTCAGAACTTTCCCATTACTTTTCATTATAATCCAGTTAAACTCAGCACAAATAACTGAAATGACCTTTATGGCAACTGACTATGAACAGCATATATTTCTTAACCCTTTAGAGTATTGACAGTTTTCACTTTGATTTTCCTTCCAGTTAAACGTAAGAAACTTATATTTTCTCTCTCTTTATTTCTGCCTCCACCTTTCCCGTGACATAGTGAATGTAATGAAAACTGAGTTCATGTGGTCCCTTATTCTCCTCATCTGTGGAGAGTGAATGTGTATTGATCAGTGACAGCAGCTGCAGAGGCAATGGACAAGGTCTCCAGGAAGTGTAAATCAGGTGTAAATCAATTTAAGTCAATAAAACTATGATAATTTAAACCAGCTGAAAAGCATTACTGTATTTTTAAAATTATTACAGAGAAATCGGAAGTTATTTCTAAAAAAAAAAAGGGATAAAAAATAGTTACAATGTGCTCAGAATCTAATTCATGTCAAAATCCATCTTACAAATTAACTTAATGATTTTCTTTGATATTGTGGTGGTTTAGGGTATATTAGCTCCTTTCCTGTAAGGCTATGAGAGAACCTCAGAATGTAATGATTCAAGAGTACTTATATATAGGATTTTTTCTAATTTATAGGAATTATTTATTTATTTATAAATTTCTAATTTATATTTATTTTATAGTGAAAATGTGATTTTCTGGCATTTAGAATATTTAGAATGTTCACTAGAGTACAAAGTCCAATTTTGCTGATATGACAAAGCAAAAAGGAATATGAAAATAATGTTAAGGGGACATTTGAGGATATAATGCCCCTAGTCTACCTGAAAATTATGTTGACATCATGTTGTCCATTAATGAAAATAAGATAAAGCCATATTGTTTTGTATTGAAATACTACCTCTAAAATTGATTGTTAATGTAGTACCAAAGAAAATGTGGATTTTCTTCTTCCTTTTTCCAGTTTTAGAGATTGAAGTCTCTTCCAGGTAACCATAACTAATTTAACAATGGTGGTCTTTATTCTGTATCACTATAAATCAATAACACTTCTCATAATGAACAATGTCTTTCACATAAGTTGTTCATTATAAAACTGATGAAAGTATATGTTGCTGAGAAAGCGAGAACATAATAAAATACATGTCAAATGTAAAAACCTACAAATTTTCTTCTAGGAAAGTATCTAAAGGATTGTCAGAATGTCAGAATTCTTAGCTGTAGGCAAAACAAGTAGCTCATTCTGTTTTAACAGCAGTGGTATACACTGCCTAGGCAATCAATTATAATTGACATTTTGTTAGAATACGAGTATCCATAGCATAGAGGATGAGCACTTTCCATTGTCAGTTGTTAATCAATTCCTTCTGTAAATCTAACTCAGAGATTGTATTTCTGTTCTAACTCCCTTTTAGATACAAACAGCTAACTATAATAAGAACGAAGCAGCAATCCTAATTATTGCTTCCCATTATTAATGCAGTGGAGTTATTTGGTTCACTTTCATGTCAGTGGCCATGCTCTCAATGGTGTGATGAAAGTGTAGACTTTTACAAGTACATAAAAACTTCAGAATTTGACTGTGTAACAACACAATGCAGTTTCCATAAAATGACAAAAAATCAAGGTTTTTCAGCCATGCTTCAGATCAGTAGTGTCAGCTTGAACAAGCCACACAGAAAAATATTCAAACTTAAATGTCAACGAAGTAACGTTGGCCACTGCTGTAACTTTCTGCTAGGTACTTTGGTGCCTGCATTTAGACTTTCAAGTTTGAAAATGTTGTCTTTAACCTCCAGCTATTGTAAATTCACGTTTCAGCTGAGTTTGGCTCCACAGAAGTAAATAGGAATGTTTCTGTTGACATAAGGACATAAAGAGCAGTCCATTTATAAGACAGAGTTCATAACAGTTTCGGGGTTTTTTTTTGCTTCAAATTTTTCCAATTAATAATACTATTAGAATAGGAAGAGTAACATTGTTCGTGCCCTTCAAAACACAATATGAACTGTCAGAGAAGTCCAAAAGGAGCATAACAGATCTATTAATAATAAAACTTTAGCACTTTGAACCTCGACTGTGGTTCAAAGAACATAACTGAGCTCTGCCTTAAAAAAAGTGACAAGTTTTGTCCACATTATTTTAATGAGTATCCTAATGGAACACACCCCCAGCATGTTACACCATCTCTGTTAGCTGGCTTCTTCCAGCTTGAAGAAACTTGTTTTATCTATTTGTTCACCATAGAACAGTCTCTTCTGCCTGACTGGTGTTGATCTCCTTTATGCCTGCTCAGGTTTCATTTTGCTCTTTTCTTCTCTTCCCATGAGATCAGCTTCCTTCTTTTATTATTCCCATAACCATTTCCTGAAACTCTTTTATTTTGAGTTTCTTTTTCTTGAATATGCATCTTCAAAATCACGCACAAAATTGCTGATGAAGTCTTAGCAGATCTTTGAACAAGGCAGGATGCTTGTTGTGTTGTAAACACAAACAGCATACATCACAGGATTCCATTTGTCTGTTTCACCTCTGGATCATATGGATGGTTCTATTTCAACATATTGAAATGGTTTTAATCTGAAAGAGGGTAGATTTAGATTAGATATTAAGAAGAAATCACATATACTACACCATTGCTTTCTCAAGTCACAGAATAGCACTTTGCATTTAACACTTTGCATTGTCTAAAGACTGCAAATCCTTTTCAATTATTGGTTTTCCATAATAACTAGCCAACAAAATAGAGTTTAAAAAGAAAACAAAACAAATTATTGTTTTCTACAAGTCCCAATTTCTGTCATCAAAAGCCAGCAATAATTCTGTCCCACAGGTGGATGCTGTAGCATGGCTGGAAAGTCAACATACTGTAGTCAACAATGCAAAAGAAAGGAACTCCTTTTGAGACCAGTTTGTTAGCTGCCCTTCCCTTCCATGAAAAGGCAGACCCAACCTGGAAAGCTGCACAACTACAAAGCCTCTGGTCCATGGGGAGAATTTTGATATGAGATAGAGCTTGAACTATTTGCCCAAGAAGAAGATGCTCTGGTCATTTAAAACTGAGAACAAGTGAAAAAAGGAAGGTGGTAACAACACCAACCCTTCCTAGTAATAAATATGTCTAAGAGTAGAGGTAAATAAACACCACATGCCTATCTCTGAATCTTTTGTTTGATCTTTTGTACAGATTGTGGTGAACACTTTGTAACAGCTAAATTCCAAAGATGGAGGAGGCATAGGTCACAGTGGCAAAATCCTGGAGGAAAGGCTGCAATTTCTTGCATTGCCTAGCAGACATTTTCACTTGAAACAACAGGAAGCTTCATTTGAAATTAGGCTTATTTACAAACATTGTCATGTGCAATTAAGAGAGAGCTGTGAAAACATGGAAAACTCTTTCCCAGCTTTCACAAATCTCACATACTTATTTTCAAATCTACTGAAGATAAACCATCAGCCAACTCACTCGTACATACGGTCTATTTAAAATGAGGCACCATGATGTGCGTTTGACTGTTGAAACATAAAGCTGTGTGTCATCAGCACACTAAAATCCTTTCAACCCACAAGCAGTAACATTCCTAGTTGCTTTATATGCCTCCCTGAATAAGAGGTCTGATGGATTAGATTCTTAGCATGCATCAGCAATACACTTGTGAGAACAGAAAGTTGTTTGGTTATTGCTTTCTCTGTCTTCTAGAAAACAGTAACCCTGGATTTGAGATGGAAGTCTGTGCAGCATGAAGGTAATTGGAGGTAGTAAATAAAGATTGCTGTATGGTTAAAATATTCAGTGAATGTGTTTATTTTTAGTCCTGGACACTTAGGCTGTGACTAGAGTAGTAAATTAAACATACTTGGGATCATTTGCTGGCACTGAAGCCAGCTGGCATGGAATGGCCCCTGTCTGCACTACTAAATTCTCTTTTCCTCACCATAACAGCCTTTTAGGCCTCTGCTCATTTCCCAGCCATGCTCAGGATTTGTTTAGAGAGTGTTACCTGGCCCAGGACAGAACCATGCAAGAGATTTTTCCAACAATTTAACAGCATAAGCAATCAAGTTCCAATGTCCCAGAACTATTCACTTTCTTAGCAATTTAACATATTCATTTGGTTTTATTGTATACGTTTAGTCTCAGTGATCAAATTCTCTGTTCCCTTCCTGCATAGGAGCTAAGAACAGGAGCTAACAATTTTTTTACTTTTTTTCCAGGTCAGGAAGAAAATTGTGTTTGTTTTTCCAGGTTTTTGTCAGGGTGACTGAAAAATGGTGACAGAAATGTAGGGATTTAACCTCCTTCCTTCAGACTGAAGTGAAAATAAGGACATGCAAAAGTTATTGGTCAGACCAAGAGTTGATATAGCTCAGTATCCTCCCTCTGACAGTGACTAATAGCTGATACCTATGGAACAGTATGAGAAGCAAATAATGATGGTTATTTATGATATGCATTGTCATATTCTGCTACAAAAGTCAGATATGGTGTGGGGATTTAAAAGGTTGATCTATGAATAGTACAATTAAGGAAACTTGATATTTTTTTTTTAATGAATATTATACAACATGCCCCTATTTGCAATATCGCAAGCTATGGAAGATCTAAGACCGTCTCATAGAGAAGTTATAGATGTTTCCCAGATTCCTCAAAGCATTCTCTTGTGATGTACTTTGTCTCTAAGTTGTGTGTTTACCAGCTGCTTGGTACACGGTCAGCAAGCCTTGCAGAGATAGATGTTGTGTCTTCTGTCAATGAGGATACTAATTTCTTCTTTTCAGTACTGATTTTTACTAAACTTTTAATTTGCTTGAGGCCTCTGTTAAATTACTTTGTAATTTAACACTAAATTCTAAAGGTCCTGTTAGGAGATTGACTGGCAGAGGAACAGATGGACTACAATTCAGACAAAAATTATCATTTTAAAAAAAGATAATTAAGCATTACTAACCAGTTCATTGTTTAAGTATAGTCATCATCCTTTTCCTTTATACACATACATCCAGAAATATTGTTTTATAGGTGCTTTATTTACATACAATCCATTAGGTTTAGTATGTCAAATGGGGATTCTTCATAGATTTAAAAATAACATATATGACTTCAAGCCAATAAATAATCAATTTAACATAAACCTAAAACAGAAAGAGGAGACAGCTATTATTTTCACTGTGCCTGACAGGTTGTAGGCTGCCATGCTTGGTATTTGGGAAAGGCAGTAACAGGGTCACATATGTCCTGTCAAGTAAGTTTTCTTGCAGTTGCAATTGATATTGTGAGCAACCTCAGTAAATGAAAGAAACTGTCATCCCCCTGATACCCGCTCCAATACTGCTGAAGTGAATGGAAAGACTCCTACTGACTACAAAACTCTCTGAGTTTTGGCATATTTTCAAAGCTCTTGTTTTTCATCAAGTAATGAAGTTGTAGGATCAAGCTAGTTCTTACCTCTACTCAGGAGGTACCTTCAAATCCTGCTCCCTCAGTGGGTTTCCTGGTCACGTTCCACCTGGTGTGGGAATGAGACCTCAGTCGAAACCCTTCTTCCACAGACTTCCTTTCCTGCCCAGGGAGATGGTGGATTTGCCATCCCTGGAGGTGTTTAAAAAAAGGGTAGATGTGGTACTTGGGGACATGGTTTAGAAGTGGTTTTGTCAGGGTAGGTTAATGGTTGGGCTTGATGATCTTAAAGGTCCCTTCCAACCTCAGCAATTCTATGATTCTATGATTCCATGATTCCTTTGGAAGGAAATGCAAATGCAGAGGCTGGGAGGATACTCTGGTTTGCTCTAAGTCTGGATTACCAGAGGATAAGGACTAGCAAATGCACTTTAGGAAGCAGAGAACTGCTGTCAGCTGCCGTAGACACAACCTGGGCATGCACTTACATTTTGTTTACTCTTTGAAGCACAGCCTTGGCTGTTGCACTGAGAAAGACTCCAAACGGTCCACTCATTAAAAATACCATTACATTACTTGCTTATTGTTTTTCCAAGCAATTCAATATACATACGCAGCTAATACATTACAACATCTGATTCTTACTCATTACACGACAGCTGATTCATTTAAATGTATATCCAATCAACATCTACTCCTACTGTTTTATTTCTAAAACCAAAATACCCAATGCACAATCTGCAAATTCAGACCTAGTAAACTATCATACTTTTCCCAGCTAATAAAACAGTGCTATAGTGTTTATGGGTTTACCATACAAAAATGGAGAATCTTTGACTCTAATATTGACTTAGTCACAGTTCATTCATTAGGCAAAATTCTCAGGCCTAATTTTTCCCTGCTTGCATTTCTGTAGAGCTAAACACCTTAATTTAGTCAACACCGTGGATTTTGGGGGGGTGGAGGGGATTACAGTGAAGAAAGGAAACTATTCATGCTCACATGGGAAAACACTATAAAAGGCTGCCAGCTTTGTATTCCTTCAGAGAAATATGCTTTGTACATAATCACAAAATGTAAGACTTTATAAGACAAGGCATTACAAGCATGAATACATGAGATTGAAAACCTTTAGTAGGAATTCTTTGCACACCACAAACATTTTACATTAGCTGCCCAATGATTTCTTTCTGTCCTGACAAAGTTGCCTTAATAGACTGCACAGTTCCCACCTCATTTACTTTTCCACTCAACTGAAGTGAAGAAGAAAAATAATTTAAAGGCCAGTAAACTTTGAAAATATGCTTTATTGAATTTATTGGTGTTTTAAATAGAAAGAAATTAAAGAAGCAGTGTGTGTCCTGAGTTGATTTCTGTTCACCATTACAGCGTGCATATGGGTACCAGCAGAACTTTTCCTGTCAGACGTGTTATCAGGAGGACACTAGATTGCCTCTTTTTCAGTCCTCATGGAAATAAATCATCAGAATCAGGTACCACTACTTTACTGCTCAGTGTGTCCTGAGAAGCAGATGCAGTAAATTCTACTTCTGTGACCTTTTCAGTATTCTGTGTTTTGACTGAGTGTCCATTCTAGTCACAGGTTGCTGAGGTTACAAACAGAAGAGGATAGGAATGGCAAGCGAATCAAATTACAGAATACTAAAAAGGTCAGAGTAGTACCATTTATATTACCCTTCACAGAACAGATGAGGCAGAAAAAGTTATACCTCTGTCTCATGACAAAAATTGTAATGATTCGGTAAACAACACCAGTGACAAATTCGCATTTGTGCCAAAGAGTTGCACTATAAAGAAATAGCTATAATATCCAATGTTCACATCTGGGACTGTGATCCTGTTATACTTAAAAATGAAGTCTCTTGGAAGTTATGTTGTTTTACAGTAGCACCATTAATTTCAGAAATAAATTTGAATAAAGTCCTTCTGAAACAATCTACAAAATTATGTTCAACTAAAACCAGTAAATTGGCATGTCTCTATCCATCACTTTTTCCAACTGTATTTTATATGCATTGCAGTAGTATGAACTATTTTTCATAAAAGATGGCTTTTTTTTTTTTAGTTTAAATTCTCAGATGGCCAACAATCCTCCTTAGAATTTCAAAAAATCACTGAAAACCCTAAATATTTCTAGTATACTGTTGGATTAATGTCTATCAGTACATGTAATTAGGATTTAGTAACCAGTTTGAGAGTCCTTAATCCTACTTGCAATCCTCTACATCAACCTAATTTTGGAACCAGTTCCCAAAACCTTTATATAGTCTGTTATTATTTCTAAAGTATTTTCAAAATTCTCTAACAGATGCAAGAATGTGGGAGGGTTCTTACATTTACTGTGTGACATATTTACCCATCAATCCTTTTCATTCTGTTTTATTACAATAGCTAATATCATAGGAGCAAAACCTAACTTTCAAATGGTTTTGGTTTTCAGCAAGATTTTTCTTTTTGTCAAAAGAATAACCATGTAAACTAAGTAGAGTAGCTGCTCACACCAAATTCTTTGTAGTTTAATAAAAATGGTGACCAGACAGCTGTGGAACTGAAGCCTGTTATGACTGGCAACAAAGCAGTTCTCATCAGCACAGATCTAACAATCATGGTGGAAATTTTTAAATTTTTTTTTTTTTACTGAGAGCATATAGTTCATAGTAATGCAGAACCTCCACTTGGTATTTGGTACAATTTATTCTCTGCTACAGAAAGATCTTCTAGCTCAAGCTATCTAATTCTTCAGAACAGCTAGATATAGAGCTCTGACCCATCATCTTATTTCCAATATCTTCATTGTTTGTTGGCTTTTGATATGACATCTGGGACAACGGTTTCCAAACAGGAGGCAAGGGAACTTATTTAGGCCAGTTTTCTCCTGGTTTTTATTTCGTATATTTCTTATTCACCATCTAGTCTCTTGGAAGCAGCTTTTAAGTTAGGTATGGAAATAAAAAAAAAAAATGTTCTCACTGTGGTATGCTTTTTGAGTATTGGTTGTAAAGGTTTAACAGACTTAACACCCAGGTGATCTTATTTATAAGATTACACTGCAAACTGCAGTAGTAGTTAGTATCCAAACAGTGTTACTGAAAAATAAAAGTCTCTGTAAACTATTCTTAAATATCTCAGGAATTTACTCATCCGCTTATACCTACTCAGCATAAATCGATATCCACCCAAACAATCAACACGGTTAACTTAAAAAGTAGTTCTCTATATTAAGCAGTTCACTGCGCACCATAGTAAATATACATCGGTCAACAGAAAAAAAAAACCTCCTTTTGGTTTGGGTTAATGTTATTTAACGTTTATATCTACCACTGCTTTTCAACCAGCGAGTCTCAGGGGGTTTAGAAAAAAGCGATCAGAAGGATGACAAGAGGTTGAGAACATTATTATAATCTACGACAAAGAAAAATCTCACAACACAACTCCCCACATAGTCTCAACCTTCAAGGTCAAATATTCTCTGCCATAAATAAATTATAAAGGCTTCTTATCAATTCTGGTTTTGTCCGTAGTTTTATTTTAGAAGTAAGAATGTCAGGAACATTTTATTTATTTCTTTTTCGTTTTGAATTGAAAAGATATCACTTGACTTGAGCATCAGCTTATCTACAGCTCTACACTGTCACCAGGTTGCTCCGGGCATACCCACAGGGTGAGATGGTCCTGGAAGCAGTTTCAGCCCTCTGAAAGATAAACCTTTCTGAACACATTGTCCACTCTTTCTCAGTAATGCCTGCCGATGTTTTGTTTATCTATATCAATGCTGTGCACTTTTCCCCCTTTTCACCCTTCTTGTGCAGTCCCCAGTTATGGTTGGAACATCTCATATGTAGTAAAGAGATTTCATCTTTTTCTTCAGGCAAGATAACTGCCTCTTTCCTCATTCTTTGGTTCATATTACTTCTAATAAATAAATGCCAGTAATTTCATTCCCAACATGTGTTTTCCACTTTGTTTTCTAATCATTATGAACACATACCTTTCAGTGTGTATTACTTTACAACTATGTATAGGCAAAATTCCTTTAAGAGGAGAAACAAAAAGGAATTTTCCTGTACAAGATCTTCCATGCTGTGTGATTCATAAACTTGTCCCATAGCAACTGACATCAAGATTTATCACAGCCAAATGAATCACAGCTAGATGTATCAATCCTTCTTTCGATCTTAGTCTGAATTTTCAAAGAAATAAGCAAAGTAACATACATATATTGGCATATTCCTAACATACAAATACAAATATCCAAAGTGAATAACTGGATAGCTGCATGTGGAGTTCATGAAGTGCCACATGAAACTGCATAAATAAGCAGTTTACTTGTGTCTCAGTTTTGAAATCTATTCACATACCTTGACAAATACTGATTAAATACCAAAATGTTTTTTGTTTCTGAAGATGTTAAAGATCAATTTAACCTGCATTAGTTGGTTTAAAGATGACTAGAGAAAAAAGATATTTTAAAAAAAAATTAAAATTCTTCAGACCTGTGCAGGTATATGTGTGTATTTTACCCCTGTACACTGAAATACAGATCCTGAAGATCCTGAAGAGCAATTTATAGGATGGCAATTCCACTCTCCCACTGCCCAGGAGAAACGTCACTACTGGAAGCACATAACCTCCTGTAAATCTGAAGTTCATAACCTGCAGAAATAAAAACTAAAAAAAAAAGTTAGTTATATAAATTTTGCTTTACACCCTCATGACTCAGTTACCTTTTCATGCCTGTTTTGTTTTTTACCTTCATCAGTGACAATTACATTTTCTGCAGCAAATATATCTATTTCCCACAGGGATACGGATGTAACCAGAGCTGGCAACATATAAATATTCCCTCTCACTTTTTAAAGTGTCAAAAGCAGGTGGTACCGCTATCTGTGTTTTATTCAGAAATTTTCTGGTTTCTGAATAAAAGTTTACAGCATTTGCAAACCCTGCCAATTTGGCAATATAGCTACAGCGCTATCTAGCTATCTAGCTGATAGGGCTGCCAAAGAAAACTGGTACCAGCCTGCAACAGTAGGAGAGGGTCTGCAACGTCAGTCAAGTCCCCAAAATAGCATTATGGGGCTAGCATAAGGACCTGTGCACAAGTATTTCTTGCCTTTAATGGCAGGTATTGGGGATGGGGAAGGTACAAGGAGTCTGTCCCAGCAAAGGCAATCTGACATCCTCATCTCCATTAACCCATCCCTGTGCAGAGTTCATCTGCTGTGACAGGGAAATGCCGGTTCACTTGTCTGCCTGGCAGGGCAGATAAAGGTGTATGTAGCACATTCAACACAGTCCTGCAGAACATAGCATGATGTGGAAGAGTATGACCCTGGTGGGAGACTTCTCCGTTCTACAATATTTATGTGCCTCTGCCAGATGTGCACTTAAAGCTGCCACCTGATTTGGGCAAGACAGGTGGCAAGTTGGTCAGCACTCCACATCATCTGTTTTGCAGCCAATCTTGCCTGTTGTTTTTGTTCACCTGCCCTCTTATGCACTCCTACTTGTTTGTGTGCTTTACTCTCTGCTTGTCTTGTCCTTCAGGCCCTGATTCGGACAGGGATCCCTGCATGAGCTTACAGAAGATGCTATTCAGGAAAAAAAGCTTAACACAACACTCAAGCAACGTGGATGGATTGAGCAACCGTTCTTGAAATGGTGTTTTAGCTTCTGGGGACTCTCTCAGTCAGGCTGGGATTTCTTGGAGGAGATCCGGACCTGTCTCCAACAGAGGGTCAGTAAAAACTGGACACTCGATTTTCTTGTCTTCCTTTGAAAAGTGCCTTCAGTAAGGACTTTGCATGGTGTCCCATGCAGCAGCAGACCAGTCTTAACATCGAGGTCAGTAGAGGCCAATGCTCTGTGGGTAAAAAAAACCCAAACAATGTTTAAAACCATGTATATGTTCAGAGTGGAAACACAGAAACAAGTCGTATAAGTGTTGACTGTACCTGACTTTTCAAATGCCACAGTCCAGCAGTTTTAGCATTCATAAGACAAAGCTAATCTGGGGAGATGATATTTTCTCTTGATTATCATGCAATCCTCTTAAACTCAAATCCCCTTTCAGGTAAAATGTCACTGGAAGTAATTTCATTATAGCAAGAATTATAACTTCCACTGAAAGTTTCTGGTTTTAGACAAAATAGTTTTAATAAAACTAAACTAATGCTGAGGTCAGAGCAAGTAAATACATGTGCTGGCATGGAAGCAAGGGGAAATAGATGAACATGATCCAAAAACACTGATGAGACAATTAGCCTGCGCAAGAACACTAAGGTCAGAAATCAACACCTGCCTCTTCTGGTCCACATCTCGTGTATACTTGAAACTCCTACTGAGTTCAGCTAGAATTAAGACATTACAGATTTCTCTGGATTCACCACCCCACACCAAGTGCCTGTACCTCTGGGTTATGTTTCTATATCTCAATTCCCTTTTCCAACAGGTAGGAAGGCTAATATATGCCCTGACATAAATGTCATCTCCAGACGTACACCCATGATTTTACATGGCCAGCCTCCAAAATTGCTACCAGTAGAGGAGACATTTTTGAGTGAATGCCACTGTGGCCCTATGTTCCTCGCAGTGGTGACATGTCTTGACTAATGTTCAGTCCTCGCAAACAAATACCAGTCTTCTAGCTCTGGAGCAGCAGAGATATAGAGATTTGGGGATTACAGGTTGGGGACTTGAAGCTGCCAATGAAATCATGCGAAACTCCTGCAGGGATGCAAAGCAAAGCAATGTGCTCAGTATTCAGAAAACAGAGCATGCTTTTCTCCATTTACTTATATCAAAGCAGGTAGAGCATTCTTGCCCATGTTAAGGTACTTCTCCCTCCTTCCTTCCCTCCAGTAATCCCTGGAGAGATATAAGACTGACTCCTGTTAAAGAATGCATATGGAAAGCCAAAGTATTAATTCGCCAGAGGAGTACAAACTGATATTTTATTTAGTTGAAGGTTTTAATTGAGGTGGTTTTTTTTTTAAGATGACGTTGTTCGTATGGGAGGGATGCCTGAGATTGAGAGACTTTGATATCCGTGCTGCACTGTTATGCTATCCTTGTATTTAAGACTCTTGTTAAAATCCAGTGAAGCTGGAAATTGAGAGAAATAAAAGAAAATGACAACATACTGTACAATTCCTTACTGATTTCAGAGGCCATTTGAAGTTATGTTGTGCAGTTTGTATGTATATTTAAAAGCCCCACAGTCATTTCTTAAAATAAAATATGCAGTAGAAGGGGGAGAAAAGGAAGAAAAGACACAGCTTTTCAAGGCTTCTAGTTTATGCATTCACATAAGTTTATCCTTTTAAGGAAAACATAACAAGTTATTCTCCTGTCTGACATTTTATTATTCTCAGATTCATCCGAATTTCTGTAAATGAAAACTGTTGGTGTACCTAATGTCTTGTCTTTGCTGTTTTCCCTTTACTCTTGACATTCGGTATTTAATTTCCTTTAGCATTTTCTCCAGTCTTGCTTGTGACCACTATCTGTCTCTAACAGCCCCAGATTAGGGGCTGACCTGCTGGATAACAGCTCTGTGGGAAGGGACCTGGGAGTCCTGGTGGACAACAGGATGACCATGAGCCAGCAATGTGCCCTGGTGGCCAAGAAGGCCAATGGCATCCTGGGGTGCATCAAGAAGAGTGTGGCCAGCAGGTCGAGGGAGGTCATCCTCCCCCTCTACTCTGCCCTGGTGAGGCTGCATCTGGAGTACTGTGTCCAATTCTGGGCTCCCCAGTTCAAGAAGGACAGGGAACTGCTGGAGAAGGTCCAGCAAAGGGCTACAAAGATGATTAGGGAACTGGAGCATCTTTCTTATGAAGAAAGGCTGAGGGACTTGGGTCTGTTTGGTCTGTAGAAGAGAAGACAGAGGGATCTTATCAATGCTTATAAATACTTAAAGGGAGGGTGCCAGGAGGATGGGAACACTTTTTTTTCAGTGTTGCCCAGTGATAGGACAAGTGGTAATGGGCACAAACTTGAGCATAGGAAGTTCCATCTAAACATGGAGAGGAACTTCTTTACTTTGAGGGTGGCAGAATACTGGAACAGCCTCCCCAGAGAGGTGGTGGAGTCTCTGACTCTGGAGACATTCAAAACTCGCCTGGATGCCATCCTGTGCAACCTGCTGCAGGTGACCCTGCTCTGGCGGGGGGGTTGGACTAGATGATCTGCAGAGATCTCTTCCAACCCCTATCATTCTGTGATTCTGTGATTCTGTAATTATAGACTCTCCTTACTATTTGGGATGAGCAGTGCATCATTGTGCAGTTGCAATGCCAGACTGTGGTCTTTCTGGCCCACTTTGAGCTTTTTTGTACCTATTTATCTTTTTGCCTCGCTAGGAATACTCCTCTCCTGCACCAACTTTAGCCATCCTGGACAGCTTTCTGGGGACAGTGGAAGGTAAAAGGCCATTCCATTTTGCCCCTCTACTCCACTCTGCCCCTCTACTCCACTCTCGTGAGACCCCACCTGGAGTACTGCGTCCAGCTCTGGAGTCCCCAACATAAGAAGGACATGGACCTGCTGGAGCGTGTCCAGAGGAGGGCCACAAGGATGATCCGAGGGCTGGAGCACCTCTCCTATGAGGAGAGGCTGAAGGAGTTGGGGCTGTTCAGCCTGGAGAAGAGAAGGCTCCGGGGAGATCTT